>OX465284.1:87213939-87656111 GCA_949987705.1 Thereva unica
AAGGGCTTGTAAAAAGCCAGACTCGGCTGTAAGTATTCCTTTTGATTTATTGAAAATGAAGCCTTATGTGAATTGTAAAGGGTCTTTCAGCAAGAGGTGTCATTTTTATTTTTGCGTCATTTTTGAACTATGAACATAAAAGTGTCATTACGATGAAATTTGACAAGTGTAATGGCGGCCATAGTTCCGTTTTCGAATACACCTTACAGCCACCTAAAAAAGGGCTCATGAACAAATTTGGAAAAAAGGGTAAACAGAAAAAAAATAAGTTTTTTTGATAAAAACTCGAGATAGCAGTTTTTTTGGAAGTTGGGATGAACGCACAATTTTTTTGTAAACTCGATATAAAAAACAACTAATTAAGCATAGACGAAGTATTGGCTCCCATTGGGGTGGCTACATACCCATTCCACCTGGTGTATCAAGGTGGCGAGGAAGACCCCTCAAGTAGGGCCATTACTTTTGGAGGTGCCGTGGAGTGCCGCGTTTATGGCAAGTTATAAATTGTTGTAGCAATTTTAATATTGTTGCTGTTGACTTTGCATTGCTGTAAAGAAGACCACAGCAATTTACTTTGCTTTGCTTTACAGCAATCATATTTGGGGTTGCCCTGGGGTTGAACCAGAGGAGCGGTTGCTCTAGGCGCCAGATGGCAAGGAGCGCCAAAATGAATTCGAAGAACAATTTAGAGTGAAAAATATCAGCCCTTTTGAGGGCAAGTGGCGGATCACATTTGCATTATTTGTACCCAGCCAAGTGTATATGCTCATCAATATGACTCGAACACGCCACAAACAGGGAGTGCTGATTCCAAGACCGCCTGCACATGGTCTTACGACACATCCTACTGAAGGTTCCCCTGCCTGTTCATGAAGCAGACTGAATACGGCGGATTTAGAGACAACAAAATCGATAAAACTCACAATCTCAAGGCATGAACAATAGTGGATATGGATTCCTTTAAAAAAACTGGAAGATGGAGCCCCTGTCAACACTTCTGGGGCTCCAATAGTCCCAACAGGAAGACCTACCAGAATAGCTGGTATTTCTGAATCCATGCAGCAGGTTACCGAATGTAGCCCCAGTGAAGGGGAATTTTCGGGATCACTCTTCAATGGTCTAAGGCAGCAAGCCGCGGTTCAACGCGCTGAGATCACTTCTTCATTAGAATAAGATTTCCTTAGAGGCCGCTTTGAGAAGACCCGAAAACGCAGCCCGAAAACATTTTAGACGATTTTTGGAAACTGACTTCCAATGCCAATGTTCTTAATAAGAAGAGCGTTACATCCTCTGGCCCTTCTCCAGGCCACAATAACTCGACGAAAGGACGAAGGCTCCAGTCAAACGGTTTGAAAACCATGCTCAAAAGCCTTCAGAAAAGGAGTCCGACGCACCCGCAATAAAGCCTAGAACGGCTCAAAAGTCGACCTTCTGCCAAATGGCAAGCCGCCCACCATTCACAGAGATTACGTTCTCTAGACTAAAAGGTCTATGACGAGGTGAAACAGACGGAAGGCCAAACTGGCTACAAGTTTGGTAAGGAACAGCTTAGAATCAGAACTTCATAGAAGCCCATGCTCAGCCGAACTGTAACCTCACCACTTCGTGAGCAACCACGACCATTTCCACTTCAATCACCAAGGAAGCAGGTACTCATCCAAGGTTACCAATTCAAGCCTCGCAGCAGTCTGTTTTAGGAATGGAAGACGTAAGTTGTTCGAGTGTTAGCATGGGGATAATTGCACTTGGCGGGCTGGTAGTAGGGGGAGCCTCCTCTAACCACAACATCAGTATATTTTTTATATTTTTTTATATTTATTTATTTTAATTTTAGTACATCAAGATTACATTATCTTTTACCGCTAAAAGCGTATGTACTTAAGAATATGGCAATTTAAACAAATTAAAACAAAACGAAACAATTGTGAAATGTATAAAAGTAAGGGAGAATGAAAAACAAACTAATATAAGTGCAAAATAAATAAATGAGCTGAAGGAATATTGTTAACTAGTAAAGTGGCTGAAGATACGTTTCCTGAACACATTTAATGACCCCGCATTCTGTATATCGGCGGGTAAACTGTTCCATAACTGGGTAGAATGAACAAAAAAAGATCTCTGCGCAACTAAGTGGGAGAATCTAGGAAGGATAAATAGTATTCTTCTAGTCGTACGACCAAATCGAAGATATTCATGGAGGTATGAAGGACGGTCGGAGTGCAAGAGTTTATAAATGAATGTCATTGCCTTGATCGAATAGTACACTTCAAGTGTGCACCCCAGAACGGAAGTACGATATCGACTTATATGGTCAGATCTGCGAAGATTGTAAACAAACCTAGTACAATCATTGAAGCCTACATTGAGTTTTTCACGGCATGATGCATCGAGAGAAGGAAAGATCAAGCAAGCGTACGTGAAGTGCGGTAAAATTAGAGTTTTAATTAACTTTGAACGAGTTCCTAGGGGCAGAACGGAAGCGTACAACCACAGGCGCCGCAAAATACCATATAGTTTAGATAGGGTATGAGACACCTGATCACAGCAGGTTAACTGTGAGTTCAGATGGACACCTAGATTTTTGACTCGAAGTTGGTAGGGTAAGAACGTATTCATGAGAATGATAGGTGGAAGGAAATAAGTGTCTAACTGATTTCTATACATTGGAATGCAACAGGATTTAGAAGCATTAATCAGTAAGTGGTTGGATAAAGACCATTGATAGATACGCTCCAAATCGGCATTAATGTTATGCACACAGTTCTCTACCAATCCAATGGGACTATTTAAGTAAATTTGGACATCATCTGCATACATGTGCAGTTTACAATTCCTCACGATACTGCTGAGATCGTTTATGTACATGCTGAAGAGCAACGGCCCTAATATGGAACCTTGCGGAACACCGCACGTGATTGGTAAAGAATCCGAAATTGAATTTTTTAGCCAAACTTTTTGAGATCGATTATGTAAGTATTCCCGAATTAGAGACACAGCTGAAGATGAAAACCGCATGTGGTCTATTAGCTTCATTTCTAGAAGCTTGTGACTAACACTGTCAAAAGCTTTGCTGAAATCAAGAAGCACAAGAAAAGCAATGTCATTAGAATCAAGAGCCATCCGCAGGTCGGTGGTCACCTTCAGCAGTGCAGTTTCACAACTACTCCCTTTCCGGAAACCAGACTGTGCATGCGACAACAGAGACCATGTTTCACAGTGCCCCTCGATTTGCCAAGACATTAGTTTTTCCAGTAGGCTAGGCTGTCAGACGCAAAGCCCAGATTCAGTTTTTTTAAAGTGAGAGTTCCGTGCTGGCGGATCTTTTTCAGGAACTCCTGCTGCTCGTTCGCTGATGGGAACTTTGCAATTAGCAGCGAACTCATCCTGCCAGTCTGCGACTCCAAGCCCAAACGCTGTCGCTGCGACGCGACGGCCGGAACACATTCACATAGGCCGACAACTCATGCCCGATGATGGAAGCAACGGATTTAAAGATGTGCTTCGGGTTGTCGTTTTCAGTTGCGGGAATGCCTCGAACGACCACGTCGTGTAACCTGGATTGGCGGCGTAGGTCCTCTAACTCATTGGACACTATCGCTAGGTCATGTTGGACGGTATCGATATCGTCTTTTATTTTCCTCATTTGACTGTTGAAGGTGGTGTTAAGCTCGTCAATTTTTGTGTTTAAGGTGTTGTTAATTTCATCAATTTTTGTGTTTAAGGTGTTGTTAATCTCATCAATTTTGGTATCAATTTTTGTATTCAAGTGCATCTCCAATTGCCTTAAACGATCCTCGAAAACGGAAAATTGCTCATTAAGCATTCTGTTTAAGCTTAACAAAAGCCTTTTCTCCAGGACTTCAATGTTGTCTTCGGGGGCAGCTATTGATGTCGATCTTGGAGTTCTGTTGCTGATATCTTCATTGCGCTTTCTGGCCGATGGCTCAGGAGTATTAGTTCTAGTTTATTATTAGTTATTCACTGTTTCAGCAAATTTCCTTAGGTTTGGCCTTGATTGTTGAGATTTAGGCATGTTGATTTTAAAGGAAACACTTGGATTTTAATACCGATAACAATGCGCACCGACAGAGAAAATAAGGTGTCGGAAATAATAAACTTATTTATTTTTTTAATTTTGGAAAACAACTGCGGGAAACTGTAATATATGGGAGCTACGAGAGACACGTCTACTCAATAAACATTTCACACACACAACAAGTAACCATGACCCTAAAACTAGCACCTAAATCATTAGCGGGACAATCCCTAATCCAAAGGGGTTCGCAAAATGGGGCAGCACAATCCGATTCCAATATAATGCTTGTTCAGATAAACCTCCATCGTTAAAGCTGCCTCGGCAGTGCTCGAAAAAAGGCAATACAATTTATGTGATGTGAAAGCGTCGACCAAAAGGCGTCGAAAGATAATCTTGCTCTACCCTGAGCTTGGGCTGGGGCCGGCATTGGGCAAGCACTTAGGATTCAGCACTGTGTTAGTTCCCTTGGCTGGTTCCATGCGTTGGTTCCAGTGAACCTTATCTTCTTTCGCCACTCCTAAATATTTGGATTGATGTGAAAAGTCTATAGCTCTGCCTGTTAGGGTGGGCTCTGCATTTTCGTGTTCGTCTTCTAGTATAAGGAGCTAAAATCGTTTTGTCGGGATTATTCCGACGCTGGCGTTCCAGCTGGAGACCAAATCAAGTATCTGCTGCAGGGCCGTGATGTGGTACCTTCGGTTTCCCCTGTTACTACGAAGACCAAATCGCCTGGATAACTTTGGCCAAAAAAGTTTAGACCATTAAGTACCATTAAAACTTCTCGCTGTGCACATCCTTTTTTTATATTGCCCTGCCATCAACTTGAGAGCCTATTAGTTTGCTAGAGAGTTGGTCCACAATCAGTATTCCCGAACTCATAAAACATACAATCAATTAAATGCTTTGATCGTTCATCGCTTCTTCGTCATGCATCCCCAGTGTTTTCCTAACCAAGGCTCAAATTTAGAAACATTGATAATAGTAATTTTAGGATTCTTCCAAATCTACTCTGGGAATAGTATACGTTAGAAAGGGGGTGATAGCGTTCTGTCAATCTATGCAATCTATTTTGAAATATTTATTTGAATACTCTTAGAAAAGTAAGGTTTTTACAATCGATGTTATGAATGGCAGAAAAGGTCGTGTTTGAACTTCTCTGTACTGTTTGTCAGTAACAAGGGGTTTTGAGACTGACTCGACGCGCACAGTAAGTTTGGGACGTTTAGGACACTACGAATAGTGTTTGCGGCAAAAAGAAGCGTTTCAGGTGGAATTAGTCCTAGTTGTAGTTTTTTTTAGTAAATTTAATTTTGTATAACGAACAGGTCTCCTGTTACTCAAAACTTACTTCCTCCTCACTTTCTAGAATACCCAAAGCCAAGCTTAGCTTAATCAGAACACGTTAAACTTTTCTCATTGTTTTAATACATTTTAATATTTCAGTTGAAACTTGGGTAAAAATTTTCATAATAAGAATTTTTAACTTTGCAATTTCATCACTCCTCGTCCTAACATCCTGCAGCTGTATACTCAGCAATTTCGCTCCTGCTCCTGGGATGTGTATGCTTTATATGTATATAGTTTCGATGTTTTTTTTATCGCTCAACTAGCGCTGCAAGAGGGATCCTGGAACGTAATGACTTAATTTTCCTAAATTTATGGTTCGCGTGTCCCACGTTAATAAAATTATCGAGAGATTTGATGAAAACTTGAGTAAAATATGGAAAGAGTTGCTCCTGGAGAAAATCTTAACGGCACACAGGATAGCTGTGGCAGCGGTGTGGCAGTGGGCGGCTGCAGGAGGAAGGGCGGCAGGAACGGGTACCTTAGTGTAATGCACGGATCTAGGAGAATTCTAGTGTATACAAAGTTTGTTTTTTTTTTTCTATATTTTATTTTATGTGGTTTTATACTTAAAGTTGAAGGCAGCAGCATAGCGTTATTTGTAACGGATGTGATTTGGGAGGGGTTTTCACGACTGCTTAATGCACTCACGAAGCACTTGAAATTAACGAGGGCGATGTATTTAAGGAAATGGAACATTACAGAGGGTTCGACAGGAAATGGAACACCGGGACGATACTGTATAAGATTTGTAGGTTTCAAGAATTATTACAGTTACATTTTGAGCACAAAAGTCGATGATTACTTTCAGTAAAATGGGAATAAGTTATTTCCTATGCAGGGGAGAAAGCTTAATGTTCGTTCCTGTACAGTATAAAATCTTAAATCGATAAAAATTGATCGTCATAATATAACTTTTTCTCCTCAAGGTACTACAGTTCGATTACGAGCATTGGCCCCCACTAATCACTGCCGCTACAAGATTTTGTACCTGGCTGAAGCTTTCTATTTGTTTTCTTATACTCATTAGTAGTAATGAGTAGAAGGTTTGATTTCCTAATACCATAGGTCTTTGCACTTTTCTTCTTTCGTTATTTTTGTTGGTTACCACTGTTTCAAGGTATATGTACGAAGCTTGCTGCTACCTCCGCTTATTGCAATCGTCATACCCCACACATTAGTTTTCGTTGATAGGTTTTATTTTCCTTTACCTATTAAAAGACACAAAAGTTTTCACAGCTTTTTCTAGTTTTCTATAGCATCTTTTGGCCATCAGTATATCTTATTATCTGGTCTAATTTTTTAATTTTAGTACTGTTTTGATAGATTTATAGTTATCGCAATGGCTTATAGTATGTAGTATTGGTGCTATTCCATCGCCCTATTGAAGGCCTGGTTCGTTCATTCATTCATAAAATTACCAGTAGAACTAATTTTTAAACTGATCAGTGCAATACGACACACCATTGATGCTCTGATAACTCGTACTAATTTAGGTAGCATTTGGCGATTTACTAGTACTGAAATGAATGAATGAATGAATGAAAGAAAATATATGGAATTGGGTACCACCTCCAATAGCTATGTGAATTACGGTGTTGGATAGGTGTTTTTGAGCTGAATATTAGTTAGTATGACGCCTAGTTCGTCCGTTCTGAGTAATACAGTCAGGGCCGTATTTTTGTAACCATGAATAATGTACCAATGAGCACAGAATTCCTCCACCAATCTATGGTAGTAAAATTGTTGATTCTGTCTTACCAACTTCTGGAGTTATGAGTCGTCAAAGTGGAACTTGTGGAATTTTTTAACAAAAAATGACGTAATGCAGGGTGATATGCAAAACTTTATATTTGTACAGTTCTGGCTGTATTACTTAGAACGGACAAAGATTTCAAAATAGGCGTGATCGTAACTTATATTCAGCTCAAAAATACCTATCCAACGACGTATTACACATAGCTATTGGTGTTGGGTACAAAAATTTGCATTCTCCTTTCCTCTCTCTCGTTTACTGAGTCATCTGATTGTTGACGTGCCTGAATATAAGTCCGCCTCAAAGGTAACATCATATAAAGAAAATGTAAAGGTTTAGAATTGGGGCTATAGACCTAAATCGCGTCAAAAATGTCGTTGATGGATTCAGAGTGATTTTTGAGTGCTAACGAGTTGAATGTTTATCTCCTCCAGCATTCAGAAATCACTATCATCAAAAATTTCTTAGTCATCATATATAGTCATCAAAAACAACAGAAAACACATTTTAAAAGCCGTAGAATTGTGGGCTGCTGCCTGTTGCTGGAGCTCGACTAAAAACAGTTGCCATGCTCTAGCCAGCTACACGGTTGCAAGTGCCCAGAAAAGGGTGCGCAACAAAAGTGCGCGTGACGCGAGTTTTTAATTTTTACCCCAGGCCAGAAAGTGTCCATCGTGCCTAAAGAAGTAATCACTTCAAAAATCGGGAGTACTGCTGCGAACGAAGAAATGCAATGGGCGTTCGCAGACAATAAGTGTGTTCGCGTACTCTCATGCGGGATCTCTCGGGCGCTTTCTGGCCGCCAAACCTTCAAACCGCCAGATTTCTGTTCGTTTACTTCATCGGGCTACAAAAAGCGGAGAAATTTTTACTTCTACTAGTAGACCAGGGGAAATACGCTTTTGAAAAACCAAAAACTAGAAAAATTCTTAGCAGTATATGGAAGGCGGGAAAATTTAAGAGAAATGCTACTTAAACAAGGAAAAATCGAGAGCACCGCAGCAGATGACCGGAAAGGGGGCGGAGGAGCCAAAATGAGGGTTTTGGGGGGTTAAACGTGTTTTTTACGATTTATGAGAAAAGTAGACCTCCTATCGAAAAACGTTAAATGTAAACGTTGTAGATAATTAAAAGATCTAGAGCTTTTGTTCAAACCATTTTTCGACATAACCTCAAAAAATGGAAAAAAACGTCAAAAACCGAGTTTTTCGTTTATCATTTTTATCTTTCACAAAAATGATCCAATTTTAATGAAATTTGAGGAAAATGTAGATTTTCATGTTTCGAAAAGCCCCAATTTTTTTCAAAGCGATTGGTTGTGTAGTTTTGTTTTTATGACCTTAATTTAAAAAAAAGGCCCCATTTTCAATCATTTTTTTTTCTCAAAAATTATCGGCACTGGTCTATAGAGCCAGTAAGTACCAGAGGTTTTAGCTTTGGCGATTACGGGCGATGTGTCAGAATCTGTTTTCAGTTGCCATTTGCCAAGTTTAAGTACGACGCTACGACATTATTCCGTTGTTAACTTAAAAAAAATCGGTATCGTAAATTTTCGTACACTAGAAATAAAAAATTAAATAGCCCGAGAAGCGTTTTTTTACTTTTCAGATTTTTGATAGAATTTCCCCCACTCTTGGTGTAAGTTTGAGCCAGAAAACTGGTAACTCCTTGCGGGGTTACTCTGTTGACGGCCATTCGGATCGAGCAGTCGCCAAGGCTTGAGGTAAGCTTTGGATGGATGAGAGACAACAGCGACGCCTCGATCCTCAGTTTCGCCAAGGCCAGAGAGGTGTTATTTAGAACTCAAACGAACTCTTACGGGGGATATACCTCAAACTGCCTTGGAGCCAGAGGAGCGTTTATTTCGATGCAAAAATTCTCGGAGCCCTACCCCAAATAAACGAGTTATTATAGAGGGAAGATCGAATGTAGAATGTGTATATTACGTCCAGATCGGATGGCTGCAGGTAAAGCTTGTGCGCCGTAAGAATCCAAGGAGCTTGGTGCAATAGTGTTATCCTGTCCACGAAGACGGATGGGAAGTGTTATAGGGTGTGTTAGAAACAAGACAGCTCTTCGTTCAATTCCTTAATAAAGAATTCGCATTCATAGAGATAAGGTATGACACGTTATTGTCTAGGTTGGCGAAAGCCGTAAGGTATCGCAGAGTATCGTCGTTAGGAAATCTTTGAAGGGGAAAAACAGTAGTTCATTTATAAATATTACAAATAGTGCAGGTAACAGAATTGACCCATAGGACCCTGAAAGAGATGGAGTATGGCTTGTACTTGACGCCAATACTTATGACGAATTGACTCATTTAGGATACGTTTTAATGCTTTATACTTTATACACTTTAGACTTGTTCCTTTGTTCCTTTCTTTTTATTCCGCTCTTAAAAGCTAGTCCTGTAGGATCAAAAATTCCGTATGTCCTGAGTTCCAATATATTGGAAGGTTCTCTTCGATCCACAAGTGTTGATTATAATGTTATGTAGAAATTTTGAGCAACCCTCAAAATTAAGAAAATTTCTAATAATTTCTAAATTTCCAAATCCAAAATTCCTTGAACCCGGAATTTTGTTGACATAAAAAATGCACGGGCCGGTAAATGACCCGTGCACAAAATCCAAGTGTAACCTGAAACGCCAAAGGAAATTGGCAAGAATATTTAGCGCAATTTGCCTTGCGAAAGAAATTAAAAGCTCGTAAGCAAATTGCGCCAGTTTCAGGGCATTTAAAGAAAAAGCCGACGGGTGCGTTTTTCGGCCGGCGACCTCAGCCTTGGGTCAAGCACCAGCAGGTGACTTTTGCACCAAGGTTGAATGCCCGGAGGAAAAGTGCAAACGAAGGATTTTTGGAAAGAAAAGTTTCGGAAAACTGAGGATCGATCGAGTGATCGATCAACGAGTCTTGATTAGAACTTCGATCGCGGCACATCGGGAATTAATTAATAAAAAATAATAAAAAGTAGTAAACGCGGTCGGTGGTGGTTACGCTGGCACCGTGGCGGTTGCTTCGGCACCGTGGCGGCTGCCAGTACAAAAACTTATTTAAATTGAAATATTCAATAAATTAACGATTTTTTTGTGCATTTTGTGAATAAGTTTTAAAAACAGATAATAAAAATTTAAAATTAATAAATAAAAGTAAAAAACAATTTTGTGCCGTGACTAGTAAATATAAAAAACAAAATAAAAGTAAATTAAATAATGACAAATTAAAATATCTATTTTGGTTGTTTGTTTAAGCTAAGACAAAATAAAATAAAATTGTGCTAAAAACAATTATTGTGTGTGATGTTTTTTTTATAACAATTGTTAAAAAGAGTGTTGTTAATAAATGAAGAGTGTTATTTATAATACAACAATAAGTATGTATTGTGATCCGGTGGTGACCAGGTTGCCTTATGAATATCCTTGTGGAACAACGTTTTTCATAGTAGGTCAACAGTTAAGATGCTCGAATGCCATTCTTAAGGTTCAAGGTTCGATTCCACGCTTTATTAGTTTCTCACTTTAGCATCAGTGCCTTTTAATAATATTTTGATATTATTTTTTGTTATGAAAAGGTTGTCAGTCAATTCATCATAAAATGCTTCTTTTGTAGTGGTGTGTGCATTAACGAGAAAGATGTTGTGAAATGTGTGTTGTGTTGCCTAAAACCTTTCATGACAATGAAGTCTATTCCAAATTCTCCCACACCACTTGCTTTGGCACTTGTAAATATGATGTGGGTGCTATCCAATATCTAAACAGAGTGCAAATCGAACAACATATAAAGGGCACAATAATATATAAAGCGTACAAATCAAACCAATAAAAATGTCGTCCCTTTGAGATTGTTGTTTTCTTATGGTCTAAAGCTGCATGCCCGAAGGCAACGACCCTCTTACTCCTTGAATAGTCAATTTTTCATGGAATATTCCATTTCAATCCAACTGAAACCAACTTTCCACCATAAAACTGCTTTACCCAGGATAAACTTGAGAGTGCCCAAAAAGAGTTTACGTCATCCTCTGACTTCACCCAAGTGATGCCAATTTTTTTTCTATCCGAACGCTGCTCCTGCATTTATCGCCCTCGCTCAGCTGGACCACTTTACCCTAGATAAATGCTGGGATGTCAAACAAAACCCCAGAAAAGTTAGACGCAAGAAAAAACGAGAAATATTGTATGTATGGATATAGGAGGCTGCGAGCAAGAGCAACATTTTGCTTGCATAAAAGTCCCTGTTGTTCCTCCTTATTTATGCTCACATTATTGAGTTCAGCTCCTGCAACACATGGGGCCCCAGGGATACGGACGGGGACATAGCACTTATAGAAGTCAGCACCTTAGAAGCATCTTAACGACGTGTGCATGCTTGATGCCATGATACTCGAGGGGGCCGCCAGGGGCTGGATGGCTCTTCTTCTTATCCTGCCCTGGCCATGTGAGGTTTGGCTTCCGACTTTAAGTGGGATTCTGATATTGTTTGCATGATTTGTTATACTATAGACTTAGAGGTAGCACCAGGCTCTTACGTGATGCTCCGGTTGCACTTCTGCTTCTCCTCCATACATGAGTGGAGATTATTATATTTTCGAGCTTCAAGAGGGATTGTAAGTAAATATTGCATTCATGTTTATTAGATTCTGGAAACTTTGTTGGAAAGCTGTTGGCAGCTCGTAAATTTCTGGGGCATAATCGTATCTGTTGTATGCAGCTCTGCAGCTTCTTATATAAACTTAATAAAATTCGCAAGGCCCTTTTGTATCGGAATTATTTCATACATATGCGGACCATTACTTCACCAAAACTAGAAATTTTGATAAAGTTTAACCAAAGTTCATGGAATTCCTTTTGTAATTTGAGAAGTTTGTTACAACCGTTTAACTAGCTTGCGAAGTATTTAAAGTGCCATGAGAGTTGTGGCTTAGTGATAGAATCATATTTCTTGGCAGTTAAACCGTGCATCTAGAGTTCAATAATATAATTTGTGTCAGAGTAAAAAAACGTTATGACGACTTGATGCTCAAAACTGAGATTGGATATTGTCCTTTTGCCATTGTCTTGTCCTTTCGAAACTTGTTCAGGCGCGACTACATCATTCTCACCACGTAAGTAGTAACACTATCCATCATTTCGTTTATGACCCCCATACATACAAACTGGTTTTTTAGGCAAAGGCTCGCAGGGATGTTTATGTCATGCGTCATATGTTTCTTCACTTTAGCCTCAAAAAAATTGCTAGACTCCAGACTCCCACTACACTAACGCAAACATAACATCGCACTCGGGGTCTGCGAAAACTACGTGTTTAGCCGCCTTTAGAAGACTCACCCGGTTATGAATCGTACACAAGCCTAGCGTTTCTACAAAAACTATGAGGAATTTCTTCGTGTCGCCTGTCCATTATGTTAGCACATATGGCGGCCCGTGTATTTTTAACGTTTTTGTCGTCACCGAGCGATGCCACCTTCGCCACCGGCCGCGACGCTAAACTGGTCTTCGATGGTTCTAAAGCCCAATTCGAGCCTTGGCCTCCATCAGTGTCTTCCTCCAGACGTCTCTATGCTCCGCAGCTTGTCGCCAATTTCTTATATTGAGCAGTTTTGCTGCATCAGCCTTAACATTGTCCTCCCACCTTGACCGTGGTTTGTCAACTGGTCTTCTGCCATCTGGTAGTAGGTACAGGGCTTTTTTTGGTATCCTTGAGTCATCCATTCTTTGGACATGGCCGGCCCAACGTAAACGTAGTAGCTTAGGCTGTGTCGAGAGTTTACACTCTTTGTATAGATCGTACAATTCGTGATTGTAGTATCGTATTCTGCATGCATTGTCTCAACTGATTGGGCCGTATATCCTTCGGAGAACCTTCCTCTCAAATATATCCAACTTGTCTGCGGATTTCTGGGAGATACTCCATGCTTCACAACCACACGTAGCTACTGTACGTTTGATGGTTTTGTAGATTCTTATTTTTGTTTTTCTGTGAATGTCTCTGGATTTCATGACTGGCAGTAGTGAAAAGTAAGTTCTTTTTGCGTCGTTTATTCTTCTTTGTACGTCTATCGTTTCATCGTTGTCTTCGCTGACTGTGGACCCCAGGTAATTTATAGTTTCTATTTTATAGTTCTTTTAATAGAAACTACGAAATTCTGGTTTTTTATATACACAGGAATTATATTTAACTTTTTAATTATACATATAGTTATTTATTCTTATTTTTATATTTAAATCGGCTTGGAATTTTTCTTCTTCAAATCTTCACTCCAATGAGTAGTGTTGTCCCTTGCCATTAAGGCCGCTTTTAATTGCCTATGGAATCGTTCCACCATCCCATTTGCTTGTGGATGGTAGGCGGTAGTACGTATTCTATGCGTACCTAGAAGCCTTGTGACTTCATTGAATAATTTTGATTCAAATTGCGACCCTTGATCTGTTGTAAGTTCAAGTGGTGCGCCAAATCTTGGGACGTACTCGGTGACAAAATGTTTGGCCACCGTAGAAGCCGAAATGTCCCTAATTGGATATGCTTCCGGCCATCTCGTAAATCGGTCTACGATTGTTAGGATATATGTATGAATATCCTCGAGATGGGGGCAATGGTCCAACAATATCCATATGGATATGTTCAAATCTATTATTTGGTGGGTTGAAAGCTTCATGTGGAGATTTGGTGTGTCTCGAAACTTTAGATTTTTGGCAACCTATGCAGGATCTAGACCAGTTGTTACAGTCTTTATTGATCGCTGGCCAAAAATATTTCTTAGTGACAGCTTGTCTTGTGGCGCGTATGCCTGGATGCGACAAGCTATGTTCAGCATTGAATGCTAATTTTCTTAATGATGGAGGTATATATGGGCGTAATGTACCCGTGCTAATCTCACACCAAACTTCATGAGTTGTGAAAGGAATTGGTGTGAGTATTAGTTTTACCTTCGAGCTACTACTGGGATGCTCTTGGAGTCGTTGTAACTCTTTGTCACCTTCTTGTGCTTTCGCCAGATGTGGCAAATCGAAGGTGATTGTGTCAACGTTGTCGGCCGCTAATGAGCGAGATAAATAATCTGCGACAATGTTTTGTTTCCCAGAGACATGTCTGATGTCTGTTGTGAACTGGGAAATTAGGCTCAGGTGTCTTGTTTGGCGGGGAGATCTTTCGGTTTTTGTGTGAAGGGCGTGTATTAAAGGTTTGTGGTCAGTGTAGACCACGAAATTTCTTCCTTCAACAAAGTACCGAAAATGTTTTATTGCTGCAAAGATTGCGAGTAGTTCGCGATCGAATGCAGTATAATTTCGTTCAGCAGATGATAGCTTCTTAGAAAAGAAAGCTAATGGTTGCCATCTGTGACCGTTAAATTGTTCCAGCACAGTTCCGATCGCAAAATCGGAAGCATCAGTTGTGATGCTATATTTAGCATCCTCTAGTGGGTGTATCAGCATCACTGCTGCAGCCATTGCGGCTTTCACGTCGAGGAATGCTTGTTGACATTCTGCGGGCCAAGGAAGTTGTTCCTTATTTTTTGTTGTTGATGAACAATTGAGGAGTTCCCTCAAATGCTCATTAATCGGCACTAGCAGTTGTGCTAGTTTAGGAATAAATCGGTGATAAAAGTTCACCAGAAAAATTGTGAATGTGCGGGATTGGATATCTATCCGGCACTGTGACTGCATTAAGGCGACGGTAGTCGCCGCATGGCCTCCAATCATTTGTATCCCGTTTAGGGACCAGATGAAGTGGAGATGCTGCGGGAAACGACGATGGTCGACAAATCCCTAGTTGAACCATATGTTCAAACTCCAATTTCGCCACCTTGAGCTTCTCAGGATGAAGTCTACGAGCGGTAACGAAAGGTAATTGCCCATTAGTAACAATGTGGTGTTGCACATTGTGTTTAACCGGTAGGTTAAAATTTGGTGGTTGTGTTAATGAAGCGTACTTCATTAACAATACTTTATATTTGCCAAGATGTTGGCATTCAAAGCTCTCGATCATATACTCACTAGTAGTACAGACATCAGTCCGCAGACTGGTCTGTGAGTCTACTAATTCTCGATGTTTAAAATCGAGTATGAGTTCGAACTTTGTGAGAAAGTCCGCACCGAGTATAGCTTTGCTGGTGTTGGCTATGATGAAGTTGTGGATGAACCGTCGGCGAAGACCTAGGTTCAGTTCCAGCAACTTCGTGCCAAAAGTTTGGATCGTAGATCCATTTGCGGCCCGCAGAAGCAAATTAGGGCATGTTGTTTGTACCCTAAACGTGTGCTTCGGAACTAATGATATGTCCGCGCCAGAATCGATTAAAAAATCGAGCTGGTTGTGCTGGTCGCGGACAAATAATCTACACGAGCGTCTCTGCTGAGAGACGCCCGCGGATGTGGCGACTCCCCGCCAATTTAATTTTTTGGAGGATGGGCCCCCTTCATCTTTCGGTCCTTCTTGGCTGTAGAGCCAGGACCCTTGAAGGCACACGGCGGGGTGCACCGCTCTGCCCCACTGCCGTAGCGGTAGTGGTAGTAGCAGAGCGTCCCCGGTAGCGCTTGTGCAGATGAAGGTTTGGGTTTGGTGGAGTTACTGGTCCCCGCTGATGGCGCCTTTGGTTGACGAACCGGTGATCGGCCCCATTGCCGTGGACCAGCAGACCCTCTCGCCGACTCCTGGCCCTGGCCTTGCCCTCTCCCCAACACAAGTGTTCGCAATTGCTGCACGTCGCGTTGGAGAGACTGCACGGCCCGCTCCAAGGACGACGAGTGTCTCACCTCCGACACCTGAGCTTGTGTGGATTGGTGAGATGTCACTTCCCACACTTTGTCTGCGAATTTAGACAGTTGCCCCAGAGTCTGGTCTGAGGACGCAGCGAGCACCACTTGTATGTCTTTGGGAAGACGCCGTTCCCAAAGACCCCTGATGAGTCCCTCGCTCTCGCCAAGGCTGTCCCCAGCCAGACTCTGTAAACCCCTTAAAAAGTCTGAGGGTTTTCTATCACCGGGCTCATGCGCCGCCAGCAGCTGCTCGAGGCGGTTTCTCGTCGATAACCCGTATCGCTCGAGCAACTACCTCTTAGCATCAGCATAGCTGGCGGTGTTGAGGTCCGGGAAGGCATGCAGCAAAATTCTCGCGGCTTCTGTGGGCAGCGTTGACACAATGTGCGAAAGTTTTGTTTTGTCGGACGTGATTTGATTCAGCCCGAACTGAGCTTCAGCCTGGTAGAACCAGACTGCCGGGTCACTTTGCTGGAATTCGGGCAGGTTGAACCTTGCCGTGGAGGCTACGTCAACCTCTGCCCGGACCCTGCGTCGACCCGGCAGCCCTTCCTCCAGGCTGGCCAACGACTCGTCCATATCGACTATAAAGGAGTTGCCCAAATAACTTTGTCCTTCCATTTTACCACTCGAAAGGAACACAATAAACAATGAGAAAACAAAAACAAATATGACCAAAAAATTCGTAGCCGTAACAATGAACTATTGATAAAACAGAGAAAACTCAATTTTAACCACAGAGACAGAAACAGTAAAATAAATCTTTAATTTTAACCAAACACACAAAGAGAAGAAATAAATAAATTGAACATTCACTTCTCTAAATTTAATAAATAAATGTTCTTAAACTCCCTGAAACTTTATATTAAATGTAAAATATGTATTATAATAGTGGAAATTTTAATTATAATTCCACTCCAGAAAAAAATCACTTATCTTAAAATTTTTCTTCAATTTGTCGAATTTGTAGGTACTTTTAGCAACCTCTTCTGGTTACTAACTTCCTGATATTCCTCTTCTTTTTTTCTTTCTTCACTATTCTCCTCTTCTATTTTTCTAATTCACCAGGTTTTTCCGGGGTCACCAATTATAGTTTCTATTTTATAGTTCTTTTAATAGAAACTACGAAATTCTGGTTTTTTATATACACAGGAATTATATTTAACTTTTTAATTATACATATAGTTTTATAATTATTTATTCTTATTTTTATATTTAAATCGGCTTGGAATTTTTATTAAACTATTTTTGTAGTTTTTAAACAACCGATAACATCTACTAAATTCTTTGGACAAAACTTAAGTATCAAAACATGGAAAATTTTATAATTTATTTTCTTACTTAGCCTCAGTCGACTATGTTTTTGTAACAAGTCTCCTTGGCTAAGTAAGACAGGAAGTAGTAGGACGATGTCCCTACAAATTAAATTTGTTTACCCGTTCGAAGCTATGTTCCCCAGGTGATGTGACTTCTTATTCTTCTTTCTACCCTTGACTGAACTAGAATTTTACTTTTGTCTGCATTTATTTGCAGCCTTATTAATGATAAGTTTTCATCTTTTCTTCCTGTGCCATCAGGAGTACCGCAGGGCTCTGTTCTCGGGCCTTTGCTCTATACATTATTCACGAATAATATGTCTATTGTCATCCGGAACTGCTGTTTTTACTTTTTTGCTGATGATACGCAATTATATACCTCATCTTCATCTGATCAACTAGGTGAATGCTGACTTGTGAAAGTGAATGGTGACTTGGGCAATATTTCAAGCTGGGCGTCTAATAACTTCGACTCAATCCTTGGCCTTATTTATTAGCCGTCGCTCAGTTAACACCCATGAGCTAAGTCCTATCACGATTAATAATACTCCACTATCTATTGTGAATAATGCTACGAACTTGGGTATTGTGGTGAACTTATTGTTCAATGAACTTGATGCACTGCGACCTGTTGGAGAGGAATGACGAGAGGAGGGAGATAGCAGAAGACTAGAGAAGGAAGACAACAGCAAGTTTATACAGCGTATGATTAACGGTGTCAAAGGTTTTGGAGAAATTAAGCAGAACCAGCCAGCGGTCTCGTTATCATCCAACTTAGCTCGAACATCATTGGTGATCTTCAGCAGTTCAGTCTCACAAATATGAAACCGCCGAAAGCCAGACTGGCATTCACACAGTAGTTTACGTCCTTCAAGAAACGATTGAAACTGATCATTGCTGAGTGAGCAGCTGCTGAGGTTTTTGTTTGACTGGTTTGAGGCTAACTTTTCTAAGGAGAGGCTGTCACCCTTTCGCCAAACTCCCTACCAGGAGGAACAATTCCCGTCTAAGGTGTAACTTTTTTTATTTTTTTTTATGTGATAGTCTAAGCTCCGGTGTCACCCTTTGTACTACTAGTACGTCATGTCGTTTAAGTCATGGTGCAATATCCAGTAGTAAGCTTAGCTCGAAAGATAGAGAGAAGGACATAATAGGTTAGGGAGAGTCAAGGGGGTCTTGCAAAAAGTGGCGATGAACCTTGCGTTTGAACTCTTGGATGTTGTATGAGTTGGGGGAATACTGTCTTTCGAAGGTTGTCCACAGACGAATTGTTCTTGTTATAAACGAATTTCTAGATCGGAGTGTGCGCGAAGATAAGGGCTGTAAACTGTGGGGGTGAGCCGAGCGGGCAAGTCTAGTGTTGCGGGAGAAATGTTGCCGTGGAGGCATGAGGTTATTTATTTCAATGGAGCAGTCATTATGAAAAAAGCGATAAAATTTTGCAAGAGCTGCTACATTTCTACGGTGGCTTAATGAGTCAATTGAAGAGCAAATGGCGCTGTCGCCAATAATTTTGAGGGCGCGGTTTTGCACCTTGTTCAGCCAAGCTAAGATGGTTCTTGGGGCCCCGGCCCAGATATACGAGTTGTATTCAAGACGGGGACGAATGTAGGACTTGTAAATTATAGCCCTGGCAGACGGCTGAATCAGAAATTTGCACCTAGACACTGGGATGCTTGTTTTGCACTTTGGAATATGTGGTTATTCCAGCGCAGATCTTCGCTAATGTTACGCCTAGGATGTTTAGAGAGGGTTCTGCCGTTACGGTCTTGTTGTCCACTGAAATAGAGAGAGGTTCGGTGCAAGTTTTGTTGGAGATGAGACAGTACTTGGTTTTTAATGCATTAAATTCGACACGGTTCTTGTGGCCCCAATCAAGAATTCGTTCGATGTCCAAGTTGATTGAATTGGACAGCAGTTGGCGATGATGTAAACAAGGTCTGGCACGTGCTTGTGTTACATTTTCAAAACCATAGGAGTAACGTAGAGTACCTTCGTCAGCAAAGCTGTGGAGTGAGTTTGAGGGGACTGAGAGCAGGTCATTTATAAAAACTAGGAAGAGAGCTGGTGATAGAATTGAGCCCTAGGGAACACCTGCGGAGATGTGGTGGGGGTCGGATTCGGCGCTCCAATACCACCTTGATTGAACGGCCAGAAAGGAAGCTCTCTTAATCCAGTTCTTCAGAACAGAGTCAATACCAATAGCTTGGAGTTTAGCCAACAGAGCGGGATGCCATACTCTGTCAAAAGCCTTGGAGATATCCAGAGCAACCAGGCCAGATTCACCAAATCGGTGTATACTCCGTTAGGCAAACAAGGAGGTCGCCAGTAGATCTTTTCGATCTAAAGCCGTATTGTTTATCGTTCAATATTTGGTTGTATTCAAGATATTCCATAAACTTTCTTTAGGCATTAGATTTACAGATGTCACCAGGGGTTGATATATTGACTGGTGCCATACACCTTAAAAGAATTCTTCTGTTCTGTATACATGTTTTAAAAACCACTTGATGTTCATTAATATTTTTCTATTTTTTTATTTTAGTATCTTGATCATCAAAAATATTATTAAAATTGTATCCTAGACCACCAAAGTCAGTAAACAAAGTTTCCAGCTATAAGTAAGAAAGTTTTTTTTTTTAAGAAAATGTGTCCTAATCGATTTCCTCATAAAATTGATTTCGACTCTGGGCCCAACTTTGTTTAGTAAAAATCATTTCTTAAGCAATAAGCAAGGGCGAAACCATCTCTCTTATATCAGCTTTTTCAAAACCCACCCCCCAGAGAATCGTGTTTGAAGTAGAACAATAACTTTTAAAAGGAGCACGTGCAGGGATCCTTTATTCCTTGCAGTATTACAAAAGTGATTCAGCAAATTTTCACCAATGAACCTTTCATCCTCGGCTACGGTGCATTATGTCGAGTGTGAGTATATGGCAGAGAAGTGACTCTGCCATAATGAAAATGATTGATCGGGATTGCATTAGGGATGTGTTTGCCTCAAATAAACCACCGTTGGCGGTTAATTGAAATCTTCCATTCCTTTGTTGGGGCCGGGTGATAAATGAGTATCAGGTGCTCGACGTGCTCCTAATAATTACCACTAAACCCGTTGCATACACATAAAACTCACCGCTGGACCCTAGGAGCTCGGTGGTTTTCCCTATGTGCTGCCGGTGGTGGAGAGGTGGGGGGCAGGAGGTTATAAAATGGAAGGATATCCTTGAAGTAAGATGCCTCCGGATTCGTGTGAGGTGGCAAACGCCCCGGCATTAGCATATAAATCGGGCCGTGTTTATGCTTTACATGCTCTAAAATTTATGTTTATGACTCTTTTCGCGCGATCCAGCCGGGCGGGCGCATCCGCCGAGAGCACATAAAACTGCTAAATTCATTCACTTACGATTGTAGAATGGAGATCCGCAAGGATTTACGTGGAAATTTAAATCCGCCAGGTTGAGGACATGAACACTTCCTCAATCTGGAAGGTGCGAAATGTACGGAATGAACATGTCGGGAAAGTTTCCTTAAGCGCCAGACTTTTATGGTCCGCCAGCGGAAGCCTTTCCTCAATGGCATGGTAAACCTATTGAAGGACATTAACTTTGATTGTACCTGCACAGACCCGACGTAGTGTCTTCGAAAGTTGTTGTCCTGAGGCTCATGGCACAACACGTTTATTTTTTGTGCCGAGATATCGATTGGAGTTGCTAAACAATTGATCCCGGCCAATATCCGGATGCTGCGAGTGAATGGCGGCATCATTACTATGCCAGGGTAATTTGTTATCGGGATTCTATAGTACAGGCTACAGGCGTGCCTAATCAGTGCATAGATCCTTAAACGCAATCGTGTTGGCGCTTTTATACCCTTCGACAGGGGCGAATCAATACCGATGGATTATTCAAAATGTTTTTCAATCAATTCACGGCGTTTGATTGATATCCGCCCATAATCATTCTTCTGCAAAGTATTTTACGTCCGATTGCCGCTTTAGGATTGGAATCTATTAACGACTGAATTATAATGGTGACAAAGCAGCGTCGAGACGGGGAGTGGAAGGACCATTACCACGATTACTAGCCTTTTTTATTAGACCTGGATAAATAATTATTAGTTCGGTGGTGGGTTTTATTGAGCAAATATTTTAGCAGCTATGACAGTCGAGTTGGCCAAACCCTAAAAGCCTTGGACATAAATGGAACCAATCTATACTAAAAGCACAGTTGCCTGCTATTTGAGTGACGTTCTGGATATTTTATCTGTTGTTTAAGCGATTAGTTGATTGATTTTTCTCTCTTTTGTTTGATATCCACTGTGGCATAGCATAATTCCTAATTGACTCGTTAGGTGATTGTGCGTCACCAAAGGACTATTACTGTAAGTGAAGTAATAAAATCATTGTTTCGCTTTTAATGCAACAGAATGTCCATAAGGCACCTTTACTTAGTCATGTCAATTTGTAGTCTAATGGACGAAGCTTAGTGTCTGATGGGGCATGAGTCGGGTCCATAGGTAAGTGGTGTCAATTCCATTTTCAACTTACTTACAACTTTAATATCCGGAACATCCCAATACACTTTAAGAAAAAAACGCGGCAAAATCCTTTACAATATTCTAAAGAAAAGTTTCGACTTTATTTACTTAAATCCTTCAGAAACGTGAAGTTATCCCAAAATGGATTTTCCTGTCTCCGATCCTGATAAAAACCATTCGCCCAGCAACTATTAAATGGAAGGAAGGCAAATAGAGACATCCGATCCACTGAGACTAAATGTTATATCTTAGTCTATAGACGTATACATATTGAAGTCTTCATAGTATCTAACCAGACATAAGGATACCGAACAATCCTTGCTCTTTCAATTACGTCCCAATGAAAAATTCATTCCTCTCATAGTTCCTCTGATAATTCCCACTCGAGGAAGCGACAGGACACCTTCCAGTCCTGTCGCTCGATTGTCTTGCAGGAGCTTAGCCATGAACAAGTGGAATAAAATCGCTTGTTTGTGGGGCTCCCAAGTGGGAACGATAAATCTACAGTGGCTGGAACGAGACAAATTTTTATGGCAGCCATGGTTGATTTAAGGGCTTTCCCTTATTAGGTAGGTTCGTTCCTTTCACAAGTTTCCGTCCACTTCGAAATGTCCCCTAATAAAACTGATTTATTGCGGTTGATTTTCACTTGCGGTAAAAATTCTGTAAATTAAATGTCGAAATATGGGTTTCGAGAATGCTACTTTCTATTCGATTGCTTTGTAGTCTCAGAGTAATTAGTGATAATCTGTTGCGAATTACGGAATAGCGAGTTTTGAGTAATTAAAGCAACGAGGCATAAATTAATCGAACTACAAAAGAGGTAACCCCAAGATTACATTGGGGAACTAATTAGTCTGAAAGGGTTCGAAATAGCTTCCTTTTCTGTATTTTTTATTTGTTGGTAAAACTTGTAAAACTGCCCGAATAAAAGTCTTGGTTGATCACTGGCCAATCATTCATTTCATTTATTGAAATGGATCTTTTATATTCAAAAAGGTGCTTATATCGTATATCAAAACTTAAGGATTGGGCCTGTTTAGACGGTTCGCTTCCAGAAGTGTTCCTCACGAACTTTGTGTCTGAGGGGAGAAGTGGGGTGGCACCTCTCATCATCCCCACATCCCCCTTTATCAACATAGTTCATGAGGAATGTTCCTGGAAGCGAATCGTCTAAACAGGTCCATTGAATCTTGAATTGAATCAATACGAAAGGAAATGTACAGGTAATTGTTGATTATTGAAAAGTTTACTGCTTGTATCGATGTCCGGTTATGTAGCTTATGCACGCTCGAAAATTTGCTACAATTATAGACATCCTTGTCGGCCATAAACTCTAGAAATTCAATCACAGGATCGATTTTCTGTCTAGTTGGGTCAGATTGAAGGCGAATTCGCATATCTGATGTTTTTCTGTAGTGCCGCTCTTTTTTAAGATTTCAATCAATCAGAAACCATTTGATGACGGAAAAATTGTTTCTAACTGGTTGAAATCTTCTTGGTTAGCAAAGATCTGTTTCGTGAACCCTTTTTTGGTTGCCCAGAAGAAACAGCGTATACTCCCGTATTCCAAAAGTTAATCAAAAATTAGCAGAACACAAAAACCAAAACCCGCCCTGGTACCAAGGTGCGTATCGTTGCACATAAGCTTAACAGTAACACAATCATCACCCATTATAGGGACAAAGCAACAATCTCTACCATTGCAAATTAGTCCGGTAATCTCATGCGAAACATGTGTAAATGTTTTTTTGTTTATATATTGTTATGTTTTTGCCGCTTAACGGATTCATAGGATTAATTAAGGAATACACTTTTTAAATGTTCACACCAAAACTTATTTATTAAAAACAAACACAATTTAATAACAAACACAATTCTTATAGTTCATTATTATCACTGCGAATTAATTTCTCACACTATTAAATTCTATTTATCGCTCTTTAATTCATTTTTCAATAACCAGTTTTCGTTTTAGGTCACTTTAGAACACTTTCATCGCATTTCAAAGCAAATTCACTCCCAAATGCTGTTTTTACCACATTTCTATGCGTATCTAATCTCCCTCTTTATCTAACTTCTAGAACTTTCTCCCATTTTCTAGTTCGTGGTAGAATATTCTTTCCTTACGGAAAGTATTGAGAAGCTTTGCCTTCAATTATCGTCCTTTCTAATAAATCTAGAGTCTAATAAATGGCCCCATGTTAATTTAGTCGATAAATCGTAAATTCAAATCCTAACAAAGTCGTTATCAATAACCGTTGGTTCAGCTTCTAACAGATGGTGCATAAATCATCACTATATATTTATTGTAATTATAAAATTTTAAAAACAAAACTTTCAAACTAGGGAAAAAATCAAAGCGATGAATAATAACTCGAGCGGATATCATATCCAGGTTGGCGTAATTTTACTGCATTACCTGCATTACCTTCAAACTAATATTTCGGGTATCAAAGTATGTTAAGTATTGAACAAAAACTATCATTTAAAACTTAAAGTACGAACGTAGAACTAGTAACGCCGGCTTCTCTTGACGCACTGCTGAACAGGAAAATACTTGCGTTTTCGCTGGTTTTTCCCAATTGATACGGATATGTACTGCCCCTTGCTTCCACAAGGAAATCCAAAGAGTATTTAATTTAATTTGTTCTTGAAGCCCCCATACGATTTTTTGCTCGTCTATCCAAAACCTATCCACAGCGGATTGTTTTATTGGTTTCAGCAATACACCCTGTATGTCTTCCACCATTTTGTGTTGGCCGCCATTTTGAATTTTGAATAACCGTCATCTTGACTTTTTATATAAAATGGTAAATTTGCACTATGCATACATTGCCAGGCGAACTGCGCATATGGGCGAAATTTGAAGTTGATCGGTTATTTTTTCTACTTTTAAGTCTATTACATGTCTTCCGCCATTTTGAATTTCGAATGAGGCTGCACCGCTAATTGTATTTCACCTGTCATGCCCTTTCATATGATACCCATGTCGGGGGTCGGGGAACACAAATACAAACATCGGACGACATCTTGGATCCGCCATCTATATTATTTTACAAAATTATGACATTGCTTTGCAAAGCAAACTACGCATATGTACAAAATTTGAAGTTGATCGGTTACATTTTCTACTATTTAATCTTCCGCCATTTTGTGTTGGCCGCAATTTTGAATTTGGAAAGATGATACACCACTAGTTGTATTCTACCTGTCAGGCCTTCTCATTTGATACTCATGTAGGAGGTCTGAGATCACAAATGCAAAAATCGGCCGCCATCTTTGAACCGCCATCTTGATTTTTTTACAAAATTATCATATTGTTTTTTCGTCGAGTTCATCCTGTCCGCGTGCCGTTGAGTCCATTCTGTCCGTGGCCTGCCCTAAGGACTCGTGACGGGTGGGTTTGGAAGGTTGTCAGCCTGCCGCTCAACCCCCAACCTGAAGTACCAGTTAGGTATTAACTTCGTTGTGGCCTTTCACCCTGCTCTGCCTGTTACTCTTGTATAGACCAGAGCATCCAGGGATCACCCAATGTAAAGTCAACATCTTCGTGGAGATAAAGGTAGGATTAGGTAGCATATCGGAAGATCTTAGATCTCGTTGACATTAGATCACAGATGGCGTTTTTCATGATATATCTCGTTGATGCACCGACACCAACAACGATCCCTGACGCCGTTTTACCATTTGACCCCCAGAATGACAGCTCATTTGGCAGTTAAACCTTTTGAAAGTGAAGGTACGTTTTCACTTATACTAATTTCAGTATAAGTGTAAAGCTCCGTATTTTAGTGTATAAAATATTTCTGTTCACTTTGCGAGTAGAGCGTATGAAGTTTATCGTTTATAAGGACTTTTAAATGGTTCTTGTTCTTATCTTGTAGCAATTCATAAAATTATAAACCCCTAAGCATAGTATTTATATCCATCCCATAAAACGAAAAATATTATTTTGAAAAACACTTGTACAATATTAGAAATGGTGCAGGTAAGAATTCTAAGTAAATACTTTAACGACTTGCATCTGTCCTCTAAGATTAATATTAATTTTATAAAATTTACGAATAAATGGTAGTAACAAATAATAACCCGTTGCTAGTAATCGAAGTGTTAAAGGGAGATATCCTTTTGTCGTTTGACCTCATAAACGTCCCTTTTTTCTTATATGAGTGAGGACTAACTTTATTGAGTAAAAAGTCGAAATCCGAAGCCGTCATTCGTAGAAAGCTTCTAGTACTAGGCTTATTTCTAGATTCGAGTTCCCACACTTGATTTTCAATCATTGTAAAATTTTCTCTTTTTTAATCCACTCACGAACCAAGCATGCCATTTTACTAACTTTGTTTCTTCGATTCCTTCGTCTATGTAAAATAACTACCATGGCAGTTGTAGCTGGTAGAACTTCTTCATACTACGGCATTTTTCTTAAGAATTCTAGATCTTGGAAAAAGTGGATAGCTTCACTTTACACTTTCCATTAAATGAATAAATTTAAACATAATTTCCAATTGAATGTATACGTCTCAGAAAGTGGAGTAAAAAAGTGTAACTTTCCACTTTCCACTGAGTGTAATCACTGAATAAACTTATAAGTATAAACTCGTTTTACACTTCCATTCGGCTCCATTCGCAAATGTATAAGAGGAAATGAACCTTAAGGAAAAAAACCTGTAGAAATATGAACAAAATTTCTTAACATGAAACAAGGTGAATATTTCATCCCCAAACATAAGCCTTAACAGCGATTAGAGCACTCCTTCCTGGGGTTTGCAGAGGCCCCTTTACTCTTATCTAAGCTTTTGTCAAATATCATAGTTCTGTGAAGACGGAGGATCCACTAACTTAAACCATTGTATTGAATTCCGCCAGGGCCATCTAGATGCTGGCATAGTTGATCATAGTTAGAATCGCTGAATTAATTAATATAATCCGATATTTGTTCGCGCATGAGTTTTTTAAACACTTTGTAACAGAATGGAAGAATGGAAATAGGACGAAAGTCCTGCTGACCAGATATTTTAGGTATTGAATAATTTTGGCCTTTACCCCTAAGGCCAAGTCCGATTATTACGGATGCAATATGGATTCATGACTTACGTTAGACGGCAGAATCAAATTAATTAAAGCTCACTAATTTATGATACTAACGTAATAAATCCCGCCAACTCAGTATTACATTCAAGTCTATTTTTTTCGAACATCGGAATTTACTTGAAAATGTAATTATTAAAATTTACAAATTTACAAAATCTGTAAAAGCCTCTTTACTTATGATGAATTACTTGCCAAATTCAATTCATTTAAACTTGTTAACATTGTTCTTCTGCTTAGGACGAGTCTTACAAAGACCAATTTCAACTCGGCACAAAGGATCCCCAGAATATTCGGTATAGGGGAATCACAACGGGGGATGCTGCTACCCTCCAATTTTGATCAATTCAGTGATAAGGGGAGTTTGTTTGATGACAAACAGAAACTCCTTTATACAATCAATCATTGTAGGAACATCTCATCCTCGCCCCTAATGGCATCGAACGATATGGAGAATGGAGCGTGGGTAATTCAAACTGAACTTGAAGCATTTTGAGGTCGTGATATCGATGCCCAATACGCCACCAGCACCAACACCACCGCCGCGCCGCCATTATATCTATTGGCAATTGAAGCCGGGATAGACTCGGCGCGGGCTTCCTCAGCGCCTCCTTCTCTCTGCAAGAATAAAAATGAAAGGTTTCCTATCGGAATAGCAGGATGCGGAGATTCTCAAACGCAAATCGAAGTTAATTCAAGCAAATCGACAAAGGAAGAGCAAACATCCCTCCAGCATGAAACCGGTCATGATGATCCCTTTGGATGTTCTTTCTTTCCACCATGGATTAATATCCCAAATGGATGCTTCGCCCTGAGTTGGAAGAGAACAAATTGTTTGTATTAAAATCCACGGGATATCCTTGCATGTGTGGCAATGCAAGGATACGGCTTCCTTTTATATAACCTCTGCTCAAGGTGGCGAAGCACAGGAAACCATCCGACGCAGATATTTCTGATAAAAAATATCCTTACAAAGGACTAGCACTGATAAGAATTAATTTTTCCAAGAAAATCATTAAGGATCGCCATAACACCACCGTCAAATTAACTAAGGAATATCCTTTTCAAATTATCCTTAATATATATATATATACACCAAATATGAAAAACTGCTACGACGGAAAGGATATAAAAAGGACGGCATCGAGAAAAAAGTTATTTAGCAAAATGTAGGGAATTATGCGAAATTAAATTCATGAACTTTCTGCGACAGAAACTTTAACGTAAGAGTTTTAGCGACAAGGACATCCAGGAGAATCGGGAAAGAGATATGGCTATCCTCAACTTTTTTTTATCTGTACGGAAAAGTTTGCTTGATAAAAATGCAATTAGAACGAAAGTTTTTTTTAGGGAGAAGGAGTGTATATGTATGGTATTAGCGAATATCGTCAAGATCCCTAAGGATATTTGATGGTAGATTTTAGTTATAAAATATGTTTCAGGCAAATTAAATATTTTTTCCTTCGTTCTCGGAAAAAGGATGTTTATATGTAGTTATCTAGTTTCAACGAGTTCATTTTTTGCAATCAATAAATTGGGACAGAAAAAGAACTCGAAGTTTTTTCGTGAATTCTCAGGTAAAATCAACTATTTCGCTGGTGACTGATCGATTCTCAAACATTTTTTCAGCTGTTATTTTATATGCGAAATGTTGATAAATTTTATTATGTATGTGTTGTTGTTGTGATGTAGACTTCTTCTTTCCTTTCAACAAAGGCATAACCAGAACTTTTAATTGGGCCGGTCAGTCTAAACAAATGCTAGATAACAAATAGTACGGCTTCAGATCAAAATGGTTCACCGGAGACCTTTCAGTGTGTCTGACCTAACACTTAAAGTTAGCTAAACTCCAAGCTATTGATATTGACTCAATTCTGAAGAACAAGATCGAGCCGTTCAGTCAATTGGATGGCGTCAAATCTCAGCCGCATATCATCTATTCCGGTATCGCCCGAGAGGCCAATTTAACCCCCCTCCCCACATCTTTTTCTAATATTCATAAATGGCGCACTTCACAGCTTCCCCGATGGCAGTACGTTACTCATGAGGCATTGAACTGAGCCTATTTTGGGGCCGACAAAATCGTGTCGAATTCAGAACCGTCAAAACGACGTGCACTCTTGTAGCCTCGAAAACATGGAGTCCATGTATCTCTCCTTGGGTCAAACTGACGCTTTCCATCAAAGATTAGATTTAACGCTATCTTTGCAGGGTTGTTATCGTCAAGCCTTTGTACGTGTAGGAGCCATCGTAACCCAGTGGGAAAAATTGGGAGCGATGCACAGGAGAGTGCACTTGGAGCACACTCAAGGGAGCTTTCTTGGAGTTTCCATAAATCATATAAAAAAAAAAAAAAAAAAAAAAAAAAAAAAAAAAAAAACGGACAATTATCTTCATGCCCATAAAATGTGACATTAGCAAACTCAATAGCCCGGCTCTCGTTCGATACGGAGGACAAAGCAGCTTTGGAAGTTGATAGAGTTTAGTTGGGGGACTGCTTTGGTAAAGCCACTCTCGGGCTTGGAAAGAAAAAGGCAATTGCAAAAGATAAACCAAATAAAAGCTTTTCGGTACCGGATCACATACCCACAAGCGCCCATGATAATTTCTTTTTTAAAAAGCTTTTTTATAATGCTCCAACAACGCGTTTTTGGGAGCATAAAAAGATGGCTCTTGGAGCACTCCTTTTCCCGCTGGGTACGGCTGATCTGTGCGTTAAGGTCACCCTAAAACATCAAAACAATGATGCCTCTTCTCTCCCAATGATGATGATGACTTCATCCAGCCGTCCATCAGCAAGTAGTGTTCTCACATTCCATGGTCCGATTCGTGTCCTTGTTCGAAAAGCAAGGGCGTCGTCGTGTTGTCGGAGGCATTGTTTGACGATTCGTAACAATGATGTTTTTATGGGAGCGGGTTGCTAATCCTCAGCCCAATCGAATTAAAATTTCGTGGCGCAGAGAGCTTGCCAGTCGTCCGTTACCCGTACCCCGGGGGGCACCGCGGGGAGGTGCGATTGGGACTTGCTAACAGAACTGCTAGGTGTTCGCCTGTAGTGACTCTTCTCGGGGTTTGACAGAAGGGACAAATTGGGTGCCACCACGGTACACACAAACAAGGTAACGTAAAAGAAAGATGTCATTTCAGCGCTGACGTCACTTGGTGACAATTTTCAACGGTATTCGAAGATGTCAGTCTCTTTTGCATTAAATTGTTTCTGTATGCGGTGGGGTGTTACCTTCCGAGGTCTTGCTGCAGACTATTAGTGATTATATAAACTACATACAGGGTGATATATAAAACTGTAACAAAAATTTCAAAACTACCCAACGGACCCCCTGTGTATAAGCATATCATAAATGTTTCCATTTGTTTAAAAGCAAAATTTTGTTCAAGATATTTTATCATTTTTAATCATACTTTAAATAATATCTGAAATATCCTTAAAAGTACAAAAGCTCGGCAAATAAATCCCTTCCACCAAAAACGGAACCTAAATCCAACACTCGCAATTCTAGCTTCACAAAAGAGAAACGATAAAAATCGCGTAAATTCTTCTAAAGTTTTGCAATTAAACTACGGAGTCCCTTCATCCACCACTTAGCAATAACAGGCTCAGAATATTCATAATTCCTCGCAAAAAAGATTTGCATATTACAAAAAACGGTGTGTTTCCGGCCTTTTCCAATTACACAGAAACCAATTATAAAACATAATCCTTCACTTGCATACATTTAGAAATGAATCCGTAATGAAGCGCCACCCCAAGAAGTACAGCAACGAGCCGTTCTCTAACAAATTACAGGAAAATTGTCTTCACTTTATCCCATATGATCCTCAATATGAAGATTGTATCCTTCCTGAAAATCCAGGCACCTAATCCCTAAAATAACGGCAGAGGGAATGCACACCGAAATTTGCATACAAAGCGCAGAAGAGTAAGCCAAGAAACACTTTCGCCAATCCGCACATCATTACTTGAGTTCTCCGATACAAGAAAGTCATAGTTTTGGCCCCAGGAAGTGAAATGGTGAAATGGGGAATGGACCCCTATATCAAGGGTAGCCAGGACTTTCCATGTGGCTTCCCATTAAATTTGCATATAAATTGCGCCACGATACAGAGCTGGCTCTCTTACAAAAGACCCGACGTAGGGTCCAATGGATTTATGTGAATGTCTGAATCAGGACGAACAAGGGTTCTCAATTTGGTGGCAACAGGAGACGATTTAAGTTGGCTTCTTTACGATGTTTTTTGCTGGGGCCACCAGGATAAATTGTCCACGTATATAACAGCAAGGATGTTGGGAGTAATTGACTTTCCGCTGTCAGACTGTAGAGCACTGTGAATTGCACCCTTCTCTGACAATTGGCAACTTTTATAAATGGCCCCGAACTTAGTTGAAAAGTTGCCGCGGATGGGACTCCGGCAAGAGCCAGTCATGCCAACAACTATTAAACTCATGACCATGGAAGTTCCCAACTTTTCCTGTAACTAGCTTTGAAGTGCTCCCACATGGCCGTCGATATATCACTTGGGCATGACCACGGCTATTCTCGCTCGGAGCCCTCTCGACGGCATTGTTGCACCAAGTGTGATGTTATCTCAGGTGTAATTTCCCTTTAAGACAAGAACCTATTAAAGACCTCCTCAAGCACTCAGCCACAGGAACAACCCCCTTGTCATACGCCCGCATACGGATTGAGACCTGGCCCTGGCGGGGGTGGATGGATGAATGGAAAGCGGAAAAGCCATGTTAAGTGGAAATTTCGTATTCTTGACTCGGAAAAGCGGTGGGCTGTCTATTTGTTATGCGGCGCTATCAAGATTTTATCCTAGAAACTGCTTACGTCTTAGCCCTTTTCTGGTTATCGGAGGATAATTTGTCTTATGTTTCTTAAGTCGCTACCAAACGTTATCACAGCGATAAGGAAAATTAAATGAGGGACATCTAAATCCGTGCCTAATGATCCAATGTGGTGGGAATTTTAATTGGATATGGCCACAAAAACGAGCATCGCTTTCAGTTAATGCGTTTGCAATGAAATTAAGAGGAATGTTAGCTACCTACGTACATGCTAGAGATAACGCCTAATATATTGTTTGGGAAAGGTTTTAAGTAGGTATTTAGGGCGTTACCGTAGGAAATGGGAAACTTATACATGAGAAAAACTCTAGTTGTAATTGCATCATAAACTTTGGCACTGTTGTGTGATATCTCAATCTTTCATTTTTAATGACACCAAGGAATTTCTGTTGAAGGATCACCAAAGCCTAAAGGTATCTGTTATGTATTTTGCAACTATGATATTTCAAGTTTGTCTCTCATTTGCTGGCAATATACAATATATAAATATTTTCATTAATATTGCGAATTTTAGAATCACCAATATTTTAGCAGAGAAAATCATAGCCTAATTATAAAAACAAAATTAGTATGATGGCTATATGGCCAACCATCAGCGGAACAAAGAAGTGAAATAGTTTCAAAATGGCCTACTGCCTTCTATATGAGCCTGGAGGACGGCAGTGGAAGAGTGGAAGCAATAACCTCACCTGTAACAAAATATAATTATGGAGCAAGCATTAGCGAACATGGATAAGACTGATTGAAGACGAACATAACGACAAAAAGGGCAATTGACCCTATTTATTTGTACAAACTTCCCTCATTTGGAGCCCTGACTTAAGTGCTCAGATTCCAGAATTGGATGTTGCACTAATAAAGCAGTTTGACGTTTTACTGAGAACATTGTCATCTGGTTCTGAGATAAATTTAGTTGAATGCAATAAGCTTTATGTTGACACTAGACGACTTTATATCAGGCTTTATTCGTGGTATTACATTCCTGCCACTGTACATAACATTGATCCACAGTACAGAAGTTATCGAAACTGCTCTTGTTCCAGTTGGACAGATGTTGGAAAGATGCTAGAAACACAGTTTGCCGTAGATTCCGCGAACGTCACTCCAGCAAGTGTTCACGTATTACAACGAATAGATACTTACTCCCCATGTTGCCTGTCACATCTGATCCACTGATTAGTGATGAGCAAGACTTTTCTTGCAGTTCTTCCTTTTATTGTACATTTAGCAAGAGCAAGACAAGACACAACAAAATAACACTACAATATCAAGATAGCAAGCCTTTTTGCTTATCAGTAAATGCCTAAAGTCTTGCAGTGATGAGCAAAAAGCTTTCGAAAAAGTCTTGCAAAAATTCTTGCAAAAATTCTTTCAAAAAGCCTTGCACTCTTGTATTTGTCCTGCTAATTGTGCAGAACAAGACTTTTTGCTCATTACTGGAAAACTTTTGCCACTTAGTGACAAGACTACAGTCATCCCCCGAACATAACGCCTAGGCATTATATTCAGAAAGTTTCTTTTTTCTTTGTTTTAAAACTTTGGGTTTCTTTTCGAATAGAACGCCTAATAAAATAGAACGCCTAGGCAGTATATTTGAATAGGAAAATTTTTATTTTGTAATTCGTTTCAATAAAAACTTAACTTTCACATAAATAGCCCTGGTAGCCTAAATAAGACGTCCCGCCGGCTTAGCCAGTTAACAACAGGGTACTATCAGCTCAGCCGGCAGTGTGGGCCCACATAAGGGTATTTTGCCGATCTAGCCGGTCAAAATTATTTATTTAGCTTATATTATTTCTTACAACTTTTTAATTGATTTTATGCTAATAAACAAATAATCACTTAAAATTTTGGTAAGAAAATGTAATAAAACTGTATTTGTGTAATTTATGATTTGATATTTATTTTCTCTGTACTTTTTTGCTCTAAGATGATGATGAGTGCTATGTTTCTTTATCGTTCTGTTCGCTCTCTGGTTCTCCAAAGACCCTTTCCAAATCTGATTCTGAATCATTATCAGGGTCAAGTACAACGGGAATCCTCAAAGCAGTTGCACCTCTCGTGAACGGCAATGTCTTTTTTGGGAGTTGGTCTCATGCCAGTAATAATAGATTTTATTTTGGGTTGTGTTGGGGGTTCGATGTGAGTTTAAATTTGAGTTTTCGGTATCCCCCCTCCTCAATTGGGCCGCCATCTTGGAAAAGGTGTGCAAATGGGATTTCCACTATATCTCCGTAACAGTACATCTTACAGAAAATTTGTTAGGAAATATCCTAACCCCTACACAACCCAAAAATAAAACCTTGTCTCGCATTTTTGCAATGTTAAAGTTCCATTTCCCAGAATCTGAATCAGAACTGATTAATATATTAATAATGTTCATCATTGGTGTTTCCAAATCCAGTTTCGCCCTTTTTCACTTTTAAATTTTTCTTGGATAGCTTTTTTCCTCTCCTTTACAATATCTTTATCAGGAGCAGATCTTAATTGTTACGTTTTCACTGTGAGTTGTATGTACAGGTGCAGTATGCTCCCAAACAGACGAATTCTGCCGTGCAAACTAGATGATGCAAAAGAAAGTGTATCCCCCACGGGGCAAGAACTCTTTTCATATTTATGTAGCATCTCATTGTTGACGTAATTTATGTAGTGACATTACACACTTTTGCGTCTATCATTAAAAGTATCATTGTATGCTTTACGGAATACAACTTTCCTTCCAGTAAAAATATTTTATTTTGTAAAGTGTTGATGGCATTTTTCACATACTCAATTTCTTCTTGAGTTATATCCACAGTTTCTTTTACGAATCTGGGGCCAGTTCACGAAATTCGAGGTCGACTGAAAACGACACGAACGCCGTTCTAAAATCTTACTATGACCGGATAGATTGGTAAAATACCCCTATGTGCGGCCTACTTTTGACGATATTAGCAAATTTTGATGTTAAAATTGTATTTAGGACTTTTTCACATGTTATTGTTATATAAAACATAATTTTTTCTGTAAAAATTTTACCCAAAAAGCGAAAACGTTTCAGTGAATTCAGTTTCAATTTTTTGCAATACAACGCCTAAGCGTTATGTTCGAATAAAACGCTCACTAGGCGTACTACTCGCACAGAACGCCCAGGCGCTATGTTCGGTCGAAGACTGTAGTCTTGCTCATCACTACCACTGATCTATAGCCTCCAAGAGGTTCCCAAAAAGACAACGGATAAATTTCCTGTAGAAGTCGTTTAGTTTATTTGGTTCATTTGTCACATTTCTAACATAAGCTTATGAGGGAAAGTCCAAATATAGCCAACTTTATCATTAAAATTTGCTTATCTTCATAAATAAAGGCCAAAATAAAGGACCCAAAAATTGTCTGGATAATTTATAGGAAATGGTCCAATTGTCGAAGTTGGTAGGGTAGTACCTTTACTTTTGCAGTTTTAGATAGGGGGTGTACTGCGTACAGTCATATCATGAGAATCTTACTAATATTATAAACGTGAATGTTTGTATGTATGTTTGTTACTCTTTCACGCAAAAACTACTGAATGGATTTTAATGAAACTTTACAATAATATAGCTCATATATCAGAATAACATATAGGCTATAATTTATAAAAAAATTCAACATGGCCGCCGAAAACTCAAAATGGCCACGCAAATTGTGTTCCGATTTCAATGAAAGTTGGTATATAGAGGTTTTTAAGGTCGGTGGCTAATAACGAATTTGTGGTCAAAACTTATAAATTCAAAATGGCCGTGCCAATATGGCCGACGAATTTGCCAATTGTGTTCCGATTCCAATGAAAATCGAAATCTGGCGGATTTTAAGGTTGCAAATAACGAATTTATGATCAAAACTTATAAATTCAAAATGGCGGACGAATTTTTCCAATTGTATTCCGATTCCAATGAAAGTGAATATCTAGGGGTTTCTAAGGTTGCAAATAACGAATTTATGATCAAAACTTATAAATTCAAAATGGCCGCGCCAATATGGCCGACGAATTTTTCCAATTGTATTCCGATTGCAATGAAAATCGGTATCTGGGGGCTTTTAGGGCAAACAACGAATTTATGATCAAAGCTTATAAATTCAAAATTGCGGGTCCAATATGACGCACGAATTTTCCCAAGCCACATTCTGAAATGTAGTAAATTTCTAAAATTCCCTCTAACCAGTATAGAAACAGTAAAAACAGTAGAAAGGGTCGAAGTTTGCGAATTTGTGCGCCCCTACATTGTCATCACGAGGTTAAACGATGTCATCTATCGCTTCCAAAAAGTTCGATCGGAAAAAACGGGACCTGGAGGAAGCTGTGTTCGGGACGAATACTGAGTAAGAAGGGAGCAGTGTAACGGCTAACCGAAAAGAGAAAGTTAAAATTCCAATTCACCGAGAAGTTACATGTTTAGATGCATCTACTTGAATACATAACGCTGTTCTAATTAAATCACCGATAAGATTGGGAAGAGGGAATTTTTTTCCAGATTTATTGTTTTTTTTCCTACCGCGTACAACGCACACATAATTTTTTTTTATTTAAAAGCCTTGCAACGCACACAGGTTTTTTGCTATAGGCTATCTTACTAATATTATAAACGCGAATGTTTGTATGGATCTTTGTTACTCTTTCACGCAAAAACTACTGAATAGATTTTAATGAAACTTTACAATAATATAGCTCATACTTCAGAATAACATATAGGCTATCTCGAAACCTTCGGGTAGCTGTAGTGTACTGATATTGAAAAATCCGAAACTTTTGTATGGGAGGTACTCTTCAAATTTCTGCTAAAGAAGTCAGATCCATTTTGTTTTGGTTTTTTTCCGATAAAAATACGATTTCCAAAGTTTCAGATCGATCGGAGTTTATTTACGGATAGTTGCCGTACAATTTTGTTGAAAAAATCAGATTTATCGCGAAGGACGCGGTTCTCTGAACTTGGATTGAAGTAACTTCGGCTGCATGTGCCTATAAAAAATATGTCGGCCAAAAAGACGACAAATTCAATAATCAGATGTTCGTCGCTTTTTTTTTTGAGCTATGGTACCTGGAAATTTGCATAGATTTCAAGGTGCTTGATTTTTCAACATACAATAATTTGGCATGGGACATATTTTTTTTCATATTTCTTACGGAAAAATTACTCTTTATCATGCCGTTAAATGTTTGAAAAGTTCGCCCAATGTTGCCAAACGTTGCTTATTGAACGTATTAACTGTCTCCATTCATAGTGTGAAGTGTGACATCATCGGGAATTGCATCAACGCTACTTGATGGTGGATGTTTAGTGTATTGAGCACCCAAGTTCCTATTGAATTTGAACCAGAGAGAAACACCTACATGTAACATCAGTAAAAACTCCCGTATTGCCACATCCGTGCAAAATTATTATTTTGGAGCGAACGCACCATGGCCTATAAGAAATAGGTCGAAGCGCATGACAGGGCTTTTCAAGATTTCCGAGGAAAACCTAATCCATGGTAGGCGCTCTGACACTACTTGCTCAACTTTGCCTGGTATACTTCGATCAAAGCTTGCAAATGAGCTGAACGGATGCATGCTTGAAAGCATCACATCTATGGAACAGTATTGAAAAAACCAACTTTTGGTCGTTTCAAATAGCGAAATTTCAATCGATAGCATCGATATTATTCGGAATCAAAAATACGAAAGTGGCTCCTACTGTACTTTAAAATTCTTATCACCTCAACTGCAAAATAAACGGAAGCTATAGCGCGTACCAAAAGAATTGGAAATATAAACACAGGCGGCGAACTGACAATTTCACCTCATTAAAATTTCGTGTATGGATAAAGTTCAAGCGGACGTGCATTGTAATTTCTTCTTCGAAATTAATTTACGGGCAAAAACACTCCCTCATAGCATCTGACCACGACAAAAGTGGCAGTGAGACCGCTGAATTGTGATTAGGGATATAAATGAGCAAGTGATTTGGGTTTTTAAACGAACGGAGTTACACTTTTCTTTACGAATGTACTTGCATCCCGGGATTTGAGACTCTCAGTGCCCATCGATTTTGAGATTCCCAATTGTTTTGGCGCATGCCATACTATTGGCTTATTTGTGCAGCGAGGCGCACCGGGTTTCAGCTAGTATATCATAAGGTTACAAAAATACAACTTAAAACTCCCTAGCAGCTAAACTGTTACGATTCCCCAAAGCATACGATTTTTTGATCGTCTATCCAAAACGTATCCACAACCGATGAACGAGAAAGTGGAGATAAAGCCCCTCCTCACCTCCGTGAGGAACGTACATAGGAACGAACAGTCTAATCACCGTCATAGGGATGTCATTACATGTAAGAGCAAAAATTTCCCTTTACTTGTTCTTTGCAACGCTTTGGAAGTACCTCTTCATTATTTATATACACCTTAAATTCAAGTTTGATTAAGCTTTGAATTCCGCAACGCTATAGCCCATGCCGAGCAGCATGTTTCGGAAAAAAGTAATTTTTCTACATTATACGAGTATTACATGTATGATAATAGACAATTTTCATCTGAAGTCACACTCCCTCAGCACATGACACGAAGCGTATGCTGTTCATTACCGTCAAAAGCCTATTTTGAAATCTTAAATTAGTATGGATAATCCCGTTATTAATTACTAGTTGGAACCCGGTGCGCCTCGCTCCACCCATAAGCCAATAGTATGGCGTACGCAAAAACAACTGGGAATTTCAAAATCCCCTTTTCCATGGGCAGTGAGAGTCTGAAATCCTACCACAAAAGTACATTCGAAAAGAAAAGTGTCGTCACTCCGTTCAACGAAAACACCCGTTCATTTATAATCCCAATCACAATTCAACGATCTCACTCTTGTCGTGGTCAGATGCTATGAGTGGTGTTGTTGCCTGTTATCACGAAGGTGAAATTACAATGCACGTGCGCTTTTACTTAATCCATACACGAAATGTTACTGTGTGTCCAATTGTCATTTCTCCGCCTGCGTTTACATTTCCTACTCTTTTGGTGCGCCGTTTATTTTGCAGTTACATTTATATTGCAGTGGAGGTGATAAGCATTTTGATATACAGTCGGAGACATCAAAAACATTTTTTTCGTGTTTTTGATTCCAAATTCCAATCCGTTATTGAGGACAGTGGTGAATAGGGCATCATGAAGTTAGATTGAATTCGTTATAACACCCACTGTCGTAGCTGCGGAGAGTACCTGGCCTAAGAGGCAACCGCACACTTTCTCTTCAGATATCCGGTTCTGCCCAATATCGGGCACTAAGTGTCGCCTGACATCAAGTTAACTAAATTTCTCGTAGTACAAAAATAGTGGGGCCACTTTGGAACTGGGGACTTTATTTGTCAAAAAGGTTCCTGATCTTAGTAATAGACGGCACAGTAATCGAGCTTAACAGGAATCATCCTAGTTGGGATTAAAGGCTCCTGTCTTAAAACGAGGTGAGTCCCGTCAACCGACCGATAACTGCCGTGTCAAAGATGTCGCCAAGCTGTAAGTGCACGATGTTTTGAGAGTCTTGGGTGGCTTCCTCCTAGCCCCACACAACTTTCATCAATGGCAACGTGTTCACCAAAAGCTTTACATTTTCATAAGGTCATCGACTACTCGCCAGCTCCAGAATTATTACTGATCGATGAAAACTACAGATGTGTGCTATTCTACCATAATCCAATCTCTTTCCTCAATGTAATCAAAAATTACGTAAATATTATTCGATTTTTACTTAAAACAGCAAAAAATACACGAACACGTTCTCAGCAATAAGGACTCCATTAATTTCCGAATAAACAATCTTTTCACGTCAGGATCATCAAAGCATTCATTCTGGTACATACTAAAACCGCCTGCGGTCATACAGGACTCCTGCTTCATATCCTAGCTCGGTTGTTCCATTCATGTTCAATCCTGGGTTGATTTACTTTCGGTTACATCGTTATTAAACTGTTCGTCCTTTTTATTTTTGTTTGCTACAAGGGCTTGTCGACTTTGTTGGCCTTTTTTGTGGACGAAGAAAGAGCGAGAAAGGCAAGAATATCGAATACAAAATTGCCCGAGAGCAAAATGACTGACCCAGTGAGCACCGAGGGCGGTGAATATTTGGATACCAGATACTGGATACATAATTGGAATTTATTAATTGTGCTACATCCCAAGTTTGGTTTTTATTAAAATTCTTGTTTGCTTTAATTTTTGCATATTTGAGGGAAGCGTTGCCTTAATTCATTTAAGAATCCTTCATTCAAGGGGAATTTCGCAGTTATATCCCGGTCGTTGCTTCTTGGGTGCTTGAAGTAAGGCCTTGAGAGGGATCTCTTGAGAGTAGGCATTTGAGGGTGCTTCTGTACCAGTGACAAGCACCACAAGAACTTACATCTTAAGTGACACATCCCATTGTAGCCCTCCAAGGAGTGTAGAATGGTCGAAAACCGCTGGAGAGCGTCCCCCGAAAAAAAAATGAGGCAAAAACAATGGCCGTCCTTAAATCCAAAAGGATTCAGGACTTATGTGTATTAAGTTGCTGCTGTCAAAAAAAGGGGAGCCTCAAGTTGCTGCACCCTTCACCACGAAATTTCATTAGGAAGCTGGTAGCCGTGTCAAAACCAAAATCTTATTCCTTCCCGTAGCCAAAGTTGTTACCATGTTATTAAAGATAGGGAACCGAAGATGAGCATCCGCCCCACGGCTCCGGCGCTCCTTTCTTTCCCAGTGTTCACGTTCATTTTCAGGCTCGCTGTAAGTGCTGCTCTGTCTGCAGATCTCATCCGAGTCCTTATGGGTAAACAGGGCGATTTATCATCCTACATAATCCGACATAAGGACAATAGACAAGTAATAAATTGATTTTGAACACGGCGTGTCTAATCTTTCATACGTCTCTGACTGATGTGTCGGGATATTGGCGAAAGGAAGGACAAACAACAGATTGTTCACTGTTTGCTGATGACTATTGTGTGGCGAAGCTGTAAAGGAAGAAAAGGATATTTTGTACTTGGGGGAGGATTCTCCGGAAAATTGTCAATTATCTGGTTGTTGATATGTAAGGATTGAAGAGGTTGTGAAAGAAACGATTTGTAGTGGTTTTATAGTTCTGCACTGTCCGCAACGGATGCCTCAGGGAGATGAAACAGAATCCAACTAACTTTTCCAGATAAAGTCAGCTTTAAGAGGAATCGGTCCCTCTAAAACGATTTGTATTGTTAGTCACTTACCGATGCTGTGGTTCGGTAAACATACATGGTACAAACATGGCTTTATGCAATGAAAAATTTCAACATTATTTAAGTCCTTTAGTTCTGTGTGCGCTTTAAAGTACAAACAACCATTTGTTGTGTTCGGGGGGATGTTTGATTTGTCGTTATGAAAAGATAAGATACCAGACTAACATTTTCAAGGACAATGATTTTGCATCTTATCAAGCGGCGCCAAGATGCTTTTTACGGCTCTAGCCAAATAAACACACATGAAATGTTAGTAAAACAGTATTTAAAAACAGACTTTTTCCATTAACTATTAGATACATACATATGTATATTCTATAATCATTGGTATAATCACGAAAAAATAAATCAGATCCGCAATGTGCTAGAATAATTTTTGGGGGGAGTCAGATATTAGTACGAACTCCTTATTAACCCCCCTATTCTAAATTGTGACCCATCATAAGTCATAAGCTTTTGAGACTCGTGCTTGATATTGAAGGCTTGAGACATTTTTCTTGAGATTATCAGCTGTTTTGGTATTCTAAGCACCCAGTCATAAGAAAATTTAAAAAAAGTACACCTCGGGAGGTGAATTATTATTAATTGTTTTGACATGTCAATATGTTGATATCAATTTTGTCAATCTGCTGATATCAATAAAATAATAAAAGTGAATCCAAATAGAAATCATGGAAAAAGGTAAGAAAATTTGATATAATTTAATTATTTTAACGGTATATATATATATATATATATATATATATATATATATATATATATATATATATATATATATATATATATATATTAACAAATTTTGCTCAGTTAAATACCAGAGAACGACAACGGAACAGCTAGAGATATATTTGTCCTTTGTGCGGAAGAACCCCGACATACAGAAAAATAAAAATGACCCCAGATATCCAAAAAGAGTGGAGGATTTATGGAAAACTTTAGCAGAAAAGCTAAATAGTGTTATTATGTGAAATATTTCTGTTTACTTTTTATATCTAAATAAAGAAAAGACTGATTTTGTTTAAAAAATTATAGTGTATTTACATATAATTGCCTTAACCTACGCCCTTCTCCCAAGTATTCTCTCTGAGAAACCTCCACCCTCACGCTGGAATCATCTTCGACATGATCGTACAAACAGTCGTCTTCCTCGTCTAAAGGACTGAAGAAGGTGATGTTTGATCCCATTACGGTTACGTATAACATTTTATTTACCCCGTTTTAACTTTCAAAATTTCCTCCGTCGTCTGAGGAAAGTAAATTTCTTTGCCCTTCTTATTTACAAGAAGCTTGGTTATAAAAGCTATACTGCGGGACACTGAAGCCTGGCTCAGAGCTGCGGGATAACTGCTACCAACGCACTTCTGGTACGATCCATGAGCCAGAAAGTGTAGAACAGACATAAACTTTAAAAGAAAAATAAGGAAACTATTTAGTTTTGCTCACTTTATATACATAAACTTACACGGACAGTAAAAGGCAATTTACTAGGTTATTGGTCATAAATTTTTAGTTCCGCCATCGAATTTGAACATATAAATTTTGGGAGGCGGAAATATTGTATAAATATGCTCTCTTCGATCGAAAAGGGGTCCATTGTATCCCGAAGATTTCTCAAAATTCTTCTTCGATCCACTCTGAAATGCAAACAAAGAAACCTCATAGTATACTTATACCGAATTTAAAAGCCATTATACCTTTCTCGTCGCCTCTCAATTGTAACTGCTAACTCCAACATTAATAGCTCCGCCATAAATATGATATTTTGCCAGAACCAAGTGAAAAATTTAAACACAACGTAAAAAACTGCTCTATGACTTGCTCTTTACACAGTCACAATTTTGATACTCCTTGAGACTGTTTCCGGATTGTCAAAATTGAGACTGAAAAATTAGAATACTAAATTGTATCAAGTTGATACTCACCGCACCCTTGATATTGCGTTGTGACCTATGACTGGTTTTAGAATACGGGGGTAAATTAAACATTCAATTATCAAAAAAATACTATTACGCCCTTAAAGAAAGAATCTTGATCCTTACTAATCCTTACTAATATTATAAATGCGAAAGTAACTCTGTCTGTCGGTCTATCTGTCTCTCTGTTGCTCTTTCACGTCTAAACCGCTGGACCGATCTTGATGAAATTTGCAAAAGAGATAGATTAGACCTTGGAGACGGGCATAGGTTAATTTTTACGAAAAAAGGTTTTAAGGGGTTGAAATAGGCGATTTTTCGAAATTCATCCCCTAAGGGGGTGAAATGGGGTTAACCCAAACCGGTGGAGCTAAAGGGCTGAAATTTAAACAGTATATCCCTGTAATGACGTGGACGTCCACTAAGAAGCTTACCACCTAAGGGAGAAAATGGGGTTGATGGAGTTTTGGGGGCGAACGGCTAACAAAGACCTCGGAAAGTGGTAGCACCCGATTTGTCACTTCTGTCAAGATCCGAGAAAAGTCACTGCAGACAAACACCTAGCAGACCTGTTAGGAAGTCCTAATCCCACCTTCCCGCGGTGCCCCCTAGGGTACTTCTTCGGAAGGAGCTAACGGCGCCCGTCGAGCTCTCTGCGCCACAAAACAGAGTTTTAAGTCGGTTGGGCTGAGGGTTAGCAACCCGCTCCCATAAAAAACACCATTGCTACGAATCGGCAAACAATGCCTCGGAACCGGATGGACAACACGACGACAGCGCAAAACAGAGTCCGCTGGAGGGCAACTGTTTCCGCCCTATGTCCCATGAGGGATTAAGGGGAGGTTCCTTTGATCGGCGATGAAAAAATCGTTTTTTTTTTTACATATTATCAATCTATAATATGTTAAAAACATGATCCTAAAACCGTTTTGCATTTTATGCAGTTTTTAGAAAGTTACAGCGCTTCAAAGAGAAGCGTGCAACTGTCAAAGCAGTACAACTAGCCGCGCGTTCTAAAACTTTAAACGCGTTTTTCGGAGACTTGATATTTTCAGTGCGCGGTACAATGTATCTCGAGAACCACTTATCGGATTCACTTGAAATTTTAAAGTCTTGTGTAAAATTCAATAATATATTTTAATAATAAACAATTTTACGCTTGTCTTAAACAAACAAAACACGCTCCAAAACACGACCTTAATTTTCAAGTGGATAACTTTGTCTGTTATTTTTATCAAAATTTCGGAAATTTTGGTTCAAGGGCCCCTAAATACGTTTATTTAACTAACTTAAAAAATGTTTATGTTTCAGTGACCCCTACGACCCTGGAGAGCGTACCGCGCAGACGCATGCATGGCGCGCAAGGCCTCACGGCGATTTGGCTGGAGCCGCCATTTTGAATTGAAAGAGGGGGGAAAAAATAAATTTAGGGACTCTTTTTATCAATAAACATTGTACAAAAAACCGTATGTTCATATTACATTTCTTTATACCTCAAAAAAATTCATCAAAGTGACGAACTTTTCAGAGTCGATCAGAGGAACCTCCCCTTAAAGGAGCTTAAAGAAGAAGAAGAAGAAGAAGGAGTTTTGTCAGATTTTTTTCGAACTTCATATAAATACTATACACCATAAATAATGAAACATGGCGTCACGGATTTTGGGGAATTCAACCCCTAAGGAAGTGAAACAGGGTGGAAACAGTTGTTTTAGAAGTCATTTTTTTCAACTGAGCTTTGTATAAAAACTATACAGCATAAATAATGAAACAATTCATGAAACTCAAAATTTACTTTATTTAGGATTCGTTTGTGGTTGCTTCTTAATTTCTTGCACCCACATGGACGAACAAACTTAACGAATGTTCGGAAAATCCTTCATGATATATATGTACATGCCAGAATCAATCTCTGCTTCAAAACTTGCAGATTTGATGGGCAGTAATTGTTAACCATATTTAATACAAAAATACAATATACAGTGGCTCTCAAAATTATTTGAACAGTTATCAAAAAATGAAGATTTCACTTTTTGGACAAAGTTTATTCTGATTAATGGTATTTTTTAATGTTATTATTGCTATAATATCTTTAATAAAACTATTCTCAAAAGAAAAAAATAAGTTAAATGTAAATAAATGAGTCACAAAATTATTTGAACACTAGATGTATTTTTGACAATTTCGATATTTAATAATTCGTATTGCCTGTTTTTGCTTGGATAACATATGTATCTTAGACGAGTGTTCATTGATCTTACTAACTTCCTTGTATATTCAAAAGACCATTCTTCTTGGAGAACAATTTGCAATACATTTTTATTTTCGTCCCTTTTTCTTTTTTGGCTTTCAAGATGTGCCGACAAATTTTCATGGACGTGTCTATTTCCACCTTAAAACCCGAAACCCGACACGCGAAACCCGAAACCCGAAACGCGAAACCCGACACCCGAAACCTGAAAACAAAAACGCGAAACGCAAATCTCGTAACGCAGAGATAATATGCCAGCGTTCGAAGAGTGTGCAAATCCATCCCTCACTATTTTCATTCTCAATTTTGTTTTCTTTATAGAAGAGATTTCAAATTTTGAATGAAGTTCGATAAACGATAAATGAGGAGGTTATTATCAAAAGGTGACATGTCCATACTTCAAGTATTTTTTTTTTTAAAGGATCGATTATCCTTGGTAAAATGCATAGTTTTTGCTTGAAAACAAGTTTAAAACCGCACTATATCTCGTATATAATAGACGGTAAATTCGGTTATTTTTTTAAAATTCGACACATGTCCCAGTAATCGATTTTCTTCCCTAAATTTTCTTCCCCGCTTACCAAGAAAAGCAATGTTAAATTAAGTTCATAAGAAATATATTTCAGTTTAAAATGAAATGTTGAGTTCATTTTATAATTCAAAATATTAAAATAGTATCTATGATTTCAAAAAAGGTACATGTCCACCCTACCATTAAATCAGAAAGTGACATGTCCATTGGGCATATTACAAAAAGGTACATGTCCATTTTGTTTTTGCTTTTTTCACAATAACCAGTTAATGTATTTCTATGATTTTTTCACAAAAAAATAATAAAATACTTTATGTGTGTCGTCATATTTTTTAAAAGTAAATATCTTTTAGGACTAAGTTCATGCACAGTTTTTACTCATTGCTGTAAAAAAATGAATGGAGGACATGTCACCTTTTGATAATAACCTCCTCAAATAATTTCAAAACAACAAACTAGTATCAGAGCGTGTATTATGATCTTATTGAACCGTTTTCATCGAGTTTGTATCGAACTTAGTCTAGTATTTTAATTAGTCTTGTCATTTTACTATTTTAATCATGAGATTTGTTGTCATTGTTAACGTTCAAATTTGTTTTTATTCTTGTATTTATATTTTATAATAACATTACATTTTGCAGAATGAACTAATTTCTAAAAACAGCATTGAGTCCGAACGGTGTTGTGAGACAGTGGTGGATATAAGGGGGGAATGAGGGACATTACCCCCCCCCCCCCCCCTCCCCAAGAGCTCTATGGTTTATGGATTTTTTTTAGTTCTGAAAAAATCACCGATTGATATAGGAAATTTACTTCTTATGATCCTAGAAACTACTGTCTATCTTTTCAACGAAAACAAAAAATTGAAATAATGGCAACCAAATTTTTAAATTGTAGCTGTTTGAAATGTTGTCTAATCAAAAAAGTTCGGTATCTGTATTGTTGAATTTTTAAAATCGCTGTTTAATAGAAAACTTACATATGTTAGAAGCTACATCTAGGTACACTCTGTAAGCTACTTGGTTAACACATTCCATGCGGTTAGAGTTGAGCAGGACTTATACGAGGCAGTACATTTGTCCCTTACACGACGGACATCTTACCGAGGTCTAAATTAAAATGTCCTAAAACTCTTGGTGTGAAAGTTTACACCTGCACCATCACCCGCCTATCATCGACGACTTTGTGGAAATTTAAGAAAGACAAATAGTGTTTACCACATAAATTTGATGATTAGACGAATCCATACCTATTTATAAACATAACAAATATTTTAGCGTGGTTGTGTTTCAAGTTTTAGATTAGCTTTGCTTGGCAATTAGAACGCAGGGATATAGCGGTTTTGGCTTTTTGGGTTTCAACCTAGTTACGGGGCCCCTAGACGATTAGTACGCCGAGATGTGGGATTTTCACTTTTTGAGTTTGTTTCACTCTATTTTCGAGGACCCGAACAACGTTTGCGCAACCTTACGCGTTAAGGGGCCCATACACGAGGAACAATTTGTGCAAATTTGTGTTTGCCAAAAATATGTGACTGCCCATACACTACGCAACTAGCTGCACAAACTTCAGTTCCGTCTATGTTACGCTGCCTGTTGCACAAAAATTTTCAAACGCGTTTGATTTTCATCAAACAGTTGCGCAACACATCACACCTGGTTTCTGGTGTGGATATATCTCTGCGTTACGGGATTTGGGTTTCGCGTTTTTGTTTTCGGGTTTCGGGTGTCGGGTTTCGGGTCTCGCGTTTCGGGTGTCGGGTTTCGGGTCTCGTGTTTCGGGTTTTAAGGTGGAAATAGACACGTCCAATTGGGTTGAGGTCCGGTGACTGAGACGGGTGGTGTTTGACTTGTTGAGAAATAGTATATATAATCCACCTCTTGACTAAAAAAAAAAAAATCAGCGTTATATTTGGTGTCGTTATCTTGCTGGAACCTCCATACAGCTGGCATTCCCAATTTTTCTGCAGATGATAAATTTAAATTGTTTTTTGAAATATCGAGATATTTACCCATGATCCCATCGATAAAAACAAAATTTCCCACTCCATTTGTTCCCATGCAACCCCAAATCATGACGGATTACGCTTTTGAACCCAATTCATCCTTGCTTCTTAGTTGGAGGAATCAATTTTGTTGGTTCCAGCTCTGTATTTACTTGTCTCTATACATATAAGCGGCCATCTTAATTACAAACTGAAAATTTACTTTATAGTCCTGTCCCAAAAGCCGTAATAATGTATCAAATAAAAAAAAAACATAAATCTATAGCAAACTTTGTGTAGAACGAGAAATCTACATTTATTCGGTAGCTGTTCAAATAATTTTGAGACCCACTGTACATATTAAACCATTTTGTGGGATAAAAACAGCTGACTTTTTGTTTGTTTGTTTTTAAAAGGAAAAAAAACGCAATGACTAAATTTTTGCAGATTTGTTCTTTTTCTATTATAGCTTAAACCAAAAAACGGCTCGACCAAATTTTATAAAAATCTTTTCAGATCATATTTCCGTTAATAGGTACGTTTCGAACGACCCCTCAACGAAGTCGTTATCTTTTTTGGTTCGCGCGATATCGTGCAGGAAAAAATGACCACATAAGTACGCACACACACACATACTTCTTCTCAAATTTTTGCTTAAAATGCTCTTGGGACCTTGAAAAATTAAAATACGTTGAAAAATTCGATTTCGATTTTCGGACTGAATACAATAACTTCCCTATACCGGGAAGTTAAAAATTCTACGTACAATATTTGGTGGTATCTGAGAAAATGGTCAATGAAGAAGGAGATATAATCATGAATTATACCAACTGTATCGGGGACTCGACGTTGTCAAAAGTATAAAATTAAGTAGATTAATCTACGTTATAACAACACCGGCCTTGAACACATATAATAATTGAAAAGCAAGGCATAATAGGCCAGATCACTAACAGCAACGGTGAGCTTTTCGTTGACTTTTGTAGTTCCCGCCTTGGTGTATTCGATCAGAAATTTGCGTTCATTGAGACTTTTTGACAGCTGTTCTTTGCTCTCAATTGCCCTGCTCGGTATTCTATGCGTCTGCTCTGGGTTGAGAATTCTCACTTTTTCTGCTCCACCAAATTTGTAGGAACAGCAAAATTCTTCCTTATTCTATTTCTTTTGATAATTGTCAAATCGAAAAAAGGACAAATCGGAAAATTCAAAATTGAATGATGATGATGACCGAAATTGTGTTGAAAAGTGTTCTTTCGGATTTTTATGCTTGTTTCCTTGCGGCAGTAAACTCAGCAGCTAAGTACGAAGAGTGATGCGATGGGTTAATAAGTATTACGTCGAGAGAAGTAACGAGCGAAAGGGCATTATGCCCTTATGACACTCGCTTTTTTCCGGCTGATAAATCTGCTAGAAAAACGAATTATACGAAAAAGGTAGAAAGAGTTTGGGAGAAAAGCACTACTGATCTGGCAATACTGGTTAGAAGCAATTTAAATAAAAAGCATTACGATGGTGAAGAATGGGGACCTTCTGTGTCAACTATTCTTAACTTAAGAGCTAGTTGGAAACTTTCCATGACATTTTTTTATAGAAAAACCTGAAATATACCCATAATGCATTATTAGTTGTTTAGTTCACTAACAATATAGTCACATCAAAGTCGATAATATAGCACCAGTAACTAAATAAATGACCAGTTTCCTTTTGTTTCCTGAAAACAAGTCTTTTGATATAGAAGGTTTCCATTCTTCACTACCTATCGATTAGCCAATTCACGCAATTGAACGTCGCCGGCTGAAAACTACCCGCTGTCATTTTTGGTTCACGGAAGTCGACGTTTTATGTTTGTTATTTTAAAAGTTTCGTTAATTTTCCCGACCAGTTAAGTTTCCCGATTTCAGTTTCAGTTTTTGGTATGTTATAGAACAAGCTGTGGTGCCAATTAAATAAGAAATCTCTAAATTGCTTCTTCCACAGGTAAGCATGTCTTCTAACCAAAGTGCCATCCTTCTATCGAACCATAATTATCATATTAAATTTGAAATTTCTATTTAAAGAGTTATATTGTCTGCTGGGTAACCATTTTGAATGCTGCGAAAATGTAGGCTATTTTTAAAAAATATTATATTACGTTTTTCTTTCGTTTGGAGCATATTAATCGCTTCTAATTTTTATCCTGATAAAAGTAAAAAGAATATTATTTTCAAATATATCACAAAAGAAAAAGTTGAAGATTTGTTTTTATTCTCAACATTTATGAAATAAAAGAACCCGCAAATTTATTAAAAGACAATTAAATTTTACTACCATAAAAAAGTTCGTCCTTCTACTATGTGGAAGTTAAGCCCACATAAAATTCCAATTCGAAACTTATATAAATAAATTTACAAAAAGCCAACAAAAGTCCTGGCTTACCCCATCCTTCGGTAGTTAGTTTCACAAATAAATTTTCAACTTTCCTCAACTACTTTCATCAATCAGGATGGCATTTCCACTCGAGTAGCGTGAAACTGGAACGGCAACAAACATTTATCAAAACTTTAAGAATCCACTGAAGTTAGCGACAACAGCACCTGCTTGCATAAAGGAGAACGTTTCATATCCCATAACGTACCGTTACATCCTAGCGCTTCCATCCGCTCCTGTCCGCCAGGATTTAAACTGTCCTGGTGGTGGCAACAGCAGTTTTCTCGTGGAAAACCAACACTTGAACTCGCTGTAATATGGAGCGGGGGGGGGGGGGCGATGGTGATTCTTTCGGGTGTGGTGGGGGTGGGCGAGGGTAGCGGCTGGGTGAATCCTCTTCTAGGATGCTATCATGCTAAACACACAAAATTCGAGGCGTACATTTGTGCAGCTATGGCAGACAAACAGAATATCATCCGCAAATACAAATGATGGCAATATGTCATATAACCCTCATCCTGACCGGGGATGTTAGTCCTGGAGCACATGTTCGCTATTTGTATGCGGTGAGTGATAAATTCACAGACGACTGGAGCTTATGCCGGTCCAATAATTCGCGAATGGAATAAAAACGGCGCCCGCTCGCCCACACCATGACCCGCTGGCATTGCAATTAGCGATCAAATTAGGCATGTGCTAAGTATCAAAGGGGTGAGCATATTTTTTGCGGTTACGCTCAAAAATTCGCATTGGTATGGCGCTCCGTTTGTTTACTGCCCTGACACTTTTTGACAGTGACCTATAGACACTATCTACACAAATTTAAAAATAATTTAGTATTGTGCACATTTACTTCTATGCGATACTAATTCGCCATATTTTTGTTAATAGTGCAACGTCAAAGCTTAGTTAGAGCGACAGAAGAGGACCTATCATGCAAGGGATCTAAAGGATTCTCAATAAGACGCCGATAGTACTTACGTTTGCAACTTTGGATGCTGTGCTACTTTGAAAATACTGATTGCAGAAAACTGTTCCACAACTTACTCATTCTATATATAAGTAAATTAACTTCGCTCACAGTAGTAGTGTGGTCATAAAGGAGACCCAGTGGGAAAAATTGGGAGCGCTGCTCAGGGGAGCTTATTTTAAGAGCTGTCAAATACGCTCCCGAGGGAGCATAATTGGAGTTTTCATAAATTTTGTACAACGAAAAAAAAAAAAAACAGACGGTTATTCTCGTGACCATAAAGGGTGACATTTGCTTACTCAATGGAGCGGATCTCGTTCTATACCGAGGACAAGCAGATTTGGAAGTAGTTAGAATTTAGTTGGGGGACTACTTGATGATGAACAAAGTAAAAGCTTTTCGATACCGGATCACATATCCACAAGCGCCCATTAATATTTCTATTTTAAAAAGCTTTTTTGTAATGCGGAACGCTTTCGAGGTGCATAAAAAGGTATGCACCCTTGCAAAAACATGCAATGTTAAAAAGTATATGAAACTGGAGCACGAAGCAAAGTATGGGAACGGAAGCCCTGTAAGCTTTTTAAGACGTGCTCAATCATGGCACCCCTGTGAAGATATAGGAGTGAAAATATAGTACTGGTCTTGTATTGCCAAAAGAATAACACTGTGCAGGAATGAGTGTCAGTGAAACAGACACTATGAGAACAGCGATAATGCCGCTTTGCAACTTGTCCAGCTAAGCCATGGCGGTTAAGCCGGCTCTACACGATGCGGTGAACACCATCCAACGTTGGACGCTTGATGGTAGGACGCATCGTGTGGCCGATACTCGAGCTACGAGTGTCCAATGTCAACCGTCCAACGTTCGCGTTTGGACACGTTCGGGCTGTTGTCGGTATTTGGGACAAGTCAAACACTTTTTTTCCCACTCGGCCCCACAGTTGGAAGACATTTGGCACACTGATACACGATTCGGTCATCAGTTCATTCTGTGATTTGGGTTTTGACAGGTATGTATGTTTATTATTATGTATGTATGTGTATTATTATTAGTTAATAATTGATTATTTATATTATTAATAATTATTATTAAAGAAATTATTATTAATAATTATCATTGACAATTCAATTTAAAAAATGACATGACTTGGCGAACGTTTGAATCAATTGCATTGGATCAAACGCTCGCTCCACCGTGTAGCAGGACATTTGCCATACTAATCGTCGAGTCCATTTGACTCAATCATTCGAGCCAACATTAGAATCAAGCGTTCACCGCATCGTGTAGAGCCGGCTTAAAGCCGGCTCTACACGATGCGGTGAACGCTTGATTCTAATGTTGGCTCGAATGATTGAGTCAAATGGACCGAAATGCCAACCAACATAAACTATGTAGTTGGATTCAAGACTGAATTTAGGACCTGCAGATTTCAGCGTGGGCTACTGGCTGAAGGAGAAATTTTAATTGAGATTCTTGTGTGGATAGTTGGGAAAGTCCTAATGCCTAAACAAGTCTTCTTCCCGTTTACATAAGCGGTTGTATTACCGGTACTCAAGCGGAGCCACCATACAAAAAGTGTTGTTTTGATTTTTATATTATTTGTGGTCCGTGGCCCAAAGAGTCCTACTCTTTAATTAGGGTAATTATAAGTGATTGGTGTGCTCCATTAGGGTCAACAATTCCACTTCGACCCTCCTTGCCTTGGCCTTCTTTAGCTTAATTGCTCCATAAAAGTCCCATGCGCATGGTAGGAAAGGAAAGGTCCATCCTGACATAGTCTCCATTTTACAACTGGGTGCGTTCGTTACACGACAGTGGAAAACTACTCACTGCCTTGCAGCCACCGTAGCCATAACTTTACATCTTGGCTTGGTAGGTCCGATCATATAAGCCCATTTTCCTTTTAGAACAGCTTCCAGTGGCCACCACGAGTCCGAGGTAGCTGCGGCGTGCGCATTTATAGATGCATGGATCTAACCAACAGGTGGAAGAAGGTTTCCGTTTTTCGAAATTTTAATTTTTTAACTTCCCAGTATAGGAAGTTATTGTAATCGGTCCGAAAATCGAAATCGAAAATTTCAACATATTTTCATCTTTCAAGGTCCCAGGAGCATTTTAAGCAAAAAATTGGGAGGAAGTATGTGTGTGTGTGTGTGTGTGTGTATGTGCGTACGGATGTGGTCATTTTTTCCTGCACGATATCGCGCGAACCAAAAAAGATATCGACTTCGTTGAGGTGTTGTTCGAAGCGTATTAACCGAAATATGATCTGAAAAGAATTTCATGAAATTCGGTCCAGCCGTTTTTTTGTTTAAGCGACGTAAGTGATTTTTGTACCTGCACGATATCGCCCGAACCACGAAAGATATTGACTTACTTGAGGTGCCGTTCGAAGCGTATTAGCGACAATATAATCTGAAAAGATTTTTATAATATTCGGTCCAGCGGGTTTTTGGTTTAAATGACTTAAGTGATTTTTGTACCTGCACGATACCGCTCGAACTAAAAACTATATCGGCTTCATTGAGGTGCCGAAAAACATTAATACATCAATTTTATATACATTTTCGTCATCCTAATCTTGTAAGTGCGCACATTTAGTTTGACATTTTAGCGATAATATTGATAAACAATTGTGACAAATTCTCGGTATTATGCATATATTCTATATTGCCTCATTTATTATTAAAACATCCAATCATAATATTCAACATCCATCATACTGGGAAGTTGATCGTGTGGACCGAAAGGGTCGAACCCACATCCCAACTAGTTTTAATTGATTAATTAGAACGATGTTTCACAATTTTTTATGTTCTCCGCTTCTTGCAACTTGATTTTGACCCCCGAGAAGTGTATCAAATGAAATACCCTTTCGAGTAGTACGAGAAGAATACGATTAGCTTTGTGGCATCATTCTAAAGTCAAAATGAATAAAATGACTCGAATAAAAAGTAGAAAATATCACCTATCAACTTGAAATTTTTCACCTATGCCTCGTTGACGGCTCTGAGGGAAAGAAATATCTATTTGTCAGTTTTTAACAATGGTCTACTTCTCCCGAGCCTTTTCGATTAACGGGTAGGTGAGGATGATGAGAGATACCGCCCCAATTCTCCCCTTACCCACAAAATTTGTGCGGAACGCTCTTGAGAGCGAAGCGTCTAAAATCCCAGCGGGAAATGGAACCATACTATCATGCAAACTTGACGCCTTCCGTGGAAGGTGCGATGCATGACTCTTTATTAGACATCTTGTAGGACATTTGTACAGGCATGTCCTAGGGAGGAAGCAGTTGAAACTTTTTGATTTGCTTACCCCTAGCTTCCATGGAAGGAATAAGGTATGCATGCCTCCTTATTGGACACCTTATAGGATTTTGAAAAGAAAGGAAGCAGTTTAAGCTTTTCAGCGTGCCTTTCCCCTAGGTATACCTTCCACCAAGCTTCCTTCGAGATCAACTTTGAATGGATGACGAATATTTGAACTGTTTCATTTTTTTTCTTTGAACTTTTACTGCTTCCACAGCCCTTCCAGAGGGAAGGCCTGACAACATTTCCCGCTGGGATGGTTCTACGTTGCATGATAATATTTCTAATACTGGAAGGTGAACTCATACTCCTGAAGGCAAAGCCAACACGTAGGGTCCTCTGTCCTTCCTATCCGTCATAAGTGATAATTTAGGGTTCAGTGTCTGGTAATCAAGCCAACAAGTGTCCTGACCTCATTTCTACTGCGCCTTAAAAATTCCTTGGCCACGTTATGAGACGGCAAAGGAAGTAACCGCTTAGAGCTGGCCAGTCCCGGCGCACCTCCAGCATTCAGCATGTTTAGGTTTGCTAATGTCCGATCGTCCAGATCCCTTTGCAGCAAGCTGCTGGGTGCTTCAATAACCGTTTCTAGACCGATGAAAGTAATTTCAGAGCCCTGTTTAGTCAGGTCATCCACCTTTTCATTGACTTTGAAACAGCGGTGACCCGGGACCCAAACAAGAGTAACTTGATGGAGAACGCCCAGCTCACCAATTCCAGGCCAGTGCGGTTGGCACTCTCAAACTAATTTAGACTTGGTCTTACGAGACCATATCGCCCTAATGGTCGCTTGGCTATCAGAATGATAATGATCCGTTAGTTCTTCTAGGCCTGCTAAGTTCTCATGAGTGCATGCCTTTATAGCATACATCTCTGCTTGAAAGATAGTTGCTAGGGAGCCTAGGCTTATCGCTCTACTAAATCCGGGGGTTTTACTCCAGATTCCGAGCACACACTTGTCTCTGTTTTGGAGTCTTCAGCGTACCATACTAGTCCCACCCGGCGCTACTTTTGAAAAATTCCAGGTTAGCCTGTCTTGTATTAGCACGGTAGGTTGATGGAACTTAATCAGGGTAGAACGAGATTTTTTTGGCGACGCTTCTACATCCCATAAATTGTATTTTTAAATATTAACTTTTACTGCAAAAAAGCGACCTCGCCACTTGGCCCGCCCTCGCTCGTAATTGTTTTTAGCATTGATTTTGACGCTCCTGGCCGCGCCTAAAACGACCGCCCCGTTGGCTATCCGTGTTTTGTTTGCTCGATCGAAGCGAAAAACTGTAGAGGGTTGCCATCTTTGTTGAAGCTGAAAAATCGATTGACAGTAGGTGAAGAAGGGAAATAGATCAAGTGATCGAATTGAGCCTTTCGGACACCGGCAGATACGGTGTAGCGCTTAAATCGACGTCATCCAATCTGTGTGTATTGATTGAACAGCTAGAAACAAACTCTCAATCTAGTTGTTTTGAACTGATTCAATACCAATGACTTGGAGTTAAGTTAGCATAGCGGGGTGACGTATTCTTTCAAAACGCTTGGAAATTCGTCAAATCGGTTTGTACTTTGGTTGACATGCTCTCTTAAGCAGCCTACACACGACAAACTTGGTTGCCAAAAAAATTGCCATCACTTGGTGTTGGAGTCAGAATTGAAGGTGTGTGGATTGGTTCACAACTTAAAATTGAAGTTTGCCGACGCGACGGTTGGAATGAATTCAAAAAATTTTGATTTTTAGTAGAAGTTGGCAACCATGTTGTATGTTTATAGTGGTGTTGAGAACTTAGCCAGCGAACATCCTTTGCACGGATGTTAGCAATCTAGTTGGAGGGTCTGTATATTTCATGATGCCAACTTGGTTGTCAACCAAGTTTGTCGTATGTAGGCTGCTTTAAACACAAAAGAATGAGTCTAGCTAAACTCAAGCGAAGAACGGTAGGACTTGTGGATATTATCAGGGTGTTACCAGTCTCCTAGGATTTATTAACATCAACCTATTTCGAGCTCTGAAGAAAGTCTTTTAAATTGAGTGTGGTATCGGAGACAGGGTTGACATGAATTTGTTTTCTATTTTCACCTGCCCTTGTAAAAGAAAGAAAGTTTGTGAAAGAAGTGAAAGTCTACCAAGGGCCCGAATATCTCACTGCCAGCTACCGTATTACAGATTTCATTGCTCAACCTGTCATCAGGTGTTGTGGTCAAATTCTGTCGCAAAAGGACTAATTTTCACCTGCAAACTGTTTCAACTGTGCAAAATAAGATACCCAATCAAGTTAGGAGGTTTACTTATAAGTTCCCGTAATTTAATTTCCATTTAGAATTTTCTTGCTGTCCCTCGTGTATTATAAAAAACCAGTCTCCTTTCACCTGTAATTAAACTTACCTTCTTTATTATAATATAAATTGGCTTCGTACAAGTTCCATTTACATTTACCATATCAAATAGAATCTGATGAAAAGTCTGTTTACCCACGATAAATTTACCTTTGATGATCAGAAACTACATCATGAATGGAAACGAAACTATGTAGAGTCATAAATAGCCCTGTTCGCACCCCATACAAGCATTTCAAAGAGAAACGCATCGGAAGGCTCAGCAAACAGACCCACATAAAGTGAGTTAAGAATTTACATTAGTTAATTAACCCAACCCTTAACTCAGGACCCTTTCATGAGCAGTTGATATGAACCTGCCCGAAGAAGTCCTGCAATTGAAACAACCCCAATCATTTCTGCAGAGCACGTTAAAGGTGGGCTAAGTCCTGATGGTGGCCTCATCGGGTGCTCGCACACAGTAAAGAATTCCAGGATTGCATGGCAAAGAATACTCGAGGAATACATTCCGCGACTTGTGAACACCTTCATCTTAGCTGCATTATGAATGAAGCACCAGCTACACCTTAGCCATTCAGGGCACGTTTCTCACAGTATCCTTAGGAGGTGGTGTAGTGGCGGTGAAATAGTGCCATCCCCGCGAATAAAGTAAAACAATTTCTGAGTCGGGCTCCTAAGTCTTTTCCATTAAGGCAAACTGCAAGGAGTTGAAGTTTTCCCGGGTGCGCGTATTTATGCCGGAAAAGTTTATATAGCTGCGAAGGACTAAAGTGTCACGTGCGGAAATGATCCATCGGTTCACTTAAGGGTCGTTCATACTCGACTTTGGTACCCGTAATGCACCCGTGCCCCGGCACGTATTCAGCATTGCTGTCGTAGTCACGCAATTTTATTCCTGTCGACGCATATTTCTACCAATTCTGCCGGTTCCGGGACGAGAGTCCTGGGGCACCGATGAGGATTTTATCATGGACTCGTTTGATTAAAATGCTAATGAATATGTCGAGATAATAAAGTGCTTCTAATCAAAAAAGGATAACGAACGACTTCTAGTGTATGGGAATTCAATTTACGTGACTCCTGCTCCTCCTTTCTCAATTATTAATTGCTACCGAATGTGAAAATGGAGGCAAATGTCCTGGATCTGATTTGTACTCGTGGCGATAGAATACTTTCCCTCCGGCAGTCGAAGCGAATTCCCTCTTTTTGGCTAAAGTCAAGCCAAGAATGGCGTGGAGACTCGCTTTGACTCGTCGTCTAGGCTGATGAATTATGCATGGTAATAATCTATGGGAATGATGTAAGATTACTAGTCATGCTTACTTGCTGAGTTTTACTTTTCCGTCAATTTATGTCAAGGGCAAAACGCTTTACAGAATATCCGCTCGATTTCCCTTTTGCGAAAATTACTTAACTCGTTTGAAAGAAACTTTTGTAATGGTTTTCGGATATCTTCATCAAGTCATAGTATTTCTAAATACACAAAGTTATTGGGAAGTCGGCTATTCGCGCTGCTGTTCTATGCAGAATACTTTGTATAAAAATAAACTTTTTCGGCATACGATGACTTTTCTTCGGTGCTAGAAGCTAAGTTTAATAATCTCCTTTGTCCATGAAGGTCAAGGTGCAATGTCTGGTAGTAAACTTAAAGAGAAGAATCAATAGATGATAGGATAGCTTAGGGTGGTCTGGGGGCTCTGAAAACGGGGTCTGTCAAGAAAAATAGAAATGGAGAGATAGAGTACCATGGCGGTACGTGGGATCAACCTGCGGACCTCTTGTATGATATTCAGAACCACTAGGCTACAGACGACGCTACAGCTACAGGATGTTGTAGGAGTAAACTTGAAATGAGACATGCGATGCGATACCTGAATGCAAACTTTGGTTGATTTGTTCTGTAAGGTACACTTGAGGTAGTTTAGTCCCGTGTTTGCAGGGGTACTGTTTGTCGTTTAGCTATATCATAAACTTTTTATTTATCATTGTCTCCATGGTCTCGTCTCGTAGCACGAATAGCACGGGAGTACGCGGAATAGCCGTACTAATTTCACACCAAACCTGCTGCTATGTAAAGGGTATTGGCGTGATCACTAGTTTTACTTTAGACCCTTTGATTGGATTCTCTTGGAGGTTTTGTCAAAGGTGGCGGAGTCTAAGTTGTCCGTTGCCAGGGAGCGTGACAAATAATCTGCGACAACGTTTTTTTACCGGATACATGACGGATGTCTGAGGTAAGTGGTGAAATCAGGTCCAAATGTCTGGTCTGTCGAGAGGATCGTTCCGTCTTCGTGTGAAGTGGAAGTGTTTGATAGCTGGATCGCGAGTAATTCGCGATCATAGGCAGAATATTTTTGCGCCGCTGGTGATAACGTTTTTGAATAAAAAGCTAACGGCTGCCACTGCTGTCCGTTAAATTGTTCCAGTACACCACCGATCGCAAAATCGGAAGCGTCAGTGGTTAAACAATACCTGGCATTCTCTAGTGGATGGCTTAGCAGTGTTCCCTCTGCCATTGCTTTCTTAATCTTGAGAAATGCTTCTTGGCATGCTTCAAGCCAAGGAAATCTTTTGTCTTGCATGGCGCGAGTGCAGTTGAGAAGATATCTCACATACTCGTTTATTGCCACTGATATTTCAGCTAAGTTAGGGATAAATCAATGATAAAAATTCAGCATCCCCAAAAATTGCTGTATTTGCTTGACCAAATTTGGTGTTGGGAGGTCAACAATAGCCTTTACCCGATCCGCTGATGGTAGTATTCCATCTCTTGTGATATTGTGGCTAAGGAAGTTGATCTCTGTTACTCGGACACGCATTTTTAAAATTTAATTGTCAAGCCAAAGCTATCTAGGTGTTCAAAAAGCTGGTTTAGATATGACCTGGTGCTCCGCCTCTGTTGCGATGAGAATATCATCTAAGTTGACAAAGACGAAGACCAGATCCCTCATGATTTCATTAATAAACCTTTGAAAGGTTTGGGCAGCATTACGAAATTCGAATGGCATGCCTGTGAACTCGTATATACCAAACGGCATAATTTTCACAATATTCCTAAGATTGATTTGTGAGTCCACTAAATCTCGATATTTAAAATCGACCGACAGCTCGAACTTCGTTAAGAAGTCGGCACCGAATGTGGCCTTTCAAATGTCGGCTATAATAAAGTTATGAACAAATCGTCGGCAAAGGCCGAGATGCAGCTCAAGTAACTTCGCGGCGAAAGTGCGGATTAGCTTTCCGTTAGGCACGTGCAAAAGAAGATTAGGACACCCATTGTGTCCCGGGAATGAAATATGGGGCCACTTCTTCCTTTAATCTCCAAAATCCGGCCTCTCGGGTTGTTGCCGCACTACCCCACTCTATTCTGTTCTTTTACTACTTTTATTCGTCTCTTTTTTTGGGCCAAAACTCTTAACCTAAACTTATCTTTTCTTAACAATTTTCTTTCTGGTGCCTATTGCTCCTTGTTGGAACGTCGAGGCCAGCAATTGAGTTTCCTCAATTCCAAGGTTAATTAAAGTTAGAGTCATCTTATCTTTGCCGGACCCATTCAATTCCAAAAACGAAATTAAGTCAAAAAGTTACTATATTGAATCTATATAAAAATCTCGTGCCACAGTGTTTGTTATAGAAATCCTCTGAAACGGCTGGACGGATTTTTATGAAATTTTTGGTATATATTTGGTAGGTCTTAGAATAGGTCGTAGGCTATTTTTTATACCCTCAACCAAAAAAAGAGCTAAAAAACCTAAAAAATTGTGATTTTGGAAATTTTCACTTCAATGTAGTTTCAATAGCTTCAATAGCACTATTGTTTGTCAGCTTCCTAAATGTAAAATTGTCATTTAATTTAATCCTTCAATTTAATGACAATTTAAAATTTACGCAGTTGTCAAACACTAGGTTGGCCATGACGCCATTGAAACAAAACTGCTATACAATAGCAAAATTGAATACTCAATAAACCGTTAGATCCATGGCTGCCATCTCAAGACCCATGTGTAACAGCATAATGGCGCGATAAACTATTGGGCGCCATTTATGCGAGGTATTGTCCCTTCAGCCGGAAGCCCGGTATAGCCTGACCAAAAGCACAATACCATACATAAAAAAATATATCGGAACTCCTTATCCTCCCTAAACGCCGATCCTACTGTTAGGGGGACATGCCGTCGGCCACACGGAGTTCTCTGGCTGCTCGCCGGGTGGGTCGTGGGGTGTGTGGCCGGGCCTTACCGCGGATGGTTCACCACTTACCTGTGTTACGATACAAAATCTCAACTCTTCACATCCTCAACTGGATAGCCCCAGAATTATACCGTCGTCATCCATTCCCGTACTCGTTCATAACACTAAGTATCATTAACCAGCATGAGAAGGCACCACCTATGGATCCTGAAAGATAATCAACCCCCACTCAACCATCCCAAAAAATACTCAATTTTAGTCCGACATTATAATTACTTTATATTTATTCCAGATACTTGAAGACCAACAATAATGGATGACACAAAAATTGCAACCCAAAATCAAAATGAAATGATAATTATTTCTTACAAGAATTCGCTAGATATCAACAAAAAAACCTCAATTGATGACAAAAATATTCAAACCGAATCAAAAAGATAGGACAATTATAGTTTTCACAAATTCCGTAGTTATTAATTACATAACCCTCGTCGTTCTGGTACCAGCACGTCGGCGGTGTACAAAAAAATTACATATATATTTATACAATATAGGATAATCAAAACTATTTATAAAAAAATTCAAGCAATTATGAGTATAGTGCAATTGAAAATTAACATTATTAGAAACCAAACGTGATTAAAGATATTTAAGATGATGGAGAAACAAATAAAAAGGTTATTTAGTAGTGTCAAAGTTTTAGAAATTGAATGTAATGTTTACTAACGGTATTTAAAAAATAATGGTAATATTTTTTTCTTTTTGAAACGTCTAAGATTAATAAACCAAAACTAGAGTCGACCTCTCTTGGACTCCCCGACCGAAAACGTACACTGGCTGGGAAAAAGATTAGCAGCATAAGATTAGCAGCATTTATTCCAGTAGTCAGTTGAGACGAGAGCTTCCCCCACTACGGAACGCGGGTTCGCAGTAAATATATATAATTGATAAATTTCCCAGAGATAATTCTTGTTATAATAAAGTTTGATTCTTATTCGATGTCCTTGTATCTGACCTTGTCTTAGCAATAAAAGTACAACCATGCAGGCCACTTATTCGGCATCGACGTACATCAGGAACTTTTAAGTATGTATGAAGTATTAAATTAAGAGAATAAAATAAATGGTTAAAAAAATTTTTTAAAAAAAATTCTTTTCATTAACTAAAAAATGTACTGAAAAGTAAAAAATAAAAAATATTTTAAAGAAAGCGTGAAATTTCAATTTTAATGAAAAAGTTAATTAAAAGAATGGCGCATTTTTCATCAAAAATTGAAAATATAACTGTAAATCGCGTGAGATTTACAATAACCCTCAATTTTTTGCTTTGTTAATTTCAAATTCTATCAAAATTTTTTGATGAAAAATGCGCCATTCTTTTAATTAACTTTTTCATTAAAATTGAAATTTCACGCTTTCTTTAAAATATTTTTTATTTTTTACTTTTCAGTACATTTTTTAGTTAATTAAAAGAATTTTTTTTAAAAAAATTTTTTAACCATTTATTTTATTTTCTACTTTTTAGTTTATTATATGTATTCCGCCATTTTATGATGGCAATTCTATTAGATTTAAAATTACGTCACACAGTTTACTGTATTCATTTGATACCCATGTCGTGGGCTCGGTGGAACATAATTGCAAAAACGGCCGCCATCTCGGAACCGTCTTCTTGATTTTTTTACAAAAAGGTCAGATTGCATTTAGTACTTATACATGATGAGTTGAACTCAAGTTGAACCCAAGTCTAACTACATGTAAACGGGAGTCGAGTTGGGTTGAGGTTGACTGAACTCGACTCAGCTCTGCTACCTGGGTTTAGTTGAAATTATGCATACGGACATGAGTTCAGTATTTTAGTAGTTGAATTTAGTTGACAGCAGCATCTCTGTGTTTGTTTGTGATTTTTTGTAACGTGTATTGCTTCTTTATTATCAACTCACCCTTAACTCAACTATTCATCTCATCATTCATACACATTAACCACCCGAACTACGAGTGTGTGCAAAATTGGAAGTTGATCGGTTATATTTTCTACTTTTTAGTCTATTATAAGCTTTCCGCAATTTAGTGTTGGCCGCCATTTTGAATTTGGAATGACGCCACATAGCTTATTGTGTTCTACCTGTCATATCCTTTCATTTGATACCCATGGCAGAGGGCCGGAGAGCACAATTTCAAAAATCGGGCGCCATTTTGGAACCGCCATCTTGATATTTTTACAAAATGGCCAGATTGCATTGTCATCCAAACTAAACGTGTATGCAAAATTTCTGCTCTATCCGAAACCGGGAAGTGGGTCAAATTTAACTTCCAAGATTTGACGACACACAGTGTAAGTTAAATAAAAGAATTTAAAAAGTAAATCTTTACTAGGATTATACACTCTGATATAGAAAGGTAATTATGTATCCAAACGGTATGTTATTCGAAGTTAAAGCTTCTACATCATCATTATGTAATTTGCTGGAGGTCCTTCTAATGTCAATCGGGTTATTCTTGAAAAGCCATGCTGTGATCAAATGACCATAGAGCAAATTTTGGAAAACACATGATATTCCACCACGGATTTGTTTTTTTTTTCTTTTTTTTTTTTACAGCAAATGAAGAAAATTTACTTACAAGTAATTGTTCTTGATTATAGACCCACCATGCAGCTACAATCGCACTCTTTCGGCCTCCTTAACAAAGATTTAAACGACGTGTCTTCCCAAGTGTAGCTCCTTTTCTGATTCCCAAGAGCACGTGTCAAAAACCAATATACCTTCGGTTACTAAATCTGCACTTCCCAAAATTGTTCCTTCCTCGAACTGTTCCAAGTATGCTTTCCAGTATTCGTCCCTTTAAGGAAAATCTTCCTTCGTAGCCTTCCCAATAAATCAAATACCAAAACTCTAAAACTATGGCTATTTTGTCTTAAAAAAACTGAGAGTTATCTTCCGGCTACGGAATTTAAAAAAACCAAATTTTTTTCAAAAAAACCCAAATCAGACTCTTTTCTCCAACTTTTTCCCAAAAAACAACCCCTCACAATCTTTTGTTCATTTTTTTTTTCCTTCCTTCAATCGTCCAGGCTACTCTCGTTTTTTCAAAAAAAATTCCATTTTCATTTTAGACAGTGCTTTCAATCCAGTAATTTTCAGGCAATTTGCAGGAAAAAAAAACCCGACCGTTACACATGTACCCGTTTTTTGAGGGACTTGTATAAAATTCAATTATCTCGAAAAATAACAAGTCAATGGATGGTTTTTGTTGGCTACTATTGGCTTATGGGTGCAGCGAGGCGTACCGGGCTCCAGCTAGTATTTATATACAGGAAGTTAAGTATATAGTATTTAGCGAGTACGGCAGAGTTCTTCTTCTTCTTTGATCTGTTAGCTGGCGGTCCGAGCGGGACGTCCCCGCAACGGATGCGATGCTGACGGAGCCGCTTTAAAAAATGCGGTTTCTTGCCTAGTTTCTTCCGTTTCCCGATTCTGGTCAATTCGGCAGGTCGGCCACCCTCCTCCTTTCACACCCTGGACTAAGAACCAGACGACGGCGGAGTTACGGCAGAGTTAGTTGTTCCTACAATACGCAAAAACGAATTAAATACCCATTTTTGTTGTTAGTTTTTGTTTAAACAATTCCACATGGCTAAAATTTGGCTGCTTTTTGGTTTTAGTAATCTATGAGATATCCTTGAAGTAATAGTGCAATTGCTTCGCACGAAAAAATCTCTCTACACGTAAAATTTGAAATTTGGCAAACTCTTGCTCAAGTTGCATTGCGTTCCCTCACGATATAGCAAGCTCCATTTAATTACATAGATTTAACTTTACAGGTGTAATGCAACACAATGCGAAGCAGCTATGTAACTGGGCTTTGTCTCCTGTCAAAACGCTCGGTTATTAATTTTGTGAGTTATAAATGTTGAAACTCGGTAAGTAATACAAATTGTATATTAGGATCTTAGGTAATGCTTTTTCTTACAAGCTGGTGGCCCATGCCAAGATTCATATAAAAAGCAGAACTAGCCTACATCGGCTGCAAATTACCAAATAAGGTCAATACTATGACGTAAAATTAAAATAAATGAAACTTGCCTAATGGTTGAGCGGACTAAAAATATAGTAGATGTAAACAATTTTAACATCGCAATTATTGCAATTTCACTTATTTTTGTATATTAAACTCTTGCAGCGCTGCCACGAGTGGCTTCTACTATATACAATATAAGAACCAGGGAGTCTCTAATTAAAGTGGCTGTTTGTTGTGGCGCAAATAAATTATCGTCATAATGCGAGGTACTTGCCTGTTCCCTGCAGGCTATACACAAGAATGCAGCGCAAATATAAACACCCTCGGGAGTTCCACATCTGAACAACAGCATAAGTTAAAGTCCTTTTTGCTAGAGTCCTTGCCACGAGTATTTATTATAGAAATTCCAGGCTGCAATCTGTGTGCACGTGAGCGTTCCTGCAATTTAATTAACAACAATGAAAATGTATTATTCTCCGTGTTTCATTCCGGTGTAATTCATTTTATCTTATTAAGCCATGCTCCTTAGAACAGGATTTGAGCTGCTGTTTCGGTGCAAAATTTATTCTAAAACAATTTTAATTGAATTCGGCAGATGCCTGGAGAACGCTCCACCAGTGCCAAAATCTTGCGCTTGATGTTTGTAAAGCAGTAATTGCAAGTCGGCGAAGGCCTTGCCTTAATTGGACCTAAGCGGTTTCGATTACTTGAAAAATATAATCCATCTTTGTTAGTAATGTTTCCGCCAATTCAGCAATAATCGATGGATCAGCTGCAACAGACCATAAGCTTGTTAACAAAACAACTCGCACGCACAGTTGAGCCCGGCTGAGCCGACACACACATACTAATCTCATTAAGCTTTGGACATCCTTGAAATGTGACGAAGCCAAGCAGCAAATACCTCTTGAGCGGTCAATGGAAATCTTCTTCGAACCAATGAACTAAAATTGATTCAATAAAATACATAGAGTTGTTTGTGAGGTCTTTAGTCCTTGGTCCTGCGGTTACATAGTTAAGCCCCCGGGAATCCCTCCAAATGCCATGTACGTGTAGGGTAAAGTTCACCTCCTACACACCATCGTAAACATCTTTTCATATATGACACAAAAGCGTATATAAAAATCCGCTTTTCGTATCCTTTTTAACTTCGCCTCGTATCCTTTGTCATAGATCAGTTATAAGGATATATCTGGACGGTGTCTATAAGTCGGGCATGACATGGATTTTATTAGATACTCCGCGGGCAGTCTGCCGATGATTGATGGGTTTAATTTTCGAGTATGGTTAACACTTGAGGTTTTTCTTTCTCGACCTCCTTAGATTCATCTAAGTCAAAGGATGAAGCCCAGTCACTCATGAAAGTTTCTTCGTTGAAGACTCCCGGAACACTTTCACGTACCCACATAAAGGGGAATTAAAGGTGGCATGGAGCTGGCTAGGGGTTGCTGGGGGAAACACTTGACTTTTGGGGGTAGTGTCATGAGTGGTGGTTTTTATTAGGGATTGGCTTCTATGATGATAGATGATAGCTCATTTGGGAACTTATTGGCAAATTGCGGAAATGGTATTAAGTAAGAATTTTTTGCATGTTTTTTTTTCTGTTAGTGGCGCTTTCAAGTAGGTACTCGTACTTTTCACATAAGGGTCGTTTATGTATTTTAAGGCATGGTAGTTCGGTTCTCAAAGTTTACATAATGTCGTTATATATAAAAAAGTGTAGATGCTATAACAGTTCACGTTTCCACAGATTATTCTCCAGGAAAAACATCCGTTTCGGGTATAACAAATGACTTTAACGGAACTTCTTCTTTTTAGAGCTTTTTACACTTGTAACTCAATCCAAGTGTGAGTTACATACATAGAATCCGTAAGTAAGAATGTACCTTTCAAAACACGATTAGTTTACTTTTAATAAATTGTTTAGTTTCAAGCCGTTATACTATTTATGTATCTTTGCAAAATCCAGATCTCGGCGTAGCGTTATCGGAAGTGCACCAATCGGAGTTGTGCGTTTCTGTCATCTCTTATGTTCAACCCTAAAAGCAGGCTTAGGATTGCCATCGATATGGTTGTAAAATTTAGCTTGACGACAAAGTGCTTTCGTAATCTATAGATTTATTTGTACGATCTGTCCGTATGAAAATGTAGTTGGAGCTCTCTAAGGCGTTCGGAACGTTCACATCTTCCTGTACTGCCTGTCATGAGTATACGAAGACGAGTTAGAAACTATGAATGCTCTATCGGGTTCTCCGTTAATTGAATTGGAGACGGGGAGCCACAGTTTTTGTCCATAGATAACATCTGCTGGTGATCATTGCAAATTGGTTTTAATTGGCGAGCAAATACCTAATAAGACAAAGGGTAAGTCTTCACTCCAATGAGTTGTGTTGCCCTGTACCATTAAGGCCGCTTTTATTTGTCTACGAAATCGATGCATCATCCCATTTTCTTGTGGCTGTAAGTATTCGGTACCTAGAACTCTTGTGATTTCATTGAATTCAAATTGCGACCATTGATCTGTTGCAAGTTTAAGCTGTACGAAAAATCTTGGGACATATTCGATGACAAAATGTTTTGCCACCGTAGAAGCTGAGATTTCATTTCATTTCATTTCATTTATTTATTAAAGTTAAGTACATCAAGATTACAATATCTTATACCGCTAAAAGCGTATGTACTTTAGAATTAAACGGCAAATTAAACAAAAACAATTATGAAGTGTAAAAATTTTAAATAAAAACAAAATTATGTAAGGAAAAACAAATAACAAGAAGAGTGAAAAAACAATTTAAAACCTAAAATAACTGAAGGAATATTATTGATTAGTAAAATAGTTGAACACACGTTTCCTGAAAACACCCAATGACCCCGCACTCTGTATATCAGCGGGTAAACTGTTCCATAATTGTATAGAGTGAACAAAAAAAGATCTCTGCGCAACTAAATGGAAGAATCTAGGTAGGATAAATAGAATTCTTCTAGTCGTACGACCAAAACGGAGATACTCATGGAGGTATGATGGACGATCAGAGTGTAGGAGTTTATAAATGAATGTCATTGCCTTGAGCGATAGGTACACATCAAGTGTGCACCCCAGAACAGAAGAGCGATACTGACTTATATGGTCAGATCGGCGAAGATTATAAACAAACCTTGTACAATCGTTGAAGGCTGCATTTAGTTTATCACGACATGACGCATCAAGGGACGGGAAGACCAAGCTAGCATAGGTGAAGTACGGTAAAATTAACGTTTTGATTAGCTTTGAACGAGTACCTAAGGGCAGAATGGAAGCGTACAGCCATAGACAACGCAAATTTCCATATATTTTAGATAGAGTATGAGAGATCTGGTCACAGCAAGTTAATTGTGAGTTCAGATAGACGCCTAGATTTTTAACTCGTAACTGATAAGGTAAGCGCGTTTTCATGAGAATGATAGGTGGAAGGAAGGAGGTGTCTAAATGACTCCTATACATTGGAATGCAACAGGATTTCGATGCATTTAGCAGTAAGTGGTTGGAAAGAGACCATTGAGAAATACGCTCGAGATCGGCATTAATGTTGTTAACACAGGTCTCAACCAAACCAATGGGACTGTTTAAGTAAATTTGGACATCATCTGCATACATGTGCAGTTTACAGTTAGTCACGGTACTGCTGAGATCATTTATATACATGCTGAAAAGCAGCGGTCCTAGAATGGAGCCCTGCGGAACACCGCGGGTGATTGGCAAGGAGTCGGAGGTTGAATTTTGTAGCCATACTTGTTGAGATCGATTGTGCAAGTAACTCCGAATAAAGGAGGACGCAGAGGATGAAAACCTCATGTGGTCAATTAGCTTAGTTTCAAGGAGCGTATGGCTAACACTGTCAAAAGCCTAACTAAAGTCCAGGAGTACAAGAAAAGCAATGTCATGCGAATCAAGAGCCATTCGCAAATCGGTGGTCACTTTCAGTAGTGCAATTTCACAGCTACTGCTCTTGCGGAAACCAGACTGTGCATGGGACAACAGGGAACACATTTCGCAGTGCCCATCGATTTGCCACGACATTAACTTTTCTAGATATCCCTAATTGGATATGCTTCTGCCTAAGTCAAAGGATGTCAGGATATATGTATAAAGATTCTCCTGATCCATTTCGAATTTAGTATTTGACCAAGGACCAACGTTCGGTAAAGGCATACTTTCGTTTTGATGTCAATATTTGTTCGTTTCCATATGAACCACTTGAGGTGAATGTTGCTGTTGCCTGGCCGATGCGGCTGTGAACGTCAATTCTATTCGTAAACCAATGATCCCAAATATTTGAACATCGGAACCTGGTTTGATTGGTCTTCTCCGCATTGATTTTTAACCCGTATGACTGGGTGATGCGGAAAATGTCGTATAAGATGTGCGTTGCTTCGGCATCAGTGTCGGCGAAAATGACGCTATCGTTGGCGAACATCAAGTCGGTTACGAAATTGTTGTCATCGCATCGAACTCGTATGGTTCACGCATAACCGCGTCGATCACAACGTTGAAGAGAAGTCGTGAAGCGACGTCTGCCTGTCAGACACCTGTTTAAATCGGGATAAGAAGATGGATAATTTTCAATGACACGTGTTCGATTCCTAAGGCTCTCCACAAATCGTTTCAATCGATGCAATCGAAATCGGATTTGAAATCGATGAAAACGACTACCGTTTGGAAAGTGAATATTTGAGCAATCCATCCTCGATGTGGTCTGAATCCCGCTTGTTTTTTCCGACTCGTTTTGCTTTAATTCTTGCATTCACGCCTGTCTCCTTTTTTCAAAATTGGGACAACGATCGCTTTCTTCCACGCCGGTGAGACACGAAACGAATGCCATATGTGTGTTATGAGACATGGAGTCGTTGTGATAAAACATCATCTCCGGCTTTGATTATCTCGTCGGTTGCTTGGTCTATTCACGGCGATTTTCCATTTTTCAGCGATTTTATTTCCGTCGTGACCTCGATAATTGTCAGTTAGGTATCAAGAAACTGATTCGCCCGCTGTTCTATAATCTACGGTTCGGGTCCTGGATCGTGGGTGTACAGCTAGTGGAAGAAGTCTCTCCACCACTGCAGGCGTTCATGGGGGAAAAGACACATCAGATTTTTGGATGTTGTCGTTTGTTGGTTTTGTTTTACAGCGGCCGGTATTATTGTCTCGACGCCGCTTCTGTCATGTCAGCCGCAACGTTATTCCAATACGCTTCCCCTTCTGATTTCATTTTCTTGATTGCTTTTCTTACTTCTTTGTTCAAACTTCGGTATTGCTCAAAGTATTGCTACGTTTACGGATAGGTGGACACAACTCCATTGCACACTCCACAATTGCCTTTCTTCTACATCGATATCGTCCGGTATTGCGAGCACTGCGGATTTGTTGGATAATGCCATTTGAAACTCTTCCGTAGGCACGCCCAATTCTTCTAGGTTTGTGGTGGCGCCGGTTTCTTTGCTCTTTCCAACCGCATCTGTAAATTCACACGAACAATAATAATGGTTCAATATGGCGAAGATAATGGTCCAATCCGCAATCGGGCCCACGCATTGCACGTACGTTTTTGAGCGTCGATTGGAATCTTGCGTTGATCAGAACGTAGTCTAACAACGATCAAGTCGTTGCCGGATGGATTTCGCCAGGTGAGTTGGTGTTTGAGCGAATGGCGGAAGATTCGGTTGCTAACGATCAAGTTGTTTGACTCTGGGAATGAAAGAAGGAGTAAGCCGTTGTCGTTAATTACTCCGTGTCTGATTTTACCTATCGTTCTTTCTCAGCCAGTTCGATCTGCTCCTGAATGTGCCTCGAAATTCACCGCGAGTATTATTAATTCGGTTCGAGGTACCGTATCCTACGTCTGTCGAAGCTGATCGTAAACTTCGTCCTTGTTTGCGTCTCGGTTGGAACATAAATGAATACGAAATGGGTCTTGATCGTTCCACCGATGGTTATATCCGCTAAACTCTCGAATATCGGTTGGAATGCGATAACGCTGCAGGTAGCCCGTCGATCGACCATTAACTCGACGCCGGCATCTCGTTTCTCACCAGCGGAATAGTTAAGGAAGCGTCATTGTTTGGTCGATTGTTGTCAATGTCCCGGATTTGGTAAGTCGTAGTTCCGATAGCGCAGCAACTGATATTTTGCATTTCGATAATTCCATTGCTATGATTTCCTTTTGATCGACATCCTGTTCCTACATTCCACGCGGTGAATTGAATTTCCATTTTCGGTGTGAGGAATTTGGGTGTTCGGCAAGTAACCCACTTCACACCAGCATCCCTGGTCCGTAGCGCTGGCGCATCGGCTGCCCCGGAAGCAGTAGCATTGTTTCGTGAATACACGTCGACCACCTCCTATTTTTACTCCCTGGGCTTGGGACCAGCTTACAAAAATTAAGGAATGCAACATCCAAGAGTTTAAAAGAGAAGTTCAACGCCTCCTACTCATGCATCCCCATCCCCCTTACCACTATGCTTTATTCAATAATTTGAGGAGCTAAGCCCGGACGGGAATGATTTTAAGGACTGGTAGTGTAAAGGGTGACATCTGACCTCAGACATTCAAATAACAAAACACCACCTCTACAATTTTGGTGATCAAGACACGACAAAATTTGATGTTATTACTACGGAAACACAAATCCCAGACAGTATCTGGAAATAAGAGTATAAGTCGCTGCCAGTTGGGGCAAAAGACGAATATTGGAAATTAGCGCTGACTAAGGTCCGAATTAGCAGCAGATTGGTTAATCGGAATTAAAAACCAGGGAAAAGGAGGTGTGCTTCTTCATCTTCAATATCAGGGACACCCGTCGGATGGTAAGTATGAAGGAGTTAAGACTTTGCACAGTGCGGCCGATTCCCAAAAAGCTGGCCAAAAGTCGATAAATCAAGTAATTGATACAAAATTTCTTACTAGGGGGTTTTCGGGGTCGCTGATTACGAATTTGGTATTAAAAATTAGAAAAGCCACCCCGTCGACCCCTATTAGCCACCCCCTCGCGTGAAATAGCGTATATTATTCAACATAATCAAAATGCATGTCAATTTATAGGTTTTCGGGGTCGCTGATTACGAATTTGATATTAAAAATTAGAAAAGCCGCCCCCTTCAACCCCTATTGGCCACCCCCTCGCGTGAAATAGCGTATATTATTCAACACAATCAAAATGCATGTAAATTTATGTTTTCGGGGTCGCTGATTACGAATTTGATATTAAAAATTTGAAAAGCCACCTCCTTCCACTCCTATTGGCCACCCCCTCGCGTGAAATAGCGTATATTATTCAACATTATCAAGATTTATGTCAATTTATAGGTTTTTCAAAACCTTCTTAAAAAAAAGCGGGCAAGTTGGGGCAGCTGAATCTTGTTTTATTCTGTAACTAATACCTCAAGGAATAACCTCCATCAAATTTCAGAGCTGAACAACGCGGAACTTTTTTCTATTCGCATGATGACTTACACAGATTATTTGATTTCAAGCGATAAAAATTAGTAATAATCTTGGTGTCACTAAAATTTTTGGCATGGGAAATCTCTCTTTGTTATTTTTTTTTTTTTACATTCTACTTACATTCAGAAGTAGATTCCATTTTTGGTATGGCTATCCACGACGATCTTAATTTTTTACACAATGTTTAAACAACACTCTGTTAAATGCACTTTCGCGAGAACCATTTGACAAATCAAAACAGCTATCGTTGCGACTGTTGTTTTGGAGCAAGTACGAGAAAAGAAATAACGCTATGTGTGATTTCTGGTGGCTGTGGGTGTACTGAAGCCAACTGAACAAAAAAGAAACCCCTATAAGAAAATTGTTTTTTCGACTTTTGGCCAGCTTTTTGGGAATCGGCCGCACTGTGCTTTGTTAACAATCGGGGTATTTATCTGCAAGACTAGGGCTCAGTGCAGTCGGGAGTATCTGTCTGGTCCTTGTGTCTACTAAGTTTTAAAATATGAGTTATATAACAGCACACTTTCGTGATGGGATATTTGCTAAAATACGTGCAAAACTTAGATTTAATTAACATATCTCTGTTTTTTTTTTGTTGTATATGCAAACGAAAGCATTACAGTCAAACATTGAACTTGTACAAAAACGAAGAATTTCCACCAAAATTTCACATTAAAATTATTTTAAAGGAATTCCTAAATAAGAAATTGAATTTCGCCTTTGTGTTAATCTCATATAAATTTTATCTTAGGTAATGAAAAAGTTTTCCGATAAAATTTTATTTCGGGTGATTCCATGGCAAAAAGCGGAGAAAAAAAAATAATTTCTAAGGCAGAAAATAAATTAAAATTCGGAAATTTGAAAACTTGCTCAACAATTCGCATAATTCTGAAAATGAATGAAAATACCCGTAAGGCATTCGTCATAGTTTAAAGAGCAAGAAGTAAGGTAAGATATTTAATTCAGGACGGCCCGTCCCCTGACGGCGGCAGCTTCGATGGTGTAACTGCCCATCTTAACAAACCCTACATTATGATGTGACAAACGAAGGTAAATCCTGAAATTAAGCCCGGGTACGTGTTGTCGTTTATTTTCAACTTTATATGAAACCTTGACATTATGAAAATGTTTCAGGATTATACCCAGTCAGAGAGAACGGGTTTTTATCCCAGTTCGTTGTTATTGTTGGTTTCTGTTTTTGTACAGCATTACCCTCAAGCATACACAACCCAAAAGTTACACCCTTAATAAATCGCTTTACTGTAAACAAATAGCCATACCAAATGGGTTCGGACACCCCCTGAAAGTGATTCAGATTCAGATTCAGACTCGCCCTCCACCCTCGCCTACACCCTTGTGGGCAGGGATGGTGGAAAGTTTGTGGACCCGAGGTGTGACTAGGAGGACTACGACCTAGTTGTTGTAATGTATTCCTTTGTGTATTCAAATTGCCAACAGCAATCCTGGGCGTGGGGACTCTAACTTAATCTTTTGATGCTGCGAGTTGAGAGAAATTTGATATATGTCCTGGGAGTTGAGTTTTTTGGGGGACCATGAATTAGGCCAGGCGATTTGTCTTCCAAATGAACTTCGACATCAGGGATGTTTTTCAAAAGTTTATTTTATATGCATAACAGACCACAGTTGCAAATGAAAAATCTCTTGTGCTGGTTTTATTAAGTGTTGAAAAACGACATTTCTGTCATTTCATTGTTTGTGGGGCTTTAATTTAGGGCTTTTTTCCTATTTCAATACAAATGACTTGCCTTGAGGCTTACCCAGCTAGAGGTTCTATCCGAATTTTTTCTGAATTTCTGAATGGGATTTCTATCACAGAATGGATTCGTGATACAACTTGCGTAAGCTAATTTTTGAACAGCTCACCAGTGATTGCTTACTTATTTATTTATTTGACTCTACACCCGGGATCTGGGGCGGGCTTCACAAAACTGCTCCCTACATTGATCCTTTCCAGCGCAGGATTGCTCTAGTTCTCTTCCGTATCACATAAATCATAACGTGAAAGACTTTCGAGTAAATATTCCTCTTCACTTATACGAGCACATAGTGCAGTTTTTGCGAATTTTGGGATCCATAATTCACTGTTAAAACCAACAGCAGTTTGCATGTTATGAAAATTTGAATTGCTATGGTAGATCGAAATAGATTTTGTTAGTTTTTAGGAAGCATACGTTGGTTAGTTTTTAGAGAGGCAGTTGGATCTTGTATTCTTTACTGACTCAGGAAACATGATTGTTGAACCCAGTCCAATAGTCATGACGTCCGTTGACAATTACCACCCTCCTCTCTTGCTAAATTACTGCTTCAACTCAAAGAACAATCCTTGTCCGGAGGCGGTAACTCACTCCTTCAACTTTATGAAGGCTAACTTTAATGAACTCTCATCTAAGCTTGCCTTGATTGATTTCAACAGCTTACTTTCCGCAAATGAGTTGGATGTCGATGTGGCACGGTTTTATACCGTACTATTCGAAGCTATCGCTTCATGTGTACCTTTTGAGCCCCAAAACTTGCGCAGTTAATCTCCACCTTGGTACAACAATGAGCTGAAGAATTTAAGGAATCAGAAAAATAGACTATGGAAGACCTATTTAAAGAGAAAGGACTCTCCGAGTCTTATATTACTTTTACTGATTGCTATAACAGATTTTGTTTACTCTCTTCTGCTCTGTATGGTGAATATCTCAGCAGCATGAGGGACCAGGTGCTGATCCTAGAAACTTCTTTAAATTTGTCAACTCTAAGAAAAAAGTCGATAACTACCCAAATACTATGCAGCACATTAACTGGTCTAGTAGTGAGTCTTCCTCGATTTGCAACATGTTTGCTTCATTCTTTCATCAATCTTTCACTCCTTCCAACTTTCAGCCTAATGGCAATAATTTTCGTCACATAACTTCACACCGAGAGGCTACTAGATTATCTCTTTCAATTTCCAGTGACGATATCGTGAAACATATTGATGAACTCCCATACGATTTCACTTCCGGCCCTGATGGTATCCCTCCTGCTGTCCTTAAATCCTGTGTGGAGGTTCTCCAGTCTCCACTGAAAACCCTTTTTAAAAAATCCTTAGATAAAGGGTATTTCCCTACTCTTTGGAAGAATTCGTTCATAATTCCTATTCACAAAAGTGGTAGCAAGAACGAAATATCGAATTACAGACCAATTGCCAAGTTGTCTGTCATACCAAAGCTTTTTGAGTCAATCATTTATTCTGCAATCGTGCCAATCTGCAAGAAACTTATTTCTACGAACCAACATGGTTTTCTTCCAGCTCGTTCCACTACCACCAATCTCCTAGAATTCACTTCCCATGCTGTTGAAGGCTTCGTTTCCGGTTGCCAAAACTGATTGTGTTTACACTGATTTCAGTAAAGCAGTTGACAAGCTTTCCCACTCCATTATACTTTTCAAACTAAAAAGTTAGGTTTCCCTGAAGCCATTTTATTATGGTTCCAGTCCTACTTAGCTGACAGGACCTACCAAGTCCTTTTCCGTGGATACAAATCCGCGACCATTGAGCCGTCACCCAGTGTCCCTCAAGGCAGTCATCTTGGCCCTATCCTCTTTATTCTTTCTATTGATGATATTGTTACCTTGCTAAGACACTGCAGAATCCTGATTTATGCTGATGACATCAAATTGTACCGTCACATAAAGAGTATGGAGGACTGCAAACTTTTGCAAGTCGACCTCGACACCTTTTACTCTTGGTGTGCTAACAACAACCTGGTTCTTAATATTAGTAAATGCGAAGTCATGACTTTTTTAGGCGACGTGATCCTATAATTTATAACTACTCATTTTTTAGTGAGGGTGTCCCCCGTGTTAATTTTATCAAAGTTCTCGGGATTAGATTTGACACCAAGCTGGACTTTTCTACTCATATCAACTATATTTCTTCCAAGAGCAGCTTAGTCTTGGGTTTTATAAAAAGGTGGTCCAAAGAATTTAACAGCACCCTGATCACTAAACACCTCTACATTTCGCTTGTCAGACCTTTACTTGAATACGCGTCCCAGGTTTGGTCTCCTCACTATTCTTCGCATGTTGGAAAAATAGAGTCGGTTCAACGTAGGTTCGTTCGATTCATTGAATCACCTTCCTTGGGATGACCCTTTAATTCTTCCACCATATGAATACCGACTTAAGTTACTCAACTTAAACACTCTCCACAAGCGTCGTGAGGTGGCCGATGTTGTTTTCGTCCACCAGCTTCTTAATGGACGTGTCGACTCAGGTTTTCTAAGTCGTCGTGCGTCGTTTAGAGAGAGCCGATACAATTTGAGAGGACCACCGCTCTTACACATCAACTCCTCTAACACCAATTATGGCCGATTTGAGCCTGTTAATCGCATGTTCATTAATGTAAATAAAAATATTAATGTTTTTAGCGTGAGCACTAACAAAGACCTCCTTAAAAGGAGTCTCTTTATTTTCTCATGACTGTTTATGTGTTTCGCATGCAATTTTTATTGGTACTTAATTTTTTATGTTTGCATATCTCAGCCGAGCCCACGTGGTCGTGGTAAATGTTTCTCAGCCCAGCTGAGAAGTGCGCCTTTTTCATAAGAAGAGAAACTCTATTATTATTAAATACGCAGAAGGTAAGTGTCCATGCAGGGTCGGCATTCTGCTTCTGAAACAGTCCTGGTTGTGGATATAATATCACAGCCCTACATGGCCAGTTAGATATTCCACTAACAACCTAAGGTCCGCCCTGTTTAAATAGATAAAGCTTTTTAAGTCAAAGAGTCTTATTAGTTCTTTAGCCTATCTAAGACCTGATTCACAGTAAGCTAGTTTTAGTTTCGGGTTATGAAATGCCACAGAAGATCAGCGCCTTCGGACCCAGTGTCCCAGGACTTAGCAGAGCCGGACTTTTTCCTGTCCAGGCTCTGGAGTACGCAAGAGAATCCTACAGCTATTTTGGAAGGATGCTACCAAGTTGACATTGTCTTGATGGCAGATTGACTGTCAAAAAGATTTTAACGTTGCTATTGAAAAATATCTGAGCTTTCTTTCGCATTGATGGTGAGCCTAAGAGGGGCTCCTTAGTGGGAGAGTAGCCATTTCAATCTACCCTAACCTAACTCAACACTTTACCTTAACTCAATTTAACTCAACCCTGGTTGGGGTCAGGATCACCTACTTGCAGAACTGTGTCACCCGAAGGGCTAGAGATGAAGGGTTCAGAAACTTCCTTACTTGTGTTACCCGCAGTGGCCCAGGGCTCACCATATGCAGCAGTTGAAGCCGTTCCACTCTGCTTGTTGGCTTAGAAGGTTCGGACAAGAATCTATAGCTCCCTTTTTCTCTTTACCAATCTTACTGTCCTTAAAAACTTTACCAATCTTACTCCCTTATTGGGGAGTTTTTCCATAAAAGGTCCCACGAGTAGTGCGGAAAAGATAGTCCATTCTGCCAGAGCCGTTTACCAGGATAAGTCACTTGTACACTCCAACCTTGCCTGACTTATTTAAACTCAACCCTTACCTCAAATCGTAACTGGGGGTACTCATTTCAATTTAATTCAACTTAACTTATCTTAACAGGAGAAATATTACGACATGCCGTCATGGCGTTATATAATTTTCAGCCAGGGCATACTAGTCGGTTTTACTCGCAAGAGCGCCTCCAATAGATGTGAGAATGATGAAAAACCTAATTTCTGAATTTGACGAATCTTTACTCAGGAATGTGGAAGGATGGAACCATCGCTTTTGCAATTTTTTATAGTTGTTATTAAATACATGTCAGAAATGACTTTACTTTCAAATGGTAAACAGTTGAATGATCTTGATGACATAGAACGTTTTCAAGCTAGCAGCACTTGTTCTTGCGAATCCACCTGCTGATTATTGCACCATCCACCAAATCATCTCGATCATTTACAGCCCACCACCCAATATTAATTTCTAGCATTGGTATCTTCTTCACAATCATCTCTGTTAGAATAGTTTCTTTTTTCGTGCTAGATCATCATCAGCATAATATGAAAGCTGCCATGGTTATACACCGTACAATAACCGTATCCAGGATATAAAGTGGCCATTTTTATAGGAAAAAACCTCCTGTTCGAACAATGACGAGAATCAGCGGGAGAACGAAGCCTATGAAATTGGTTCCATTCAGGTCTGGCGATGGCAATTAACTGTCGTGTCATCAAAGCGAAAAAAAACGAATTGAAGCTGCCGGCAGGAAAGTTCCCTTCGAATGGTACTTTTCCTTTACCATTTTTTTTTCTGCTCCAGCTACCACCTACCAGGAATCCTGCCTGCATGGACATGCCATAATTGACAAAGTGTCCAAAAAACATATTAAAAGTGGACCTCCTGTAGATAATCTTGCGTCATTACGATGTGGTTTCCTTAGAGAGAAATTGTTCATTTGCTGTTGCCAACAATGACATGATTCAAAATATGAAAGGATATCGATCGTCCTTGGCGTTCTAAGTGGATTATTAGGAAAATTGCAGCTAGAATGACGCTTGTATTTTTTTTGTGATATGATAATTTTCTATCCATTAACAAACTTCCTGGACGGAGTTTCGTTGAACGGCTGTTCGAATCAATAAAGTCTTGATATTTGAAGTGAAAAATTAGAGGAAAACGTGTCAGGAATTCAAATTAGGCCTCGCCAATTGTCCACTTATTGAATGCCTTTATTTGTCCCCAAGGGAGTTTCACAAATATATCTGGAAGATGGTAGTACAGGAGCGCTGCAGTACAACAAGGGGTCGTCGATCCACTGCCAAGAGTTAACGAAAAAGGACAAGCATCCAAAATCACCCTCTACTGAGCTGACAGGCCTGCTCAACAAGGCCCCGAACACTAGTGCAATTTTCCTAAGTTATTTCAGGAAGTACATGATTAAAATTTATCTTTCCGTAGCTGCGTTGTGTCTTTTTTACTATTTCGGAGCCAGGCGCTTCCTCTGCCTTCCGTCCTTTTCAGGACCATGGAAATTGTATATAATTTTGGAAATTCCACCCCAATTGGCAGGGAACAGGAGATATAGGGGAAATGTGCAAATCTGTCATACCGGCTCCTTCATGTGTGACTAATTTCCCCCCATAAGGATGTCTCTTTGGCGAATATGGAATTAGAGACCGGATAGTCAACGAATGAAAGGGAATCCTTGCCGGGGTTATCTACCCAGCAAACAACATGCTAACCGAAGCAGGTTTCCTGGAAGAGGCCCTTTCAACTCGCAAGTTGTTGCCACATTCTTTATATTCTATGCTTAACAACAACGTCTCACTCACTTACAGTACTCGTGTGTGTGCGTGTGTGTTTGTGTAAGTTGATAGAAAGTGTCAACGAGTTCCCACTTCTTGCAGGAAATTTTCAATTTAACTTCGACAAATGTCAATTTTGGGGATCAGATGTGGAAAATTTATCAACCACACATAACAGCATAGTGATACTACAATATCGGCACAGCACGCTCCCCGCTTCGTTGAGCGCCTGCCAACATTTATATGTCCTTGTCACGTGGCGTTAATCACATATCCTCGAGTGGAGGTGAAGAAAGCAATGCAACAAAATTGAACCCGCATCGGGTCGCCCATTATACGAAGGCTGCTGCTGCACAACTAAAGTCCTACCGGAAGGATAAAAGAGGAGCAGCTCAAGCCATCATTTGTCCTTGAATCGATACGTAAAAATTTTTCCCGCTTAACACACAACAGTCGACAGTATAAAGGATGAAAGGACCGCCATCCCATCGATATCTTATTTTTTGATCCTGTTTGATTTATTATTGTTGTTTTCCGCACGATAAATTGCGATAAAGGAGTCTGATTACCTAATGCGACATAAATGACAGGGGAGGCGCACTAGAGATAACTGCGACAGCGGAGGATTTTCGTTCTATAGAGGGTGATCCTCGTGAAAAGTTGACACATTTGAGTTTTTATGAGCTTCAAGAAATGCGGGCTGCCAGGACATGTGGGGAGATAAAGGATTCCGCCATAGACACGGGTGCATGGTCCATTTGCGTGGTGATGAATTTAGAGTCGCATTCGGGGGCGATGCGCAAAAATTTAGTGGATTCGCAGTCCTTGGGAGAGCTGTGCGTTGTGGAGTATTGTTCAGGTGTTGTTGACATGAGATTTTTATTGAGTCTATTTTTCAGTAGTGGGTGAAAATTAAGACAGACAGTGGATGATTTAAGTACAGACATTCTTTAGGAATACTTTTTTACTTAATAGTGGGTTTTTATTTTTGCAAATGCATCATTTGTTTTTATTAAACAGTGAATGGAAAGCGTACGCTGATGGGGTTATAGGTTAAGAATCACACCGCCTTGACACATAATTGCTTACTTTTTATTCAAGACGGGGATTCGTCATGTTGATTAACCTATCGGCAACTTGAACCTAGTAAGTTATTGTTCCCCATATCCATCGTCTGTCCCACCCTCAGCTCTGTCTATCACTATGAAAAAACGAGAGTAGCTTCATCGTAAGTATATATTATGTTGAGAAAATTCAATTCACCCATCCTCAAGAAAGTTAAGTCGTCATTTGACAAAGTTGTCTCATTTTCATCACTAGTTAACGTTGACAGTAAAAATGGTCTTTGATAACGTCCATCAAAAAGAATTTCACCTCATGCAGAGAGGTGGAGGTTATAGCAGAAAGCAATTCCAATGCCATGTTACTCTCATCTCAGGTAGCTTCGAATTTTTCTGTAGAAATCCAGGCAGTCTTGGTGCTCCGTGCCACCACTATCATGCGGAGTATACCCTAAGTTTACAGCCGGCTGTTGATGTGTTAGACGAACAACCATAACGGTGTAGCCGCTTTTTGGATCTTTTATTTTTTGACTTCGATTTTTGAATAAGGTAGCAATGTGCGCAGAAGAAGTCGTAAAGATCGGAACGACTGGTTCGATAATGAATGCAAGCTGGCAACTGAACGTAAGAATGCTGCGTACCGAGCCATGCAGCAGTCTCAAAGAACACGGGCACGCGAAGAGAACTATAAAGAGCTCAGAAAAGAAGAAAAGGGAATTCGCCGAAAAAAGGAAGCCTGGGAGAAAAATCTCGTCTGTGAGCTAGAACAATACAGAGAAAGACGGCCGCACCAGGCGCAGGAGTTCTACCAAAGAGTCCGCAGTATGACGCAATTCACACCACGTTGCACATACTGCAAGGACAAAGAAGGGAATCTGATCACCGATCCTAAAGGCATCTTGGAGCGATGGGAAGAGCACTTTCATGAATTGCTAAATGGCGAGCTAACTGAGGATTCGGAGGCTCCACCAATATCTGATGACAATGCTATGCTGCCGCCACCAAGCATAGAAGAAGTTGGCAGAGCCATCAGCCGGCTCAAAAACAACAAGGCCTCGGGTGCAGACGGCATCGCAGCGGAGCTGGTTAAATATGGAGGGCCTACATTACACCAAGCGATTCGTGAATTAATTGTGCAAGTATGGAGCAGGAAGTGATGCCAGAATACTGGAGAAAAGGCATCCTCTGTCCGGTACACAAAAAAGAAGATATCTCAGCGTGCACTAATTACCGCGGTATAACGTTGTTGAGTACCGTGTATGAGATATTCTCCGTTTTCCTACAAAACAGGATGGCCCCATACGCCAGAAACATCATGGGCCATTACCAGTGTGGCTTCAGCCCAGGCAAATCAACGACTGATCAGATTTTCACCTTGAGGAAGGCTATGGAAAAATGTCTAGAGTTTCAAAACTCAATTCAACACCTCTTCATAGACTTTAAAGCCGCCTATGATAGCATAGCCAGGGTAGAACTCTACAAAGCCATGAGAGAATTCGGCATCCCCAATAAACTGACAGACAAGACTATGTAGGTTGACCATGATCAGTAAAGGTATCAAGCCAAGTAAAGGTATCCGGAACACTGTCCAGACCAATCTATAATGGACCGTCCGACAAGGGGACGGTCTGGCCTGCCTCCTTTTAAACCTGGCGTTGGAGAAAGTGATCCAAGATTTGGGCGTGACATCAAGGGGTAGGTACAATCCTCTACAAGTCCACCCACTTACTGGCTTACGCAGACGACATTGACATCATTGGAAGAACAACTAGAGCTGTACAAGAAGCTTTCACTGAGATTGAGCAAGCGGCAGGAAATCTGGGACTGCACATTAACGAAAGCAAAATAAAGTACATGGTGGCCTCGTCTGGAGGAACACCTAACATTGGTCCCATTTTGAATTTCCAAATTTTGACATCAAATTCGCAATCGGCATGCCCAAAAACATCTAGACACAAGTTTTGAGTTTACATATTATATCTACAATGTTTTAAAACTTATGCCCGCCATATTGGATTCTCCATTCTGAATTTTCAGTTTTTGACATCAAATTCGCGATCAGCGAGGTCGACTACCCTGTAATACCGAATTTCGTCAAAATTCATCAATATTTTGACTTTTGTCCACGTTTTCGGCAATTCGTCCCACTGTGCGGCGTTCAAAAATATCTGCTGCAGGTTGATTTTAACCGTCCGTTTTCAATCGTGTCGTTCAAGTCGGCTCGTGTGTGTGACGAGGCAGTTAAAAAGGACGGATTTTGTCAGTTTGGACTTCCTCATAGCTTATTTTTTTTGCTTTGATGTTAATAGATTCATCATAGCAGATCAGATGATGATGATAACGCCACGATTTTAGAAAAACTGAACGAAGCAACGCCTAGTGTGTGGATATGTTCGTTGTTCGTGTTTATTCGTACAGCTTTACCCGTGCGGTTAACGACGTCTATGACCACCTTAAAGACATCTATGGCCACCGAGGTAAGAATGCCGTCTGCTTTACTTTAGTGCACGTTCATTTGGGAATTGTGTCAACAAGATAAGGGGTGCTAAAATTGTGAAAGCTGAAATTCTTAGCATTGACTCGTTCCAGTCACACAAGGTTTCGTCTACCTAAACCATTGGAATATAGCCAAGAAGAATAATTATTCATTTACCCCTGCTTTTGCAAGGCTGCCCATCTAGTCAGCGGGAATTTCCTATATAGGTCTGTCCTAGAACCAGTACAGTTTCTACATTAACTCTCTGGCACTAACAGGCTGGCGTTCATTTCGATTTTGAATTTTATGAATCAGAGGTATCTTTTGCAAGTTTTACTGTGATATTCCAAAATAGGGATATAAACTCAAAATACAACAAGTGCTCTACTGTATTCCGAAAATCCACACCGTGTGGTATCACACATAAATTAATTTTCTCTAAAAATTCATTATTTTCCTCAATAATGCAATCGCGCTAATGAACTCTTATCAAATTACTCACTTCTGGGCCAAATTAAAGCCCTCGGAATTGTTCTGCATTGCGCTAATTTTAAATTTAAATTTGACACAATTCCGCTATCCATCAGGCTGAATATAAATTTTGCATCGAAAACCAATAAAATAATTCTCACCGTGCGAACGATAGCCGCAGGTAAAATTTAGGTGCATATTGAATTCACACCTCGGCATTTTGCCACGGCTGGAAATTTCCTCGTCTATTCCGCATTGCGAACAGAGCAGGGTCCGCATTCAAATTTAATTAAACTTCGTTCACAGGTCGTATCGGCCATACTTTAGCGGCGGCTGCGGCGTGATCATCATCAAACGATTCCCAATCATTCCTTCACCGGTGAGAATTGAAGATGAGCCCCGGAATAAAGGTTGATTTATTAATCGATGAACGGTAGCAAATTGGCTCCACCAAGCCGTAACAAATCGGATATTATGAGTGTACCGGTGCTGGGGCATCTTTCACATTTCTGTGCATGCGGATGGATCTACCGCGCTCACCAAAGCTCCTCTTGTTCCACCTTGACGTCTACGCTTCAGGTAAGTCCCAATCCCGTTTCCCGTTTCGGGTATTGATGATATCTCGGATTTCTTTCACGTTTATGAAAATCATTATAGTCACGACCTGGATTTCGGGACTTCTATGTGGCTTGGGTCTATCTATCTTTCGGGCTCGATATGAGGAAGACTTTACAAAACTGGGCTGAAAGCGTGAAGATTACATTAAAGGAGATGAAATATGCGGTCAACTGACCTCCATCCGATATCTTCCGGTCAAGAGGGGCACGCCATGCTCTGGATACATGTGATGGCTACTCATCGAACGTAGGTAATAGAAGCAAATTTCCTTTCAAATTAAATGGTGAATGCAATTGTTACTGACTTTGTTTGTACTTTTGGAGTAATCCGAAACTGTTTATTTTGAAGCTGGCCGCCAAGGGAAAGTCATAGGAGAAAATTACAAAAGAAATTTCGCAGTGAAAAATTTCCCGTATATCGAAAGAATTTCGCATTATCGCGAAGAAATGAAAATGGAATTTGGAACTATATTATGAATGTAATAGATGTATCACAACTTTATATCCCGTGATACCTTGGTTGGTGTTTTTTATGTGAAAGCGTAGAGATGAGAGGTATAACTGAACTGAACTGTCGAAAATATAACCACTAGGCGAAAAGAACCCGGGAGACAAATACGAATATGAGCAGAGCAACTGTCCGCACATTGAAACGGCGTCCTAGGTGACTTTGGCTGTCGAACTTTTCCGCCGATTCTTCAGGAAACATAATGGTACTACGCTAAGGACAATCAAAATACGTCACTAAAGAATACGACCTTGGTAACGGCATGTGATCGGAAGATAAGAATGTAATTCGTATAACAAAAAAATAAGGATTCAATCCTCACTAACGGCAAGAATCGCAAATGCATTTCCGGATGATGATTGTCACTAGGGAATCCAATCCCACATCAAAAACTCAATCCCGCGCCTGCGGGATGGAGGACAACAATCCCGCGAATCCGAGGGACTGCAAAAAAATAAATTTTGTAAAGTAACTTGACATGTACTGTGTTTCCATGAACTGGAGTAGAGTATTCGTTGAGTTTACAGAAAGCTTTCCCCTCAAGTTTACTCGATGACCGTTCTGGGTTAATGTGACAGATAAATAATTTTACATTGGGTCTCCGTTGATATACATATGTGCAGTGAACGCACTTAAAGAAACCCATAAGCAAAATCTGGTTCAAGCCGACGTGCTTCGTCGACCTCCTTTCCATTGGCGCTTACTCTGAGTTAACCCAGGATAAACCCTGCATGGAAACTCAGTAATTGATCACGTTCAGAAACACACACATAATATACTTAAGAAAATTTTGAGTTAAAGCTGTATTGCTAGCAGGCAGATATCTTCAACGAACGAATTTAAATATTTTGTGTAGTGTATAGCCTCAAATATACTGGACGCAACTGATAGCAAAGACGCGGAGAGTAAACGGAGTGGAATTTTGCTGGTTAAACTGACGGAAACGAACGTATGCAAATATTATTTGTAGTTCCTAATTTTTCGGCAAGGTTTTGCAAAATTTTGGACTTATGCTTAAAATTTTTATTTTAGTAATTTTTGAAACTTTCATCCCATCCGTTGGTCCAGTATAACCACCTCAATATAACATCTCTGTATTGAAGCTCATTTTGACATTTCCATCCGGTCTATTGCGTTCCGTAGCGTCCAGTATAATTGAGGCTTAAGGCCCTACGCACACGATTCAAATGATTGGAAATCCCAATTTTAAACTGTTTTCACAATGATCACACGCACACAACCAATTAGCAACCAAAATGAAACCATTGTCCACACACGAGCACAAGTGACTTTGGATCAATTGGTGTTCTGTGCCCCCATAGTTTTTACAGGTTTTGGTAAAATTTCAAGTAGGTCAAATCTAGTGCAACCACTTAACTGATATTGTTTCTGACCGGCAAGAACAGTCGCAGTTCAAACTAGTTTCAAATCGGTATCCTTTTTGTCGACCCGTGTATGGATTCCCTCCTCCATACACGGGCAAGATGACGAAACAGATGCATGTGCAACTGGAATTCAAATCAGTCGACTCAGTCGTGCTCGGAGGGCCTAAATCTATCCTACTTTGAAATATTACCCGGTTTTTATAAGAGGTGCTTCTACTGCTCAGACCCACAGTGGGACCAAATCCAAAAAAGCTGGCCAAAAGTCAAAAAGTGCATTAAATGATTTCAAATTTTACACTCGGGGGTTTTCGGGGTCGCTGATGACGAATCCGGTGTCGAAATTTCGATTTTCAAAATGGCGGACTCAATATGGTTAACATAACCCATCCAAATAGTCAAAAACTTTAGTAAATGATACCAAAACATCTCACTTAGGGGTTTTCGGGGTCGCTGATGACGAATCCGGTGTCGAAATTTCGATTTTCAAAATGGCGGACTCAATATGGTTAACATAACCTCTTAAAAAAATCAAAAAATTTGTTTTAATATAATGTTTAATACTTTTGATTAATTTTTTTATAAGCAAGTTATTTTATTAGGAAGTTATTGTTTATTAGAAAAACAAAATAAGAATTTTTAAGAATGCAATTACAGAAGAAAATCATTGTGAATACAAGTAAAAGTTGTATCTTTATCTTCTGATGTCGAACATTCAGAGCTATAGCCATTAAAAGAAAATACTGTGACTAATTTTGGTGTTCTAAGGCTTATAACTTCTTAATTATTAAATTTACCCAAAAATATCTTGCTAATATATTGTAGATAATTTAATTATACTAAACAGATAATTTAATATTACTAAACAGCTCACGGGAAAGCACTCTACTAAAAAGCATGCCGTAAAGAGTGAGGATGGAAGGCTGCTGTGCAGCGACGAGGAGCAGCTCCAAAGATGGAGAGATTACTTCTTCGCCGCCTGAATGGTTCATTTACACAGGAACCTCAGGAAACCAGCAACAATGCACAGCCAATAAGAATCGCCACTCGGGCCCCATCCAAGACGGAAATAGTAACCGCAATTCATGCGATGGCCAATGGTAAAGCAGCTGGGAAAGATGGCATCCCGCCAGAATTGTTGAAAGCCGATTCAAGCCTCATAGCAGATGCGCTTCAGCCAATCCTGGAAATAGCATGGAACACCTGTACCTTTCCGGAGGATTGGACGGATGGTACCATAGTCAAAATACCAAAAAAGGGGGACCTAACAATATGCGACAACTGGAGAGGCATCTGTTTACTATCTACAGTGGGCAAAATTTTGTCCCATATACATATTACTATCTAGGATAAGTGAGGCAGTAGACCGAACGCTTAGGAGGCAGCAGGCCGGATTCAGGAAGGGCCGCTCATGTATTGATCATATCAACACCTTACGAATAATAGTGGAGCAGTCTACTGAATTCCGATCCCCCCTTTACCTTGCTTTCGTAGATTATGAGAAAGCGTTCGACTAGGTCAATAGGAGCTTTATATGGCAGGCACTACGGCGACGGGGACTGCCTGATAAAATAATAAAATTGATAAAAGCCCTATATAACAATTCCAAATGCAGAGTTCTCCATAATGGAAAATTATCCGACAGCTTCGAGGTGAGCTCAGGAGTACGACAAGGATGCCTACTTTCGCCTTTACTATTTCTTATAGTAATAAATGACATCCTTCTCGGCGCTCTAGATAATAGAACAGGCGGCATACAATGGGGTTTGTTAGACCGCCTTAAGGATCTCGACTACGCAGATGATATCTGTTTGCTGGTCCACAGACACCAGGACCTCAAAAACATGATTAACAATAGGGCAACAGAAAGTAGTCCAGCAGGCTTAAGGCTAAATCCAACTAAAACTAAAGAAATGCGGATAAATGCAAACACCATTGAACGGACTGCGCTGAATAACCGTGACGTGGAACTGGTCGATAAATTCTGCTACCTCGGTAGTTCTATTATTACCGAAAATGGCGGTGCAGAAGAAGACGTCAGTTCCAGAATAAATAAAGCACGAGGCGCATATGCATGCCTGTTCCGCATATGGAGATCAACGGAGATCTCAACTAACACCAAATTGCGGCTGTTCAACTCCAACGTGAAGGCAGTACTTTTGTACGGTTGCGAAACATGGAAAGTCACCCAATTCATCACAGGGCGCCTACAAGTCTTCGTCAACAGATGCCTGCGTCGTATCCTAAAAATCCGCTGGCAGGATAGAATTTCAAACGAAGAACTATGGCGCCGTGCCGGCCAAGAAAGGATAGACGACCAAATCAGACGAAGAAAATGGAATTGGGTTGGACACACCTTGCGACGCGAAAACGAAAATCTAGCCAAACAGGCCCTCGACTGGAATCCGCAAGGATCCCGTCGAGTCGGAAGACCTAGGACAACATGGAGGAGAACCCTACTAGCAGAAGCCACAACAACTGGGAGATCCTGGTCGGAGCTGAGAGCTGTCGCGCAAAACAGAGTCCGCTGGAGGGCAACTGTTTCCGCCCTATGTCCCATGAGGGATTAAAGGAGCACAATGATGAATGAATTTAATTATAAACAAAAAGTGCCCTTGCAAATTTTCTGTAAGATGTACTGTTACGGAGATATATAATGGAAAAACCATTTGCGCAGCTTTTCCAAGATGGCGGCCAAATTGGGGGGGGAGTGGGTTAGAATCCCGAAAACTCAGATTTAAGCTCACACTGACCCCTCTACACATCCCAAAAATAAAACCTTGTCCCGCATTTTTGCAATATTGAAGTACCATTTCCATGGGCTAGTGCTGGACGTATGTGACCCCTTAAAACACGGAGGGGCAATTTTGGGCAGCGGATTTTTTTTGGAGGTGAAGGAATACACCTTTACCAACAACGCCCAGCAAGTTTTCCAGTGGAGCAGAGTGGAGCAATATTACTTTTTGTCCAATATATCTCGCATTCTTACAATCCTAATTCATAAAAAGCACGTGTAATAGATGCTTACTGTGTATTATATACTTGCTTAATGGGTATAGTGCAATTTTTTTATACTCTACATACCTTCCAAAGAAAATTCCACTTTACACGACCACGATTGCTTGGTTACTTAATTTTTTATAGCGTTTTGAAAACGTTAACCTTTTTTCACAATATTAACGTTTAAAAATAAGCAAAAAGAGTAAAGTAGCAACTACAATTTCTCAGTCCGTAGAAAAAAATCTAACCTTCCGTGACTGATTGCTCACTATTGGAAGTGTCCTCGAATCATTCCCCCCAAAAAAAAACGCAATCTATAAACTTTTTTTTTAGACTTTTGACCAGCTTTTTTGGATTTGGTCCCACTGTGAGACCCCGCGAATCCCGCGGATCCCGCACGACTAATCCCGGAATCCGGAACGCAAGAATTACGATGGTGCCCGTGACACTCCAGTCCACAGAAGGGGGCTGCTAGTGAGAGCAAATTATTCGGCATTAAAAAATCTTGTACAACACGCTATTTACCACAGTGTAAATAAAATACAATTTCTCACCTATTGTTGCTCTGTAGCACTCTATGATTGTCTAACTGGTCGATCAGCATCCTTGAAATACTTATATTTAAAACCCTTCGACCGAAACCGTTTTTAATTAAACAAGAAATAGGGCACCGAAAAAGTAAGACAAAAATCACCGCTGCATCCTTACAGAAAGCAATTTGCAGATAATTTGACAATTACCGTAATCGTAAATTAAGACTAAAATCATCCCTAATTATCAAAATAGAGAGAAACGAGGAGCTCGTTGAGAATCATCCTGGCTCCACGAAATTAAGCTCTTTCTATCCACATTTTCAGTAACAGTCTCCAGTCTCCTTAAGTGTAAAACTATTTTACTTTCTTGAAAGCTATAAACTTAAGTCGTCCTTCCACTGAATGGGGACTCGAGGAACTTTCTAAGGAGACGTCATAAAATTGGAAAATTAAAAACATGAAAAGAAAAAAGGACGAAACCAACGGAAACTTCCATTACAACAATGGTCCTGTCATCGCACTGGGACTTCAGGATTCAGGACTCGAGCTTCTTCTGTTAATTCAACTGAAGCGAATTACAGAGGGGAAATGGAAAATGCGTTGTTCCGTCTTTGCTAAATAAAATAAGGCGAAAATTGTGCCGGGGAGCTGGGAAGAAGCTAAACAACTGTTGGGAAACAAAAGAATGAAACATAAAAAGGAAATTTTTAATTTAACTTTTTCCGTGGAAGTAGCCCCTATTCACCCGGCTGCTGTGCACAAGGTAGGTGTGAGTGTATGGCGGAGGTTTGTTGTGTTGCTGCCCGGTCACCCCTGTTAGCATGTGATGAAAGCAATTCGCAGTCCTGGGAGCGAACATAAATGGTTGGTCTCTGTTTCGAGGATGCTGGATGCTGGTGCATAAATTTCGAAGGCTGATGTATTTACGGGGCGAATATATGCAATTTTGCAGTTCATTTGCAAAGAACGCGCAGATATAATGGAAGATGCAATGAGAGAAGAATTGCAGGGCATAAGTCACGTCAGTTTTACTGCTAAATATAATATATGTGTGCTTTGTGCTAAATATGGCCTTACTTCTGCTAAAGATATATTAGTTGTTTAATTGTATTCTATTAAGTTGTGTGTGTAACGCCCTTTGATGCAAAGTGTAACCCAGAAATGGCTTTCTGTTGGAACAATTACGAACTAAAATGATTAAGAGGCAGGAACTGGCTTCGTCTTTGTGTTCTACATTAAACTTTTGTTTAGTCAGATGCTCTTTTATGGGATAGTCTGGCATTCACACACAGGCCTGGTCTGAAGGTTTCCCGCCTTGAGGCCAACTGTCACCACACACTCACTGGTCGCTACCTGGATGGGGCCTGAAGTCCAAGAACACTGACAAAAATCTTTATGTTTGTGGGCTTTTGTTATCAGTCCAAGAGCATTGTTACACTTGAATTCACAACCTGCTACGCTAAACCGTCGTCTTGGCCTGTGTGTCTGTGGAGAATCTCTGTCAGGCGGATGCCTCAAGGCTTCAACCCTTACTGAGACTGAGTAATGTGTGACCTTCATCGGGCCGCGTCTGCCGTGCGCGGCGGCCTATATGTGAATAGAGGTCTTAAACTCAAGATTCATTCTTTATACTCCCAGTCTACTTGCCATTCATGGTTCAGTGGCAATAAGCTTACATCGGCAAATACTTAGCGGTAAGACTAGATGGTAAACTACACTCTAAATATACACTGCCATACTACGCTGCATGATTACATAAATTGAAGCTGCATGACTACATAAATAGCATTCGTGTTGTGGCATAGAACTAAGCTTAGCTACGAGGCCAAGGGAGATAAGAATGGCCTCTGCCTGGCCTCTTCTTTTTCAAAGAAATTCGCTATAAACGCAGTACCAAGCCTGAGGTGGAATGGCTGCCTGAGTGACGGTCTTCAGTGGAGGTCCTCTACTTCCCAGAAGCGGGAATGCTATTTTTTTTACATAAAAGAGGTATATTTTAGATATTTCCTAGGATACCACAAGGTCGGCTAGTATGGTACACAGATGATTCCAAGCCAATGATACCAATAGGATTCAGTTTAAATTAGTTTCGGCATGTCAATGCGACATTGGTGAACTGGTACCGGGGCATCCTTGTGTGGGAGCTGGACATTCAGGTCTTATCAGATCGTTTTTTTAATTTGTTAATCATTTACATATTTGTTATTTGGTAAAAATATTGCATCTTACTTTTTTTTTTTTTATGTGACAGACTAGAGGCTTAGGGAAAGTCCCTTTGTACTGTCGACAATCTATTTTTTCGTATAGAGTTAATGTCGGACAGCAGCTCTAGCCGGAAGATAGAGAGAAGGGAAGGAAGTAACTGTCACAACCTAGCCACGATATTTTTTATTCCACCTAATCACAACCATTTCGCGACTCTGACATCGGGGCGTCGAGAACAACTCGCTGGAGTGTTATGCCTCCTGAAACGAGGTGAATCTCATCAACCAACCGATGGCATGCGCTTGGTGGAGCGGGGAAGGACAAGGGAAGGCTATGACAGGGGAATCAGGAATGTAAAGAGGGAAGAAGAAAGAAGGAAAGTTAGGTGGGAAAGGCGAAGGACCGTGGCGCCGCCGGGATTCGAACCCGGGACCTCTGGGGATAGCAGTCAGGCGCCTTACCTCTAGACTACCGAGGCCCCACTTGGTGAAAAAACGGTTTCATTTTTGTTACGAAATATTGAACAGTTTGCTTGATATTTCCTCTTAGTCCGTGGATTATTTTAGAGCAAAACTTGAAATTTTTTTCAAAACTTGTATTATCACGTACCTACAAGTAAGAAGGAGTATATTTAAGAATTTTCCAATGGTCAAAATGGCTCCCAAAAACATATTACATAATAACCAAAAAACAGAGGTTGAAAAAGCGGACTTTTGGAGAATTTTTTTAGTAGAAAACATAATAATAGACTAAAAATGGGGTGCGACTAAATGTTTAGTTCACGACTGACAGCCCTGTTTCTACAGGAATCCTTTAATTTTCGGACTACTCTTCTCCAGGGTAGTTTGCTAGTTTTTATTGCTCCTAGGTTACTTACTATTCGTGTTGGATTTGAAATCAGAATAAAACTATCAATGTAAAAAGGCCACATTTACCATTAGTTAGTTTGCTTGTTCGACCACAGTACACAAGTATCAAGGAAGCACGAATTCCAAAGTCATCTGTAACTACGATAAGAAACTTCATTTCCCGTGCGCAGCTTGTATCCTAGGACCGACCGAAGGTCATCAACGGCAATAGCACATTTACAACAGAAACCGGTGAGTATAAAACGTAAGCCATTTTACATTGCAAGCACAAAATTTCTGTTCGACAAAAGATCTTCAGAGCTGCGTTTCCCCTTTGCGTTTGCGATGTAAAAGGGCCTTTATTCTTTCAAATTATTCAATTTTAAGAAAGATAAAGATCGCCGATGATGTTTCACATATTTCGCGTGTACCCAGTGCAGTCTCTTTTTTACTAGGGAAAATCGTGAGTAGGGAGTAGAGTTTCACGAGAGCGAGACATGACAACAGTTGGCCGCGGTCTCGCTCTCGCTGCGCGAGAATGAGACCACTGTTGTCTTGTCTCGCACCCCAGTGCAGCAGTGATATTATAGTGTTGTGTCGCGATAGTATCGCGTTACTCTCGCGAGAGTCAGTGTGACATTCTCGACCAATGTCTAGTAATAACAAGGCTTTCATCTTCATACAAAATCTTCCCCCCGTTAGTTGTGTGCGTGCATATATGAACATCACTGCTGAGCAAAACTCAATGCATACTTCGTGAATTCAGCGAGACAAAGCCACATTCTCTCTTTCCGATAAAGTATGCAGAACAGAAAAGGAAAGACAATTGAATCAGCTGTTTTCTTTCATAAATCAAAACCAACGAGGAAATATGCACCAATACATTAGATTTATCCCCATATAAACTCATAAAAGTTTCCGTTGTTTGGTTGTGTGCAAACGCGTATAAAAATGTTGCATTCTCTCTCTGATAGACTGACATCGTTATTTGAAGAACTGTTCGCCTTCCACTCATTAACTATATGAAGATGAAAGACTTGTTAATTTCTAGACTTTGCTCTCGACCTCCCCCACCCTCAGTTTTTGCCCTGCGGAGAATTTAAATGTATGGGAAATTCTTTCGCAGGCGACTGCCGCCACGACCTCTGTGACAATGTGTTTGTTCCTTTAAGGAGGTAAAATTAAATTTGAATTTGAAAAAAGATTTAAAAATTGTTGAAATATTATTAAAAAATTTAGGAATTTTATTTTAATCCCACCCTTAAATCTAAACAGAATAAAAAATACATTGAAAAAGAATATCTTTTCATCGATGCAAAAAAAAATTAAATGCAAAAATAAATTTAACATAAAATTAACATTTAAGAGAATTTTTATTCCCTCCTAATTAGTGTTCACTCTATACGACATATCCTTCTCAAGAGAATCCACTCAGAGTGGTCACTTAGTTTTTATTCACACCACCCAGTGTCTCCGTGAGAGTAGTGTGACTAGAATAGGGACGCTTCTCTCGATGAGACAATAAGGATTTACTGGCACCTTTAATCTCTGGAAGTCTGGGGATGTCCAGCTCATAAAAATATTACAGACGAAAATATAAAACTATATTTTCTATAGAATCGGGGAAATCCCGCAACGATCCGGGAAAAAATTAACCTACTGGGAAATACCGCGAGATCGAGCGAGAGCGCGACAGTCTCGCATTCAATAGTGTTGTCTCGGCGAGACTAGGAATTTTTTACTGTCGCGCTACTCTCGCCATGGGGCAGAAGCTGTTGTCTCGCGTGTTGTCTTGTCACGCATGCGACAGTGCGAAAGCTGCAACACTAGTGTTGCATCTCGTGAAACTCTAGTAGGGAATGTGTGCCAACGTCTGTCCAAGGCTTCCATGCCCACACAAACCTCATGTCTTGGCCTGGCGTTATCATCGTGCTTCTTAAAAGCGTTCCTTATAGATGCTCCCTAGAGATACAACAGTGGGGCTTACCGTTCAGCGATCTACCGTCTCTGTGTTCTTTGCCAGAAAGGTCACTTCAACGTTACCTAATTCACTGACTATGGGTGTATCGGCCCTTAGTAGACTCGCCCCTTCTCCCTCCCCTCTGCCATGCTGCAAATAAGTGGCTGCGCCCTTGAGTCCGTCGCACTTCCTTGGTCTCCCCTCTTGCATATTCCGGGTTGTATGTATTATTTTCCGCCCATTCTGTCCAATGTTTGTTCATACAATAGGACCGATCGATCGCGATCTTACCAATCTTGTTATAAGGAACCATCGGCTTGGCTCGGAGCCCCTTTATTACTAGGAAAGGTGTTTGATTTGAAAGTGTAGAGAGAGGGAGCAGGTGCAAGGGGACACCACGGAAGCTTATGTGGCATGTTTACATTATTGGCCCGGCTCAGCGCTTAGCAGCATCCCTGCGAGCCGTAATGGAGAATACCACGCCGGTATATATCGACAGGATCATCTTTGGCTTGAGACTCTATCTCTTTCCGAAGGTTTTGGGATTTCTGAAGAAACCAGAAGAAAATGTAACCATGCCGTTACATTAAGAAATATTTAAATCTAGAGATTGTGCAATTAAGTTAGTAATAGAGTTTACCCTTCTAATACAGAAGGCGCACTTCTTAGCTGAACCAAGAAAGGTTTACCTACTCACCACAACCAAGCACTGAGATTAGGCTCAACACTAAGCATGCAAACATAAAAATTAGTAAATTAAATCAACATGTAGCCAACGCAAGCAACAGGAAACATAAGTGGTCACGTGAGATTTAAAAGACTGCTTTTAAGGACACTTTACCAATGCTCACGCTAAAGACATTAATATTATTATTTACATTAATGAACATACGGTTTACAGGTTCAAATCGGCCGTAATTCGTGTTAGAGGAGTTGATTTGTAAAAGAGGTGGTCCTCTCAGGTTATAACGACTCTCTCTAAACGATGCACGGCGACCTAGAAAACCTGAGTCAACCTTTCCATTAAGGAGCTGATGAACAAATACAACATCGGCCACCTCACGACGCTTATGAAGAGAGCTTAAGTTGAGTAACTTAAGCCGGGATTCATATGATGGAAGAACTATTGGGTTTTCCCAAGGAAGATGATTCAATGCGAATCGAACAAACCTTCGTTGAACCGATTCAATAGTTCTAACATGCAAATTGTAATGAGGAGACCAAACCTGGGACGCATATTCAATTAATGGTCTGACAAGGGAAATGTATAGGTGTTTAGTAATCAAGGGGTTGTTAAATTCTTTGGACCACCTTTTAATAAAACCTAGTACTTAACTACCTCTGGAAGAGATATAGTTGATGTGTGTGGAGAAATCCAGCTTACTATCAAATCTAAACCCGAGATCTTTAACAAAATTAACACGAGGGATACCCTCACCAGAAAAGGTGTAGTTAAAAATTATAGGATCACGTCTCCTACTAAATGGCATGACTTCACATTTACCAATATTAAGAACCTGGTTTTTGTTAGCACACCAGGAGTAAAAGGTGTCAAGGTCAACTTGCAAAAGTTTGCAATCCTCAATACTCTTTATGTGACGGTAAAATTTGATGTCATCAGCATAAATCAATATTCTACAGTTTCTTAGCAAGGGAACAATGTCATCAATTGACAAGATAAAGAGAAGAGGGCCAAAATGACTTCCTTGAGGGATACCGGATGTCCCTTCAATGGTTACTGATTTGGAACCACGAAAAAGAACTTGGTAGGTCCTGTCCTAAATAGGACTGGAACCATACTAGAAGGGCTTGCGAAAGCCTAGCTTACTTAATTTTAGAATTATAATAGAATGGCAGAGCTTGTCAAATGCCTTACTAAAATCAGTATAAACACAATCAGTTTGACAACCAGAAACAAGGCCCTCGACCGCATGAGAAGTGAACTCAAGAAGATTGGTGGTAGTGGAACGAGCTGCAAGAAAACCATGTTGATACGTTGAGACCAGCCTCTTGCAGATAGGAGCGATCGCAGAATAGATAATTGATTCGAAAAGTTTTGGAATAACAGACAACTTCGCAACTGGTTTATAATTCGATATTTCGTTCTTGCTACCACTTTTGTGAATAGGAATTATGAACGAATTCTTCCAAAGCGTTGGGAAGTACCTTTTATCCAGGGATTTTTGAAACGAGAAAAAGGAGAGAAGGAGAAAATCAGTCTTCCGAAACGCTGAACTAAGAAAGAAAGGCTATAGTCCACCAAAGTCCCTGGGCCATTTTTTTTAGTGATTAGTAACGAGCTGAAATTTCGTGAGTAGCTTCCTTTTAGGAAGACGCCCAACTTTTCTCTCTGCGAAGATTCTCAATGTGGTGTCTAATGAAACGGGGGGGGCGTAAAACATGTCGGTTTGGTGATTGCAAAAATTTTATTAGTAACAATTTGTTTGTTAGTTAAATCAAGAGATAATGTAATGAAGAAATCAAAAAACCGTTTGTCCTACAAAAATGATGGTGCAACCAAAGGGTCGCCCACCCGCAACATGTGCAAATAACGAGGTCATAAATAATTATTAGTAACAAGCTGATTTTTTCAGTGTTGGTTAGTATTTGTGCCTATAATAAGACGGCCACATTGTCCTCCAAATTAGGTGGTGCGATTTCTCAGTCCTACGCTCTGCAATTGTTAGTTTCATGGAAGAATTTTTATCATTAGTAACAACATCATTCTTGTATTTTTCTTTAAGGAATTAAGTATAGAACACTTTATTACTGCTGTCCTACAAAAACGGTGGTGCATATTGATAAAATATAACTTAAACCCACTTTAGCTTAAGTTGTTAGTATGTAAGATATGTAAAAAAATTTCCCTAAATGCAGTAAGGAATAAGTATGCGCTGTTTTGCAAATCAATAATTAATAAAATATATATTCATATAAAAATAGCTGTGGAGTAGAACAAAGGGCGCAATATTGACGGCCGCGGAAACGAGCATCGGTTATGTCCAAAGAAACCAGCAACACTGGATCTCGGACACAACCTGGCAAAAAATAGAACGCAGGAGAGCCCTAAAAAATAAAGTAAACTCTACAAGCAACCCTGAAAGACGTTACCAACTGGAAAGGGAATACTCCCAATTACACCGGGAGGTAAAGAGAAGTGTCCGGCGTGACAGATAAATGAGCTCGCAGAAAAAGCGGAAAACGCGGCAAACACAGGCAACAGTAAGGTGCTGTACCAAATCACTAAACAGCTCTCCGGAAACCACTCTACTAAAAAGCATGCCGTTAAGAGTGCGGATGGAAGGCTGATGTGCAGCGACGAGGAGCAACTCCAAAGATGGAGAGATTACTTCTTCGCCGCCCTGAATGGTACACTTATACAGGAACCTCAGGAGAACAGCAACAATGCACAGCCAATAAGAATCGCCATTCGGACCCCATCCAAGACGGAAATAGTAACCGCAATTCATGCGATGGCCAATGGTAAAGCCGCTTGGAAAGATGGCATTCCGCCAGAATTGTTGAAAGCCGACTCAAGCCTCATAGCAGATGCGCTTCAGCCAATCCTGGAAATAGCATGGAACACCTGTACCTTTGCGGAGGATTGGACGGAAGGTATCATAGTCAAAATACCAAAAAAGGGGGACCTAACAATATGCGACAACTGGAGAGGCATCTGTTTACTATCTACAGTGGGCAAAATTTTGTCCCATATATTACGTACTATCTAGGATAAGTGAGGCAGTAGACCGAACGCTTAGGAGGCAGCAGGCCGGATTCAGGAAGGGCCGCTCATGTATTGATCATATTAACACCTTGAGAATAATAGTGGAGCAGTCTACTGAATTCCGATCCCCCCTTTACCATGCTTTCATAGACTATGAGTTATGAGAAAGCGTTCGACTCGGTTAATAGGAGCTTCATTTGGCAGGCACTACGGCGACGTAGACTGCCTGATAAAATAATAGAATTGATAAAAGCCCTATATAACAATTCCAAATGCAGAGTTCTCCATAATGGAAAATTATCCGACAGCTTTTAGGTGAGCTCAGGAGTACGACAAGGATGTCTACTTTCGCCATTACTATTTCTTATAGTAATGAATGACATCCTTGTCGGCGCTCTAGATAATAGAACAGGCGGCATACAATGGGGTTTGGTAGACCGCCTTAAGGATCTCGACTACGCCGATGATATCTGTTTGCTGGCCCACAGACACCAGGACCTCAAAAACATGATTAACAATTTGGCAACAGAAAGTAGTCCAGCAGGCTTAAGGCTAAATCCAACTAAAACTAAAGAAATGCGGATAAATGCAAACACCATTGAACGAACAGCGCTGCATAACCGTGACGTGGAACTGGTAAATAAATTCTGCTACCTCGGTAGCATTATTACCGAAAATGGTGGGACAGAAGAAGACGTAAGTTCCAGAATAAATAAAGCACGAGGCGCATATGCATGCCTGTCCCGCATATGGAGATCAACGGTGATCTCCAATAACACCAAATTGCGGCTGTTCAACTCCAACGTTAAGACAGTTGTTTTGCACGGTTGCGAAACATGGAAAGTCACCCAATTCATCCCAGGGCGCATACAAGTCTTCATCAACAGATGCCTTCGTCGTATCCTAAAAATCCGCTGGCAAGATAGAATTTCAAACGGCGAAGAAAGGATAGATACCAAATCAGGCGAAGAAAATGGAATTGGGTTGGCCACACCTTGCGACGCGAAATCGAAAATCTAGCCAAACAGGCCCTTGACTGGAATCTGCAAAGTTCCCGACGAGTTGGAAGACCTAGAACAACGTGGAGGAGAACCTTACGAGAAGAAGCCGCAACAACTGGGAGATCCTGGTCGGAGCTAAGACCTGTCGCGCAAAACAGAGTCCGCTGGAAGGCAACTGTTTCAGCCCTATGTCCCATGAGGGATTAAAGGAGTTTAAAGAAGAAGATTGCTCATTTTGTCCAATGTCGGTGCATACAATAGGACCGATCAATCGCGATCTTACCACTCTTGTGATAAGGAACCAGCGGCTTGGTTCGGAGCCCCTTTATTACAAGGATAGGTGTTTGATTTGAAAGTGGATAGGGAGTACATTATTGGCCCGGCTCAGAATCCCTGAGAGCTGTAATTGAGAATACCACGTCGATATATACAGCGACAGGACCATCTTTGGCTTGAGACTCTTTCTCTTTCCGAAGGTTTTGGGATTTCTATAGAAAGCAGATGAAAACGTAACCATGCCGTTACATTAAGAAATATTTAAATCTAGAGATTGTGCAATTACGGATAAAATCAGTCTTCTGAAAAGCTGAACTAAGAAAGAAAGGCTAAGTTCGTTAATTAATAGATAAACTCAACATGAAACAATATTTGCAGTCAGCTTTTCCGAGCTCATAGACACGCTCGAGTTCAAACAAAAAGACTATCATCATCTACTTGAGGACCCCCAAGTCTACCAAGGATTCTATCCTCTTCTATATTTTTCACTAAGCTTACCACTAGGCATTGCTCCACGGCATGAACGGCAGGACGGACTACTAATATCAGTGATTCCCAGGTTTATCACATACAAAAAACTTGGCGTAAGGATTCACTTCTTTCACTTCAGCATTAAACCAATACAATGCTTCAATAATTCTCCACACAGAGGGACAAATTGAAATTACAAATAACGCTCTTCGAATAAAGCTGGTCCCACCTTTGGATTTGTCTGATGTGAACCCGTTTTGCTTAATATTATTTTATCAAAATAAGGGATCAAAATTAAATCCTGAAATGCTCACAAAGTCGCTCCTAGTGTAGTAAGGAAACCCTAAACAATTTTGCACAACAATGTTCGTGAAATAGTGGTAATCGAGAATGCATAGAATATAACAGGTTGAATAAAATATGAACATTTACAAATGCACCCTACTAATTCTCACCTCTCGCATTCCCAACGTCCTCTCTCGTTTGTTCATATCCCTAATGAATACTACTGAATACGGATGGAATCACTTAATTTGTTCTATTAGTCCTTCCTTTTCTGTAACTTCCGCTGTGAACACTTAATGTTCTAGGAATAATGGAGAGCCTTTCCAACACGCTTCGACATAAGACGAATGAAGGAAGCCTTAAGAAACCAACAGTGAGCTGAAGAAGACGAAGACGTCGCCGTCGTCCTTCGAGCCAGGACATTTTGTTTGGACAATTGGAAGCGGTCGAGATTGTAATCATGTCAAATGATTCTGCGATTAGAAAAAAAGGCAAAAAAATAAAAAGAAATAAAAAAGACAAGGAAAACGGGAAAAATCCCGGAAAATTCGCTGAATTATCTGCTCTGACTGGACGAAATGAGGGGACTTTCAAAAGACTCGGACGTTCAATTGGAATTTTCTTTCTTTCTTTCCATTTTTTTTTCTGGATATAGGTAATTAAAAAGTCTCATTTAGGGTGACCTCTTTTGTTGCTCAAGGACATCGAAGTGAAATCTTAATCACTTGAATAAAAACACGGTCAGAGCACGGTACATCCCCCTTTTTCTATTACATACAGCCGGATAATTCTGGCGCACATTTATCAGAACTAATCCCTGCCGGGGCTGGTAGCTTGGGAGTCGCCCCGTTCCAATTTTAATACATCTTGATAAAATGAAATTTTACGCCATCCTTTCTGCTATGTATAGAGCAAGAAGGAAATCGTATTCACATTCATTGACTCGATTAACTTAATCCATGGAGAATTTATCATTCCGCAGCCTCTTGCTACCCATAATCCGATGGAAGGATCCCTTTTTTTGGGGGATTGCATATCACCCTTCTATCTCTGACACACACAAATCCTGGCCACAGTTAACCAATGTATATCTACCATCTTATCCAATTTTAACATACTCTTGGACTAGATTCGGGCGAAACGCTCGTCCACTTCTGGTTTTCGGCTTTCGGTTTGTCTAAACGTTTGTTTGCCTTTCGAATGGACTTCCTTGTCCTCAGGCGGTCCCTACTCCTCTTAATTGATCAACAAATGTCGGAGTTAGTTGATGTATGTTTGTGCCATGTGCTACCCTCAAATCCTCCACAGCAGAATAAATAAAGACCAGTACTTAGTGTTATTTATTATAGAATATAAGAAATATATCAAGATAAAATATATGGAGATTGATTTTTCTTTAACCTATTTAGGTTAAGATGCAGATATTTAATTTTGCAAAAAGGCAGTTCAAACTGTTCTGATTGGATTTGTGTCTGTATTTCATATATTGGATTTCATGTGGGTCTTCTGTATGAGCGCTAGTCGATCTAAGTCTAAAATTGACATCAATAATTCAGCTATCTAAAGTTTCATGCTCTTTTTCTGTCACTTCAATGAAAAAATTATTAATAATGTTAAAAAATTACCAGTTTTCAACAACACCAATCAACTACAATAGAAAACCATGCTTTTGCGGGCTTCCACTCATATTTTCTTTCGGTGTAAATTTGAGGTTGTACTCATACCTGCACTCTAAATAACTAAGACAGACTGGTAAAGAACGAGATAAGTTTTATAGGTTTCAAAACGATTTGTAATCGATTGGCTGCTGTAATGGTGCAGCAGCCCAAATCGAACCTCGGCCTCCTCTAGGGTATTTCTCCAAGTTTGATGGTTCCTTGCAGCAGTTTTCCAGTTCCAAATGTTGACCATTGTTTCTGCGTCAGCCGTCACAGAGTTCATCCATCTCCTCCTGGGTCTGCTTACTGGTCTATTTCCTGAAATTTCTGCCACCATGACAGGTTTTGAAATACGGTTATTGTCCATCCTGATGACGTGGTTGTCCATCCTAATTACGGCTAGTCTTAGTCTGTTAATGTTTATAAACATTGATAGTTGTGGGTCGACATTTCAAGATTCCATGGGCGTGACTTTGATCTAGTTCTCAGACTAAACCGTCCCCATACCTACTCAACTCGCTGTTGTATGCAGTGGCGTAGCTGAGGGTCCGCAGACCCCGCGGTGCGGGGGGGCCCCACGCATCGGGGGGCCCCCGCCAGTGCTCACTACTGTAATAATTTAAAAAAATCTACTATCCCAATAATCCAATATCAACCGCTTTCCCCCAATAACCCCTTAACTTTACTTGCAGTGAATCAACGCATTATGACTTACAATATAAAAAAAATCAATTGACCACATCGCCCAATAACCTTAAAAAATTATACTCGTAAAAAAAATCATTACAAATTGATACTTATTGACGCCTGGTTCGAAGATTACGGCGATTAAATTTTTCCTTTTTAAAATAATGTAAGCAACGTTTATAATTGTACTAGTCTTTCTCTCTTTGTAAAGGATTCTGATATATTCAACGCAATCGCATATATTTGCGTAGAAATAATTTTCATTTTAATTTTTTAACCTGAATTAAAATCCATTTATTAGCCTTATGAATAAATTCTACAATTTTCTGTTTAACTATATAACAGAGCTGAAGTTTATTTTTCCTTAGCTATTGGAATTGAGGAGTTTAAAAATTTTACATTATTGATTTTTATTAAGATATTAAAATTTCAGATTGATGGGTTATTGGGTTATTTAAGGGGGGCCCCTGTTAACATTTTTGCGGGGGGGCCACGCTGACCACAGCTACGCCACTGGTTGTATGTTATTCGCCATATTCCATTCTCTCTCGTTGGGCCTATTATGCATCTGAGGACTCTTCTCTCAAACCTGTTGACTCGTTCTTTTATGTCCTGGGTCATAGTGTAAGTCTCGCTGCCATAGCACAATACTGGTCGTATATTATTGCTTTGAAAAGTGAAAGTTTCGTTTTTCTGTGCACACCTCTTGAGTCAGGATTTGTTTTTGGGCATAAAAGGCTCCATTAGCCAGCAGTATTCATTTAGTTATTTCTTCCTTTTCATCGACTATTTTATCGACTACTTCTAGATTGTGTTCGTCGATAGTTATATTTCTTTCCATACTCAATCTTCCAGCTCGTCCTTTGTTTCTTCTCTTTGTTCTTCGTTGATGTTCAGCCCTATGTCCTTTGCCGCCGATACAAGAAACTGGGAACGGGAAACCGTTCGAGCTTCAGCAGGCTCTCTTCGCACTATCTGGCGTACTGTCATTAATAAGGACTGGTACATTCTGTAAATAAAAATTTCACTGCAAAATCGGGTCTGTTTACTGATTGAACCAGTAAAAAATTCTCTTTAAACATGAAGAGAGATGGCAGGAAGAACTTGATCGTTGCAAGTACTAGATTTGGGGGTAAAGATATCCATACCTGGGTTCTGGGTACCTCCTGATGGAGCCACTCGCAACCAAATAGACCATGTGTTGATAGACCGCCGCCACCTTTCCAGTCTGATGACGGTACGACGTGTCGAGGTGCGTACTTCAACTCGGATCACTATTTTGTTGGTATGATGCTCCGAGAGCGCATTACAACGCTTGTATCCGCTGATCAGGCTCGAATCAACACAGCGGCACTACGTAATGAAATGGCCAGCTACGGTCATGCATCAGAACACGCCTTAAGTCCTGGGGATGTGATGCCGGGCGCCGACTAGAGCTGGATCCGCCTTAAAAATACCGTCATTAGTACTGCTGATTCCATCTTAGGCAGAAGTCGTAGAGATCGGAACGACTGGTTCGATAATGAATGCAAGCTGGCAACTGAACGTAAGAATGCTGCGTACCGACCAATGCTCAGAAAAGAAAAGAGAATTCACAAGAGTCCACAGTATGACGCAATTCACACCACGTTCACCGATCCTAAATGCATTTTGGAGCGATGGGAAGAACACTTTCATGAATTGCTAAATGGCGAGCTAACTGAGGATTCGGAGGCTCCACCAATATCTTATAATAATGCTACGCTGCCGCCACCAAGCATAGAAGAAATTAGCAGAACCAACAGCCGGCTCAAAAACAGCAAGGCTTCGTGTGCAGACGGCATCGCAGCGGAGCTGGTTGAATATGGAGGGCGTACATTACACAAAGTCATTCGTGATCAGGAAGTGATGCCAGAAGACTGGAGAAAAAGCATCCTCTGCTCGGTACATAAAAAAGGAGATATCACAGCGTGCACTAAATATCGCGGTATAACGCTGTAGAGTACAGCTTATAAGATATTCTCCACTATCCTACAAAACAGGATGGCCCCATACGCCAGAAACATCATAGGCCGCTACCAGTGTGACTTCATCACAGGCGAATCAACAACTGATCAGATTTTCACTTTTAGGGAGGCTAGGACAAAATGTCGAGAGTTTCCAAGCTCACGCGAAAACTCATGCGTTGCGTTGCGCGCAATGTAGCAAGCCGCATTTAATTACATAATTTTTATTTTGACAGCAGCTACGCAACGCAACTGGGCTTTAAGATTCATGGTACCTTGCATAAACTGTGCCAAGCTTGTGAAATGCCTTACTCTGCCGCATTTTCTCTATGGCTTCTTTGTATATAGTTTTCTTGATTCGTCGTGTTGATATCTCTCTGACTTCTTTGCCCCGACGCAGTCCTTGAGGTTATTGAAGTTGCTTATCCCTTTTCATTGTTCCTGGGTTGGTAATCTTTCCTTCTTTGTGCATGCGATTAGACTTTGGAATAAACTTCCTCTATCCATCCAAAAAATTAGCACAGCCACGACTTTTAGAAAGCAGTCGTCTCTTGCAGTTTCACACTAGTATTTTCTCCTATACTACTACTTTAGTCTCCTTACTCCACCTATCTCTCTCGTCTCCGATAGGAGTCGTTTCGTCTCGTACTCGAAAAGATTGTAATCTTGTTTACACTGCCCAATCAATAAATACAAAAAATACCAATCATACAGTATTCAAAATAGACCGGTTCAGGTTCGATTGCTTAAGTCAAGCAGCATTGGACGTGGTTAGTACTTAGTTGGGGGACTGCTTGGTAAAACAAAACTAGCGTTTGGAATGGGAGATTACGAATACAATAATGTCTGTAGGCGTGCACACCTATGGCTGATGCATTTTTAGATTTTCATGCCTATAGGGGGAGCGTGCATAGCTCCTAGGGAGCGCATTTTTAGACTTTCTTGCCTGCAGTGGGAGCGTGGATATCGGTATGGCATGCACATTAGTTCTCTATACATGCCTTTTGCTGGCGGGTACATGATTTTAAGAAAACTAACCAACTAAATTATTTTTATTCGGGTGGGTTATTTTGAAGACAACTATAAAATTAATTTTTAAGGGATAAAAAATAGAAATACTCACCAGATAGCTTTTTGATCTAAAATCAGTTCTTGAGGGTGTTCCTAGTGTTGGTGGCTTTGATCTTACACAATTTCGGTATTGATTTTTATTTTATAATTAAATTTGCTCCCAGACAACAGAATTTACACATGTGAGCAGTGCCGGATTTACCAACAAGCAAAACAAGCAATTGCTTGAGGCCCCTACCCTCAGAGGGCCCCGCGCCTCTTATATTTTGTTTGGTTAGTCCTTAGATAAAAGGGAAGTAAACAAATTGTTTGGCCATACTGTTTTCATAATATTCTTTTGCGGATCAAATACACAACCGTCATAGTTTTGCAACCAAAACAATAAAATGTAAAACTAAACGTAACTACGGTAGCCATTTTTGGGGGCCCCATCACGAGGTTGTGCTTGGGGCCCCGCAATATATAAATCCGGCCCTGCATGTGAGCCTGCAAAATACATTGGTCCATAAATTGCACATTGTCATATAATTAACCAAGGCCAGACTAAACTTCATACGTGTTTTTTTTAGACATTATCCCCATGCATGGACCCACAAAAAAACAAATGCATTTAAACCCCAGAAAAAAACTGGTTATTACACCGAAATCAGCCTCCAAGACAAGGGCACTAAAAACCACATGTCGCTTGATTTAATCGCAAAGAAGTCGCTACCTAGTAATTCCCTGCATGTGCTGAACAGAACAATATCCGAGGCTTCAGGACTCACTCTCCATATTTGAATGCAATGCTATTTCTTTCACCTTGATAGCCGCCCCAAGCGCAGGATTTACTTGATGTGCGCCCCCCTTGCATGCATGGTGCTCCTCTGGCCGGCATGGACTACAAGCACAGTGCACCCCAAAACCGCCTAAGGTCATGGTTTATCCCTCTAATATCGGATAGCATTGGGTGCTACCACCAGAAAGAAGTGAAAAAGTAGACCTGCATCCCCTTTTCAAACAGCGGGTGTAAAATGCAATAACGTTAAACACCACCTCCACAGCCCTGCGCCACCCACGCCACATGGCACCAATATAAACACTTGAACGCTTTGCATTTATCTGCGCATACATTTTCGCAGTTTTATTGTGCAATTGAGAGGGCGACAGTCTGAAATTCATAGACACTGGCAACATTAAACTAAATGAGTCCGCATACATGTGTCCTGGCGGGGCGGGAGTGCGGGCTGTAATTGTTGATTGCGACATGTCTCACCACAGATACACTGCCAAGTAATTGAAGCTCAAAAGGACCAAGCGATCTGGGGTGGCCAAAGGATTCGTTCGGCTCGCGGAGGAGGAAGACGTGCGGAGCACGAGGGGTGGGGATTGAATGAAAATTTCATTTCGTTTTGTCGTTACATTTTTCTTCCAATTGGGGTGAAGACCTCCTATTACGCTGCCTTTGTGCTTGTGTACTTCGCCACCGAATTGACTTTGTCGCCACGATGACGTTGTTTGATAGCGAGGACTAACCAAAGCTCTCCTTGTTTACTCTGATGTAGTTCAGACACAAAGTGCAAGTTTTAGTTTTGAAGAAAAACGGATGACGGGACGAAGGATTTTTTCCAACGTAGCTGCAGAGGAGCTGAGGACAGTAAAGGAGTGCGACATTGCTGTTTTGTTTTGAGAGGATTCGCAATTTGGTATATTAAACGGAAGAATTTGCCAAATCTGATGTAAAAAAAAATTATTTTAAATAACTTGAGATTCTAACGAAAAAAAAGCGTGAACTACAGTATAACCGTGCAAGGATATATGGAGCCAAATAGGATCAATTACGAGATCGAAATTTATTCTAAAACAACAATTAAAGGAAGAGCACTATGCACTCAAATAATATGTTTAACTTGAAGGATATGTGATTATACTATATGGATTAATTAAGCGCAGACTAAGCCTATATAAGGAGAAGTCGATGAACCTTAGGTTTAAACTTTTGAACGTTGTACGAGGTTGGCTAACACCAATAGTTTTAAGAGTGAGGCTTTGCGGATTATTAAAGCGAAGCTAAATTGGGTTTCGAAGCCATGGTCAGAATAAAAGAACGATATTAAGAAATGTATCGGCCGTTAGATTCACACTGTCAACTGAGATAGAAAAAAGACGACCACGAAGACATGGTCTAGCCAGTGATTCTCAACCTTTTTTTGTTGCGGCACACTTTTAACAATTTGAAAATTTGGCGGCACACTAACAATACAATAAATTTAAAAGAATTTTACTTATAGACCGTCAGCTAGTGACAGATTTAGATGCCTCATACTAGCCTCGAAGAGGGTTGAAAGGTGGATCAATGTTGAGTTGGAAAAAGTTAAATTAAGGTGCTGCTCCTGGCGATAACGTAACGTAACGTATTTTTCGTAACAGAAATAAGAGGCGTATCTCGCCCATATTTTTATGCTAATATCTTTATAGGAATTGTAACGAAGAATGTGTTCACACTTTCGATGGGCTTGTGTTATAAAATCGGTTAAATTCTGGATTTATTCTGACGCCCTTGTTTCCATTAATTCATCAATTACGCTCAAGCCTTCACTTTTTGGGAAGTCAGTCTTCATTCCAAAATCATGTAGTAAACTTCACTAGCGCGCTAGCAAATGAGTGACGTTCCGAAAGAGTTTCCTCAAAAATACCACTGCAAAAATGACCATCGATACTGAAGTGAGGTATGCATTATCAGTTTTTTTTATAATGGCCCAAGTAAGCAAACCTTATTTCAATTAAGTGGAGCGATATCTGCCTTACATATTCAGAAAACGTTTTGAAAACCTTCAAAAAAATAATCCGGCTTCACCGGCTGAACAAGCAAATTGGCGAACTGATCTTCTAACCTCAGTTCAGTTCGCATATAGTTTAAATATATTCAACTGTGGAAAATTAACCTCAGTTCGCAAAACGGGTCCCGAACTGAGGTTGCTTGTAAAAGCTCGTTCAAAAGATAGTATAATCAACTAGAATAGGCCATTCCAGTGGGCTTTCGCATTTCTGACTTCTGGCGAAAAAGCAACAATTTGGACGAACTGGACATAAACTAGACTTTAGCCGGTGAAGCCACTTATGTGGATTGAACTGAACATTATTGAACTGAGGTCGGTGAAGCCGGGCGATTAAGCTTTAGTTTAACTCGTACAAAGCTTTAGTTTTTTGTTTATGTATTGCTTCATGTTTCAGGCAATTATGTTGGTGACCGTGAAGAGTTACTCAATAGGTTCTGGTTCGATTACAGGGCTTAAGCAGCATTGGAAGTAATTAGTACTCAGTTGGGAGACCGTATTGGTAAAACAATACTTTCGTTTGAAAATATAAAGTTTTCGACACAGGCGCAGTTATTATTCACATATCCACGCCGAACCTCTCAAAATTTTCGGAATCCCTTTTCCACTCGGAATCGAGGAGCAATGATTTTTTTCTCTGGGGGGCGGGGCAAATGAGGCATTTCCGTATGACGAGGCGCGAATGAGACAAGGGATAAGATACTCGGTGTGGGCCTTATAGGGCAATCTACTCGGCGTCCACATGGGCCGGTCGGGCTAGTCTCATAAGGACCCCTCCCAAAATGCTAGTCGGAGATAACCCTATAACCAAGGAATTTAAAGCCAGCTCGTAATTCAATTGACCGAATAATATTAACGGTACCTACAATGATTATGCTCCGCCGCCTACGAATATACAGGATATACAAGAATATTTTATATGCTACATTCGGAATTCCTTTGTAATTGGAACAAACAATTTGATCTCCTTTTTTGTGTGTTAAAAATTTAAGAAAAATTATCGCCGGTATAGCGGTATGTTAGATTCGGCTCGGCAGAATAATTGACAATTGATTCGGCATAACAATAATGCCGAGGACACGTTGTAATGATTGCGGCGAAAATATTTTTCCCCGTCATGTTTTTGTTCCAATAATTTATAAATACAAAATAATTTGTGTTGTTTGCATTTCTAAAATTTGGCGGCACACTTCAGAAATTTGGCGGCACACAAAAGTGCCGCGGCACATTGGTTGAGAATCACTGGAGCATGTCCTTGAGTGCTTGCATTAACATCATAAAAGCTATTGCAGCAAAATGGGTTAGCGAAGATTGACAACAAGTTCATTTATAAAAATGAGGAAAAGAGCAGGGATAGAAGTACCGCCTGAATAACACCAACGGAGACATTCTTGGGTAAAGGTGCGTCGCCTAGGTAGTATGACGTTTTTTTTAGAGCTAAATCGATACCAATAACTTGGAGTTTAGTTAGAAGATTAGAGTTCTAGGATCTATCAAAAGCCTTGCAAATATCTAGAACAACAAGACAATGAATATTTTGGCTGAGAAGCATTGTCAGTCTACCAATAACGTCACCAGTAGATCTTTCCAGTCCATACTCGCAGTGCTTGCCGGCTCTGATAGCATTTGGGCTGTAGTTAGGTGATTGATTCGGTAATTGTAAACCTAAAAAAACAACCTCAGATCCCTATACAACAAACTAAAATTTAAACCAAAAATAAACCCACAACCTAGTACCATCAAGGCGATACGTCGGATCTCAAAAAAAGAGCTAGCTCGTCGAGAGGTCATGGGGTTGAGACGCCGGAGGTCCACCCAAGCTCATGCAAACACCACTTACCTGCCTGTGTTATTGGTAGCTTTAATAAGACATTCCGCCGGCTTAACCAGTTAATAATAGGGTCACAAAGCTCCGCTTAGGCAGGGCCTTCGCATAACGGACGGTGCATAGCCTTTGTTGGCTGGTTAGTCAGATTCCTTTATTTCAGGAGGTATAACACTCCGACAAGGTTGCAACAACCTTTTTACAATAAAAGAGCTCCAATTTTCGTTTCCACTTTGCGTCTGAAATATAAACGACCCTAAACGAGTGTCCTTAATTGAGAAAGAAAACTACATGTATGTGTAAATCATTTATCTGCAAAATATTCACGACTGAAGTAAACCAAGCTGGTATGTTGTAATGCGCAATGGCGCGAATATTCTGTAACAGTAATTTTGGGCGCCATTATGCTTGTTCATGCCCTCGAGCCAGAAGCCCTAAAGAACCTGACTCTGGAAGCACTCACAAACATATAAAAATTCAGAAGAAATTCACCCTCCGTAATCTACCGAAATAACTGTTAGGGGGGTGTTTTGCCGGTCAAACGGTAAACGCTAGCTCGCTGGAAGTGTTGTGGGGTGTGTGGCCGGGCTGATGCGTTCATGGCTCACCACTTGCCTAAATGTCGGTGCGGAATCTTTTTCTCGTCACTCCATATTTACTTTCGTTTCGGCTGGAGCGGTATCGTTGATTCGCAGACCTGCACATACTCAAACCACCAACGAAAAAGATAGAACCCCTGGATCGAAAAACCCTGTCAACCATCCTGGAAAAAATATACTTAGGCCACCATGCTGAAAATAAGTATTACCAACCAGTAAACTAGATTCAAATTATTTTTAATTACATATATTCCCAAAAAAAATAGGGATGTCAAAAAATTAGCATCTCAACAAAATCACAAAAGATTGCAAAACAAATCTTCGTCCTGGCGCCAGTCGTGACTTTGTACTAAGGTGTCACTCTTTGTACTACCAATCCGTCATATCGTACACGTCAAAGTCAGGTGTCTGGTAGTAAGCTTAGCTTGAAGGATAGAGAAAGGAAAAGATAGATTAAAGGTAGGGTCTCGAAAACTTGAATTGATAACAGGCAAAATGCGTTCACTAACTCACTGATGACATTATTTATTTATTTATTTATTTATTTATTTATTTATTTATTTATTTATTTATTTATTTATTTATTTATTTATTTATTTATTTATTTATTTATTTATTGACCAGCAATTTGTATTTACATAATAATTACATATAATCTACATATAATTACTGTAAATCCTATCGAGACAACAATCTGTCTGTTCATAGGTCTGGCATATATATAGATTTTCGAGGGATATCGAATCAGACCACTATTTGCGGGTCCCTTTTCGTCCCTCTGCCTAGAGTCATCTTATTGGGGTTGCAGTGGGTTGTCCTATTGCTCCCTTACTTCGACTCCCCTAGTTATCGCAAGCAGCTGATTGAAGGGAGTCTGCCTCATGTCCTCCATCCAATGGAGTCCAGTTATGGCAGCCCTTTTCCTCGCCACCGCCGGACAGTGACACACTATGTGTGTGGCCGTCTCAGGTTCCTCCAGGCACATCCGACAGGTGTCATCCTCCAGAATTCCCATTCTTTTTAGGTGATACCTGAAACATCCGTGTCCTGTAATCAGTGCCACCAAACATCTGAGGGTTCTCCTTTGCATATGCAGGATCCTTCTTCTGGCTGCGGTAATCGGCAACGTAAGCACCATCTTAGCCTGCCTACACGTGGTCATAGCGTCCCACCGTCTCCGGTGTTCCTCAGCGACCCATTTCTCGATGCAGTTCCTTACCAACCCTCTGCCAATGGCAGAGTATGGCTCCGGTCCCCAGAATTCCGAGGTTGACCCCTGTTTTGCCAGGTTGTCAGCCTTTTCGTTCCCATCGATGCCTGTATGTCCTCTAACCCAAGCTAGCGTCACGTTGTTTTGTTGCGCACACCTGTTCAGTTTTTGGACACATTCCAACGCCAGAGACGCATTAATCTCTGTCTGATTCATGCGCTTAATCACAGCCTGATTGTCCAGTGCTATAAGGATACTTCTTCCCTGCACCTGACCCTCATTTATGTGATCCAGCGCGTGCAGCAGAGCAAGCATTTCCCCCTGGTAGACTGAGGTGTAATTCCCCAAAGCCAGAGAGCAGGTCAGATTTAAGTCCTCTGAGAAGACTCCCGCACCTGCTCTGCCGTCAATCATGGATCCGTCCGTAAAGATATATATGTCTTCCGGCCTCCCTTCCGGGAGCGTTCCGTTCCCTATGAGGGTTTTATGATACCTTTCGGTCACCCTCATTTTTGTGATCCCTTCCATGGGCATCATGAGCTCCCTAATCCCTTTAATGCGATCCAGGATCTTCATGTGCCCATATAAGGTTCCTGACGCCTGCCATGCGGCATCCCGTCTCATCCGAATCGCTGAGGCTGCCGCAGTCTTCATCACCTGGAGATCTAACGGCAGCAGACCTAACAGCGCCTCCAATGCCGCGGCGGGTGTGGTGCGGAAAGCACCGCTCACACCTACGCTGGCCATTCTTTGCACCTTGTCCAAATGCCTCTTGACGGTTTTCTGTGTGGCTTTAGTCCACCAGACCACCGAGGCATAAGTTATGATGGGTCTCACCATCATGGTATATGTCCAGTATGCTAACCTTGGTGAGATACCCCACCTTAGTCCACATACTCTTCTGCACTGGTGAAGCACCCTTGTCGCCTTCTTAATCTTCTCTTCAACGTGGTGTTTCCAGGTTAGTCGCGAGTCCAAGTATACGAGTACACCCAGATACTTGACCATCCCAGACACCTTGATCCTCGATCCAAAAAGCATGAGGGGCTGAAAATCCAGATCTTTAATCTTTCTAGTGAAGATTATCGCGTCTGTCTTATTGGCATTTATGGTGAGGCCCTGTTCCGTACACCACTGCTCAACCACTTGGAGTGCATTCCTCATGATATCTGCCGTAGTGCTCATAAACTTGCCACGTGCCACAATCGATACATCATCTGCATACCCAACGGTATGCACGCCCATTACCTCTAGCCGCCTGAGCAGAGTGTCCACAGTGATGTTCCACAGGAGGGGCGATAGGACCCCGCCCTGTGGGCATCCCTTGCTGACCCTCCCTCGAAGCCGCGAGTCTCCTGTCTGAATCCTTACCGCTCTGTTTTTCAGCATGCTGTCCACCCACCTTACAATCATGGGGCTGACCTCGCGCCTCACCAGAGCGTCTTTGAGTTTGTTGAACTGTATCTTGTCGAAGGCGCCTTCGATGTCCATAATAACGCCCATCGCTATGCCTCCGGTATACAGTTCCCCCTCGGCTACTCGCACCAGTTGGTGAAGTGCCGTTTCTGTAGATCTGCCAGCCTGGTAAGCGTGCTGGCTTCTACTTAAAGGGTGCCACCTTAGCATAGTACTCTCCAGGTGGTCTGCCACCACTCTTTCCATTGTTTTCAACAGAAAGGATGTTAGGCTGACTGGCCTGGAGGACTTCGCCTCGGTGTAGTCCTTCTTGCCTGGCTTAGGGAGAAATACCACTTTGGTTTCCCTCCACACCGCCGGAATGTATCCTGTTGCTAGACAGGTAACGAATATTCCCCTAAGCCTGGGTGCAATGATTTCTTTGCCCCATTGAAGCAGCGCAGGGAATATTCCGTCACGCCCCGATGTCTTGAAGGGAGAGAATGTGTCTATTGCACGTCTCACCCCTTCCTCCGTCACCACCCCGTTAGCCTCCTCTCGGTTCATCCTTGTAGCCATTCTGTTACGAATAGCCCAAGATTTACCCGAGATATAGCTGCCAGGAAAGTAAACTTCCATCAGGATCTTGTTGGTTTCCTCCAGCGTCTCCGTCATCCTCCCTGACGGGTCACGAACGAGTCCGACTTTGGAGACCGGGTCCCTGGAGATCATTTTCTGAAGTCTGCTGGCCTCAGATATGCTCTCCATGCTCGAGCAGAAGTCCCTCCACGACTCCCTTTTCCGTCGTCGCAGAGTTTGTTTCATTTCTCTTTTCTTGGCTTTGTAATTCTCCCAGGCAACCGGGTCATTGCACCTCATCGCTTGGTTGAAAGCCCTTCTGACCTCTTTCTTCAGTTTTTCCAGCTCCCTACACCACCAGGGTGTGGGATCATGGTCATCCACTGACGTAAGAGGACACGCCACTCGAAAAGCGTTCTCTATCGCTGTTTGCAGGACATGCAACTGAGAATCTGCTTCTCTTGTGGTTTTCGGTGCCCTTGGCACACGCTCCCCGAGATTCCTGCGCAACATTTCAGTATATCTAGACGTGTCCGTGTTGCGGGGAATTCTCGTTGTTCTAATTCCGTCTCCCCTGCCCGGGGTTCCGTACGCTATCTCAAATGAAATGGCTCTGTGATCTGACATAGTCGTCCGATCCATCACCTCCCAGTTGGTCAATCTTGTCAACATCCGGTTGCTGCATAGAGTTATATCTATGACTTCCCTTCGTCTAGCATCGACGAAGGTTGGTTCTACCCCTCTATTTGCAATAACTAGATTGTTGCATTCCACAAATTCGAGCAAAGCCTCTCCTCTATGGTTGTCGTTGGTGCTTCCCCACACCGTGTTGTGTGCATTTGCGTCGCAACCAACTATTAGCCCTGTACCTTTTTCGCCACAGGTAATAACCAGAATTTCCAACTCCCTGGTGGGCGGAGGATCTGGCGAATCGTACGGAAGGTAGGCTGAGGCTAGAATGAAAGCCCCACTTCCAGTACCTACGCGTACTGCTGTGAGATCTGGTGTGCACAAGTGCGGCAGTAAAACCGCCTGCACTCCGTGTTTCACCAGCACACACGTCCTCACTCTTTCATTCGCATTGGGAACGTACAGAGTGTCAAAGCTCCCAGATAGTCCCCTAATCCTACCCTTGTAGATCCAGGGTTCCTGTATGAGAGCAATATCCAGCTTCATCTCACCGAAGCCTCGCGTCATCATTGCTGATGCTGCTCTGCTATGGTGTAGATTCAACTGGCAAACCTTTAATTGCCGGATAGGTCTGGCATAGCTTAAAACTAAACTTAAAACTAGAAATACCAAAAATATATAATATTTCAATAACAATTATTAATGTAGCCTGCTTACATTTTTTACTCTACTTTTAGTTATTAATATATATTTGAGACTATCCAATTTTTAATCTTGTTCTTTCTTTGTGTTTTATTTAAAGTTTTTAATTCATTTGGTAAACTATTGAAAATTCTAATCACTATTACATAGTTATTTTTACAGCTAATCGTTTTACTTCTACCTGGAATTTGTAGCAATTTAAATCTTGTAGTACTCTAGACGAATTGACGAACTTTTTTTTAAGATTTTCGTAATGATACAGAATGGAATTATTATAAGAGAATAATTGTTCTAAATTTAATGTGTTATTACTATTAATAAATCTATTCTTATTTATTATTTTTAATATTCTAAACTGCAATCTTTGTAGCAAACTTAGGTAGTTATTATAAGCACCTCCCCAAGCTATATTGCCGTAGGTAATAAGGCTGTGAAAAAAAGCATAATATATTGTTCTTAAAGTTTCAGTCTGCATAATTTTAGATAAACTGTAGAAAAGAAAAGGTAAGTATCTTGTTTTGTCTAGAATGTATTTAATATGGGTATCCCATTTTAAATTCGAATCAAAAATTATGCCAAGATATTTATGATTGGATTTTTGTTCTATAGGAGAGTTATTGATATGTATATTTAAGGTGGTTGGGACACTGGTGCTATAACTACCAAAGTTTAAGTATACAGTTTTCTTTATGTTGAGAGACAGTTTATTTATAGCTAACCAGTTAGAGATTATTATTAGTGCATGATTCATTTTATTTTCAATTATTTCCCACTTTTTGTCAGTTGCAACCACTGCAGTGTCATCTGCATAAGAAAATATAGTGTTAGCTGGCGTTTGCATTAGAAGGTCATTAACATATAAAATGAAGAGAAGAGGCCCAAGGATATGTAGTTCCTTGAGGCACTCCAGTTGAGACAGTTTGAAATCTACTAAAAACTCCATTGGTTTTTACTCTTTGTTTTCTATTGTGCAAATAACTTGCTAACAGGTTTAGAGCATGACCTCTTATGCCATACCTGCTAAGCTTTTGAAGTAAAATCTTATGGTTAACAGTGTCAAAGGCTTTTGCAAGGTCCAAAAATACTATTGTAATTGGATCACTCCTATCTATTTTCTGAAGTATCAAACTAGTGATTTTACTAAGAGCATCGTTTGCACCTATTTTTCTAATGAACCCAAATTGACTTGTAGATAATATTTTATGTTTAATTATAAATGAGAATAGTCTATTGGATATTATTTTTTCAAATATTTTAGCAAGATTAGAGATAAGAGAAATAGGTCTAAAGTTGCTGGGCATGTGTTTATCCCCTTCTTTTGGTATTGGCTGAATTTCAGCCATTTTTAAAGCATCAGGCCAGCTTGCAGTGCTAATGCTGGTGTTTATAATATGAACAAGAGGATCAAGAATAAATTGAACTAGATTTTTTAAAGTCTTAGCGTGAATGCCATCTACACCTCCAATTTTAGGTTTCATTTTTTGAATTATTTTAAGTACTTCATCATGAGTTGTAGGATATAGATAAATAGTATTAGAATTTAACTGAGGTTGCTGCAAACTAACGTTGTGGAGTTGCTGTATTTTATCACTTAGGTTTTTACCTATATTTGTAAAAAAGTCGTTCATATGATTAGCAATCTCCAACGGATCAGATATAATATCATTTCCTTCACAGATACACTCAATGTCTTTAGATTGTTTTTTGTACCCATTGCCAAGTATTTCATTAATAGTCCTCCACAATTTTTTAGGATTTTTACTATTTTTATTTATTTCAGTTTTATCATGCAACAATTTTGCATTATTAATAACATTATATAAAATTTTTTCATAGGTTTCGTACTCAGATTTTAATTGTACCTTGTTTGGATCTAGTTTCCAAATTTTATATAATTCATCCTTTCTATTGCATGATACTAAGATAGCTGGTGTAATCCATTTTTTCCTTGGCAACATTTTATTACTATGAGTTTTCTTTTGTAGACTTTGAGCATTTTGTACACAAAAAGATATCATTTGTATAAGTGTATCTGTGGCTTGATTATATTTATTTATTTATTTATTTATTTGCCAAAACAAGGCTCACTTAAACTATTTACATATGGTACTTAACATAACATATGGTACTTAAAGTAAGCACTGGCAGAAATAATCATAAGTTATACTAATTGATTTGTGCTGTTAGTAAGGATCTAAGTTTTTTTTTGTAAGAATGTTTGTTTATGGAGGGAGAGAAACATGATCCATAGGAATTAAAAACCATACAGCATCTGTTGACAGGCTCGTTCCTAGCATATTCCGTACGATGCGGATATTCCTTAAGCAGTTTTGTATGTCTTGTTTGTCGAACATCATCATTAAATTTGATCATATCCGACAGACACTGCACTTTAATATTGCCATTTAGAACGTCAAGGGTGAGGCATGACGTGAGCAGCTTTCTCCTGCATGACAGAGGCATGAGTTCTAGAACCTTTAACCTCTCCGTGTAGGGTGGAAGGTTATGATAATCATGCGGATCATGTAGATGCTTCAGCGCAAATAGAAGGAATTTCTTTTGAATTGATTCAATCCTGTTGCTGTGAACTTGGAATATAGGGTCCCAAATAGTGCAAGCGTATTCCAGGATTGGGCGGACTACAGAACAGAAAAGTGTCTTTGTGACCCATACATTGTCGAATTCTTTAGCCCTTCTCTTTATAAAGCCAAGAAGTTTATTGGCTCTGGCCGTGATATTATCATATTGCAGATTGAAATTTAGTTTGTTGTCAAGGACAACACCTAAATCCACAGTATGATCAACATGGTTCAAAATTTTGCCGTTGAGATGATAAGAGTGTAGCTGCTGATTAGGATCAGTCATCGATAATATACTATTCCAATTTTGTTTTAAAGCATATTTTTTAATTTTTTGAGGGTCTATTATAGGAGAACATTCTTTAAAATAAGTGCATTTAAATTTCTCTATAGAAACAAATAGTATGTAATGATCCGTTAAAGAATTAATTAGTTTAAAAGTTTTTGCTTTTATAGAATTAGATTTATAGAATATATTATCAATGCATGATCCCCCATTTTCATTGACTGATGGTCTGGTTATTCCAGTAAAGCCAGGACAATACCCTGCTTCCAATAAATTTAAAAGATGTTCTTGGCTAGAAATGTTAAGATTTATTATATCAATATTAAAGTCCCCTATAATGAAGTGATTCTTACTGTTCTTTTTGGTATTTGTCACACCATAAAGGCATTGAGCCGCTGTAGGATTGTAGCAGTCCTGAAAATTTTGTATTACTTTTACCACTGGGTCTATTCCACCATATAGCGCGTTCTGCTTCATACATATCAATCTTTATCACGAAACATAATACTATCTTGGTCGGCTTGTTCTCACAGCTTGCAAACCTTTTCTTAATGCACCCTATAGCTTAAGAATTCTATAGATATATTGTACTGTGAAACTGTCTCCTCTGTTAGTTCTTGCGAACGCGTACAATACCCAAGAGCTGAAACAACAGATCTAGCCCTCATCCTCCAAGCCCTCTTCCAACATTGGTCTTACCATAGGGTAATTCTCTATTAATCCTAAAGCTTATCCTATTACTACTAGGCTTCTAATCTCATGACTTCATAGTTTGTATGAATATTAGGACTCGGGTGTTGAGAGATGCACTAAAATATACGGGTGCCACAGACTTTGTCGCAGAAAAAGGAGAGTAATTCGATACAATTCACGAATGAGTTAAATATTCAAAATTTGCAACCTTATAACGAAAATGTTCCAGAAGGAAAACTAACTTTAATCCACCACCCACCACCACTGCTAATAATTACAAAAAATATCTTCAAAGCAATATTAATGAATCACATTGAAAGCATTGAGGAAATCCCCAACATTTGATTGCGTCTTGTAAAGCCCACAATCAGTTTTGGTGGACGTAATCCAACTCTTGTTGCAATACAAAGAATCCTTCATTCACCCTAAAGGGGATTTGCCGCAAAATTTCGCCCTCTTAGCGGCAAATGAAAATTAACGACGTCTAGGAACGGGATTAAGGATACTTTTGATAAAAGCGATTTATGGATATTTGCTGATCCTTAATGGATTCGTCTGAAGACGGAATACCGCCCGACTCAGACGCCAACAATAAATATTCCTTTGTGGAAACTTTGAAGTACGGGGACATTCGCCAAACATAGCAAACAAACAATAACAATATAGCTGGGCCCGCTCCCAGTGGCGGTTTCAGAGGGGGGTAATTGGGTAATTACCCCCCCCCCCGCCGGAAGATTTGCGTTCCCTCAAACAAACCAGTTAAGTGTATGGTGAATCTAGTCGGCGATCTATGACTGTGAATTTTTTCTCCTATTTCCCAGTATTATAATTTTCCAAAGTAGTTAAATAACCCAAAATATAGATAATTCAGGGGGTTACATAAAATTCTAATTCATCCGACATGCGAAACTGGCTGGAAGCGTGTTATTCGTCGAGAAGCGTCACAACCTTCGCTGTTGACTTTTCACCCGTTATCTCGCGGACATGAAGCGACATAGAGTTTCGGTCAATAGCCCATTTGAAAGATATTTTAATACCCGTATTTCTGCTGTTTACTACGTTATCATATGAGCAACCGTTAAGGAGATATTCAAAAAAATGGAGATATCAGTTATTTCAGGCACGTGAAGTGCGAACTTTGGCGTTGGATTACTCGCAAACTATACAAGCGAGAACGATGACTAAGGGCTTATTCTAAAGGTAATCACTAGCAATATAAGTTTGGTAATCGGCATTAACCCTCCCAAATTAATATCTTACGAGTTAATCGCAAAAAACTGCATTCAACCTCAACCGCCCGAACAAGTTCGAACTTTGAGCGGCCATAACTTTGAGCCAAATTAACTTACAGACCTCGTTAAGGGCTCATTTCGTAGATAATTTTATTCTCTAATGACTTTGTATTGATCATTTTCAGCTATCATTGCACACAACCGAGTTATTTGGTATAAACGACCTCTACCTATTTTTCAAGATGGCGGCTTTTCCCATCACACTGCGACCCCACAAACTTGGTTTTAAGATTGTCAGATGTACCCCAACAAATTCCAAAAAAAATTTTTTGACCATCATGAAATGCAATTTCATGCCCTTTTTTCGACTAATTGCACTGAGCTATTTATGTTTTTAAAAAACTGAATAAAGTATTATTTTTTAAATTTATATTTAACTTTTCGTATACTAAATTTAGTTTATAAACTCTTAGCTACTTCATCTCTGACCCTAACAGCATCACTTCTCTGTTCATTAACATTGTATGGGTCGATAACTTCTATATCTGCATTTGTGGTGGGTGTTACTTCATAATCTAGTAATATTATGAAGTGCAACACAAATGTGTACTATTTGTACAGCTTATATTGAATTCAAAGGGAATCAAGAAGATTCATAGGATTTGATTTATCCCTTTACAATCTTCTTTAATTTTTTCCTTTGAAGCTCTCTTTCTTCAATTACTGCAGCTATTAACACAAAATCCATTGTTTGGGGCACAAAATTTTTTAATTTTTTTTAACTCGGACACAAACTATGCTCAAAATAAATAAAAATTTTAAGTGTCAACCAAATTATATATTTTCGAAAGTGATTTCGAACAAACGAAATTCACTCGGAATTCAGAACATCAATTTTGAATTCGAGTGAAATTGAATTCCGATTTCGATTGCATTTCACTCGATTTCATTTCACCGCTAATTAGGTGCGTTTTTTAAATCTATTCTGTCCTGGAACTTTAAAAAAAACGCTGTTACTATTACTACTATTAATTTTTTGACGTGAACACGTCTTATAAATCGATGAGTATAGGAAGTCATTATCCCCATCACTACTTAGCGACGGGAAGGGAACGGGACATTTTGCGCTAATGACTTCCTATACTCATCGATTTATAAGACGTTGTCACGTCAAAACTGACACAACCTAGCCGCGATATTTTTATTCCAGTTACTCCCAACCTTTATTATCGCGACTCCTGAAACGAGTTAAATTTCATCAACCAACCGATGACATACGCTTTGGTGGAGCGAGGAAGAGCTAGGGAGACAGGAGAATTCAGGGGGAACCGTGACGTTGCCGGAATTCGACCCCGGGACCTCTGGGATGGTAGCCAGACGCCTTAGTCCCTAGGCTACCGAGGTCCCAAAATTCTTGAAATTATCTACAAAATTGCTAAATTATCCCAGCAGGAAAAGAGAGCATCCCAAATGAATAAAGGAGGCCTCCCTTGGGAGTATAGGAGGCCTCCCTCTACGTTATCTTTTTTGCTCCTTTTTATATAAGCACACTAACATATAATAATGGACTGCTCATCAGCAATTATTCCCATACAAACCGATGGCACCAAAAAGGTATAGTCGCTCGCTCATCCATAAGCCCCCAAACTGACAGAAGTACTCAGAAATAAAATCAATTAGAAAAAAATAGACGGGTATAGTGATGTTCATATCTTTTGCGTTAAATCAATTAGAAAAAAATAGACGGGTATAGTGATGTTTATATCTTTTGCTCTTTTCCCCATAAGCCCCCGGACAGAATGTCAGTTGCTAAGACAGGCGTTAAGAACTTAAATCAGATTCACATAAAATTTGCAAATTAATGAAAAAAAGGCATTTTAAAAGGTGAAAAAGTGAAAATAGTGTTTATTAATTTTTTTAAACAAAATATTTGTGTTGTTTTAATGTTTTAAGTACGTATTTAAAAAAATGTAAATTTCAAAAGTGATTCCGGTGTTTTCATGGAGTGAAAAAAGGTTTGTAGCCTATGGAACAAATTGGTGCCATGAAAAATTTCTCATAAGCAGTCCATTCTATATGTCAGTGCATAAGCATGTCCGGAAAAGGAGGGCTCTATTTGTACTCGCCTTGAATACACTCTATTTATTATCTGGGGAGCAAAAATAGAGGTTTCGAAAAAAAGGGAATGCTCCGTTTGTACTCGCCTTGATTACTCTCTGTTTATAATTTTGGGGAGGTGAAATCGCGGTTCCGAATGTTGCTTCTAAATTCTAACAAAATATATATAACCTTTGCAAACAAATTTTTTTAATATTGCCATTCAGGTTTAACGCATCGAACTAAAATGACTTACGCATTCCCTACACTTTGCGCCTGGCTTTGCATGTTCGTTCGTGTTACGGCGATGATTCATTCAGAATAGCTCCCTTTTTCTTTACAAGAAAGGTATATATTTTTTCACTTTTAAATTCTAATCTCTCTTATACCTCCTTTAAGGAGATCTCCCTCGATTTTCTACTGGGATCTGAAAAAATATTTCAGTTTTTTTCTTTTTTTTAATTACCCCCCTAAGATAGTTGGCTGGAAACGCCCTTGCCCGCTCCGCTAATGCAAATCTATCAATATACGGATATTTATGAGTAAATATTTCAATGGGCTTTAACTAATCATCGTGTGGCCCAATTAAGGAGGCCCTCGTGGTTACACCTCATGTGATTCTGTTTCCGTTTTCATAGCAATTAACAGCGATAAAGGCTCTTCATTACAGCGCCTCGTCCTCTTAGTCCTTATAATCCTTATAGAGACAATCAATTTCCAAACCCATTTGAAGTAGGAGCGCCACTCCATCAAGCCGAGAGGCCATTTGCATAACATTCCGAGCTCCAAAGTAAGCAATTACCCGTCACCTAATTCCTTGTCGTCCTCCAAGTGTTTATGGTGTCAGAACTTAGGAGTAGTGTTTGCACGAGTAATCGTGTACCGTGTCCTTACGCCTCATTTCGTACGGTACCAGCCCAGACCGGTGCTCCACTATATAACAGCAAAAATTCCATAATTCATTAGCTGGAAGAGCCATTAGGCAAATAGGTGTCGTCTAGTGCTTCATTGTCAAAGTCCCTTTATCAACCGGCGAATGTGTGTCACCATGACGCTCTGCAGCAACCAACCTTCCAACAGGTAGGCTGGAACCGATGCCATTGGTGTAGTAGACTGAAGCCATTTGTAATTTTCACTTCGGGAGGCTTTCCGGGTAATTGAATCAAGCTCTGTGTTCTGCTGGTAGTAATTAATGATTAGAGGTGTGCTATTTTATTAGTCGATAATAGACTCGGAATTTATGACTGCCTGCGCAAATGCAATTCCATTCCAGTGTACAAGAGCTAATGGGGGCAACTTCACGCAGATGATGGAGTTTTTATTGCATCAACAGTCCTTAGGTGGTGTTCGTGAAATTCAATAGAGTTCGCGTTTGTGTACAATTGGATCAACTCCGGTAAACCGTGCACCTTATCAAAACAGTACACAAATTTAATAGCTTTCTAATTTATTGCACTGCTAGTAGTGAAAATTAACGATGTGTCGCATTAAAACCAGTTCTTAAGAAGCTATTAATAATATTAATTTGTACACAGGCTTTCATTCCAACGTTACCGCAGACTGCACTAAGCATGCCTCCTTAGCAATAAAGTATATAAAAAACATTAATTATTAACTTCCGAGTTTATAGGGAAGTTATTGTAATCGGAAATTTTTAACGTATTTTCATTATCCTAATAGCATTTTCAAGGTTCCAATAGCATTTTCAACAAAAATTTGAGAAGATATTTTTCGGGCGATATCGCGCGAACTACAAAAGATATCGACTTGGTTGAGGTGTCGCTCGAAGCGTATTAACTGAAATATGGTCTGAAAAGAAATTTTCATAAAATTCGGTCAAGCGGTTTTTTGGTTTAAACGACATAAGTGACTTTTGCACCTGCACTATGATAACGATTTCGACTTCTTTGTGGTGCCAGTCGAAGAATATGCTCTGAAAAAAAAATCCTTGCCCCCCTTTTATTTGAATGAAAGTACTACGGCGAAGTGTCGCAGGCTAATCTGTGTGCTCATCTAATAAACTCGGTGGAACCCGTTCTAAATGGTTTTCAGGATTCAGTAGAGCAATAGCTTTTCAACAACACATCGCTTGTCAAAATACGAGCACTCTTTACAAAACTGTGTGCCTTTAGGTAAGGTTAGGATGAAATGGCTGCTACCCCACTAGAGAGCTCACTTAGGCACACCATTGGGCCCATTGTTATGCCATTCAAGCTTTGGGACAAAAATTCAGGCAATTTCAAGCCATTTGGAGCTTTTAATAAAGCGACAGAGATCAGGAATACCAGTGCTTTGCAGCTCACTCAATCCTTCTAGAAAAGGTGAGCCGAGGAAGGTCCCCCCTATTCCTCGCTAGGACCAGACATGTACAGAGAAGATGGGAGACAGTTTCTTCCTCATCTTCATTACCACAACTTGGTACCTGGGGAAGTCCCAACCAATCTTTCGGCGTGAGGGCCAAAGGGACAGTGACCAGTCAGCACCTTCGCTACATGGCATATCTCTTTTTTGTTCAACTGAACAAGAGATTTCGAACGCTTCGCGTCCAAAGTCCATCATATTGTGTGAAGAGTGTGGCACACTGTTGCTGAGGTCCATATCAGCCTGGCCCGAGCCAAGCTGATATTTTTCACAGCTAGTTTATAGGGCATTCCCATCTGGGTTAAAGCTGGTGACATATCCAAGCCGTACATGCATTGCATTCGTTGACAGATAATGTAGAAGTGTGTGTATTCAAATGCGAGCTGACGGAATATCCCGTGAGTGGAAGGCATGCCACGCAAAGGTCGGGCTACTTTCAACTTTTTCTGCATTGCCGCATTCGAGATAGCACACACAAGCATAAGCACACAAACACATGAACACGTTACTTAGATTTTCGGGCTATGTGTGACAGCCGGCACGGAACGCAAACCATGTAATTATATGTCAGACGAAATTCGCCGGATTTCATGGAGCCTCTGAATGCAATGCATGTACGGCTGGGATATGTCACCAGCTTAAGGGTGGTGTCGTTTCCACTTCGGTTCTCTGTCTAGCAAGCTCATCCGTCCTGCAGTTTCCTTTGTGTCCAGGAGCCCAACACAGAGTTATATTAAAGTGAGTGGCAGTCTCACACAGAGACATGCGCCAGTTCAGTCGTGGATGTTGTAACGACAGAGTTAAGAGCCTTGAGGGAAGCCTGGCTGTCCGATTGAATACATACAGTGAGCATCAATATAAAGTTAACACAAATTCCCTTTTTTATTTTGAGCCTTTTAGGGAGCCTCCAGGACCCCCTTAGAGGCAAATGCGAATTTTTAAATTATTTTTTAATTGTAGTAGAGACTGTTACGAAGATTTTAAGGGGTCGTGTAGCCTCCTCCGATTTTTTTTGAGGAGGTAAAAACGTGGATTTTTTAGTGTATTTTTGTTGTTGAGCCTTTTGTGTTAACTTTATATTAATGCTCACTGTATATTCCTATGAAATATATTATTTCCACCTGGAAGACGTTGCAATGGTCGGGTAGAAGAAGAAAAGGATCTATATTCAATACCTCGGAGAAGATACCACAACCAAGGCTGTACCCAATTTTAGAGCCACTATCATTCGGTCGTTTTACTTTTGACCTATCATTTGTTTTTTTATGTGACACGGTCAAGTTGACGAATCACCCTTTGTAGCACTAGTCCGTCATGTCGTTCAAGTCATAGTAGTAAGCTTGATCTGAAGGATAGAAAAGAAAGGATAGTTAGAGATCTGGAGGGTCAGTGCTGCGGCCAGACAATTGGAGACGCTTCGCTCGCGGAATTTCCTTTATAGAAACCCTTCTCCACGACAGAATTATGGAGAATAGGCGCTATGTAATGTTTAGTCGTTGATTCACATACGCTATAGAGACGGCGAAAATGTATGCGCCAGATCAACCTTTCTAGCGCTGATGGAAGCGAAACGACTGACTATGTCTTCCTATGACACGTCGGCCAGGCAATCATCTTCGATGGAAATGATAGCCATATTGAACAATCGGGGTCGGACATGTTGTTCCGCAAATATGATTTTATCGATTCCAGTTTGGAGAAGATCCGTGGTAGCCACTCGAACTGGAATTGTGCTCAAGACGCTTAAAGGGATCACAAGGTTGAGAAACAATGTAAAGGCCCCATAAATCGATAGTTTTGGTTGTACATCCATACTTCCAAGTACATCCAAATCGTTATCATTCGTTTTTTTGCGCTCCGATTGTGTTGTGCGATTTTGTGTCGTGTGGCCCATATGCCGATTTGGGTGGCCTATACTGATTTTTGTGTGGCCCATTCAATAAAGTAAAAATTCAAATAATGATTTATGATTTATGAGCTATGATTTTAATTTCTAACATATCGAGGGTTTCCTGCCAGAAGGGCGTATCCACAAAATCGCGATTTTGGGCTTATAACTTTTTTTTTCTTAGAGTTCGTATCCATCAGACTGGTCGTATCCATCAAGTGAATAAAAGTATACAAAACATTACGCCTAAAAACATTTATTTTCGATGATAAGCAATATGAAAAAAAAATGCACCGATTTTTGAAATGTTTTTATTGAATCCTCTAAATCCATGTTTTGGTTGATACGACCTTTTGGCAGGAAACCCTCGATATCAAATAACGTTAACTGAAGGCAAATTCTTTTCCGATATTACGAACGCCATCTCTTTAATTTTCAGAGAACCTATAAATTGCTGCTATGTCTCACTTACCGCGTTTATGACTAAGTCGAAAAGTTGAGTCGAGATTGACTTGGAATTTCGACCACCGTATATGATGTTGAGTTGAGTTCACTTTGGGTTTAAATAAAGTTGAATTGATATCAAAACATAACCTCAAATTTTTGTGTAAAATTCTTATTTATAGAAACGTAAAAATTTAGAATAAAATAATTTATTTTTCCTGTACCAAAAAAACATCGAACACAAAACTAACGTCGAATGCGGACTTTGGGAATAGTAAACAAACAAGACAAATGGCACTTCAACCCAATTTCAATGCAACCTGCGTATATGAGGTCAAATATCAACTCGATCCAGGTAGGAGAGCTGAGTTGGGTTGAGTGGACCCAGTTTCAACTCGACATCCGTTTATGACTGAGTTGAACCCGGGTTGAACCTGGGTTGAACCTAGTCATAAACGGGGTAACTGCTATAACTCGTAAAGATCTTCCAAAATTACAGAAATAGTATTGGACAATAAATTTCAACCATTCACAAAATGCATGAATCTCTTTTCATCTTTGATCTTACAAGCGTATATCCAAAAGTCCAAATACTGTTGTTTCCCTTCCTGTTAATATTTAATATTACAATGCAATTCAGTTCATGCTTAAACATCCCATTGTTCTCTATTGTAAAATCCAATGAAAATAGCTCATAACAAGATTATTGCTACAACTTCCTTAGAATGTCAACAGATTTCAGATATTACAACAAGAATTTTTTCATTAATTCATAAGCAATTCCCCCAGAGTAATAAAAAAGTGCACGCTAACTTCGCTTCATTTTTATACAAAACAAGGACATCCACTTGATTCCTGCAGTAGCAAAAAAAGTAGCAAGAGGAGGAAAAATGAGGGCAAGAGCCCTCCATTGTTGTGCGAAGTCATCAATATTCCGAGCTCCTTGATAAGATACTATAATCCAGGCTTTTTTTGATTCGGCTATTCAATGCAGTGACGTACAAAAGGCTAGTGGACGAAGGAGGAGAATAAAAAGGAACGAATCCTGTGATATCAGTCGAGGACAAGAGATGGGATGGAAAATCCAAAGCTACTGACAACGAACGATGAGGGTCGTCTTCATATCGTGTGTCCTTTGTGTTGATTATGAGTACGACCGCCACGTTATGAGATTTCCCTTTTTTTTGAAAAAATAAAATAAAAAAAAAAGAAGAGAACCCGCAATAAGTCCACCTCGGGTCTTGCTAACGAAAGACCATCATGAATTTTGATAAAAGCTGAAATTTTTTGGAAGATTCTTCTATTATTCACTGACCTGAAGTCCCTAAAGTGCAACTTATATAGAAATCTTGGTCCATGATTGTGTGGGACCACAAACTGAACGAGGAGCTTTGTAAAGGACAAATTTACGACCACCTCATCAGTTCGTTATTGCAGTCGGAAATTCATAAGTAAATCACGTTTTGGGATTTAGACAAGGAACCACAATTTCATACAAGAGTACGGAAGCGTTTGGCTACACTGAAGGAGTTGAAGACAATCTCAGTGTAAGGAAGGAAACTTAATGGAAAATAGGTTCATTTGGGCCGACCAAGTACTGGCAAGTATACCTCTATACAATCTTCTCGGCTGAAATTATGATTGCAGAATGACCACTTCCTTAACCACAAATGAATATTCTGATTAACGACGGCACCAGCCCGTTACGGATGTCAATTTATGAGTTTATAATGACTATGATTGCGAGTGGCTGCAGGATTTACATTTAAGGATAGTTTGCATCGTCATTTGCTAGTTATAGTCACTCTAACGAACCCATTCAATTTGAATGTGGAAATTCTTTAAGAAAATTTACAATTCGGAATTTATAATTTTACCATTCGGAAGCGGAAATGTGAGAAAATTTTAATATTTTTTATGTTCTAAGCTCAGAAATCACGATGTGTACTAGCGATCCACCATGTCGTTGGTCACGCCGTAGCCGTAGTAAGCTTAGTTCGAATTATAGAACAGGTTTTAGGTTATTAGTAGTCGGAAGGATGTTGGAAGAGATGCCTGTGAACCCATGAGAATTCTTAGATTTTTTAGGGAGGCGGATATACTGGCTGCGCAAGACTGTTCTAGAGACAGCTTATTCTATTGATGAACGAATTCCTTATCTATAGCGTGCTCGAGAAAGGGTGCTGTAAACATAGGGAATGAGCCAAGCTAGTCTTATGTTGTGGGTATAAGATTGCTGTACCGACAAGCTTATTTTACAGTTTAGCAATCGCTGTAATGGAATGGTAGTGATAGAATTTTGTCGGGGCTGGTCTAATTATATTTCGTTGCACTTTATCTAACCACGCCAAGGTGGTTTTCGAAGCCCCGTCCAAGCTGTTTTCTAGCAGAAACCAAAGGTAGTACATGCATACAGGGTATACTCGCTAAGTTTACAAAACGTCTGGCTGTTGACAGGTTTTGGTTAAACGAACGTAACGGTTTAGCCGCTAGGACGTTTTGAGTTTTTGTTGTTAGAGTTTTACTTATCACTCTAAATTGTAACCATATAACCTATTTTACTTAATAAGGTATCAGTTTATGTATAATATGGGCAAAAAATGCCTTACCTATGGCATTCGCCTATGGGCGATAAATGCCTGACCGACTAGCCTCATAAGGCACATAGGAGGGAGCCGTTTGCGACCAGAACTCTTTAACCACTGGCTGGCCAAGCAGCCATCAGCACGGTAAAGACCTTGGCTTATAAGTGGGGAAAATTGGTAGGGGAAGAGACTCTACGTTATTCATACGCCAAACCTGGGTTCTATAAACTCAAAAGTCGTGTCTAATTCAACACCTATAAAACGAAAAACCGTTTTGTGTCTAATAAAACCTCCATCAATGGCCTTACTGTTCAGAATTAGCAATTTAATTTCTGACTCAATAAAAAGGTGCCGGAAGGGCGTGATTCAATTGAAAGATAACTTTTCCAATAATCAAATTACTATTTATTTGCAATCAATTACACAGGCCTGCAAGGTTTTTTTCTTTTCAATTTAATAGTCGTATTTTAAGTATTTTTTCGCGCTGAATCCGAATCCGTTGGCCAAATTGCCCTATCACGTCAGGATTTTGAGCAATCCTAACCTGAAAGTGCCAAAAAGCGTGTTTTTTGCACTTTTGCGCGTTAAATATCTCAAAACTATGGAATGATAGGGCAAATCTGACAACGGGATCGTTTTCAGCATGCCAAAATCTATAGAAAACCATGTCGAAAGCGTGAAATTTGACAACACTTTTTTTGTAATACTGAAAAGAAAAACTTCTTGGCGCGAAATCGACGATTTTTATTAAGACATGTTATCATCGTTGCACCTCGTTTTTTCTTTTCAGTATTACAAAAAAAGTGTTGTCAAATTTCACGCTTTCGACATGGTTTTCTATAGATTTTGGCATGCTGAAAACGATCCCGTTGTCAGATTTGCCCTATCATTCCATAGTTTTGAGATATTTAACGCGCAAAAGTGCAAAAAACACGCTTTTTGGCACTTTTAGGTTAGGATTGCTCAAAATCCTGACGTGATAGGGCAATTTGGCCAACGGATTCGGATTCAGCGCGAAAAAATACTTAGGATACGACTATTAAATTGAAAAGAAAAAAAAAACGTTTTTTGCAGGCCTGTGTTATTAGATTTTCTCAAATACAAATTCAATAAAATTCAACCATAAATTTACAAATTGCCAAAAATATTTCAATTCAATCTTCAATTCGTTATTAGTTCGTGATTTATTACTTGAAAATTCGTAAATTGTTCTTTATTTGTTTTGTAAATAAGAATTACCAAAATATTGCTTGCTCTGATAGCTTAAATGGATAACGCCACCTATCTGTCAGATGATGATTGATGTTTCGCCTGATGTGTTCTGCAATTAGAACAGCCAGGAATAACCTTTGTGGTGCTGCACTCCGGTTTCGTTCTTGGAAATCGCTTGGGATTTGCTTGCTGCTTGCTGCACTGGTTGCTGCTTGCTGCCCTGGTTGCTGCTTACTGGACTGCTTTGCCTGGTTTCTTTGAAAATTCGTCCCTCTGTGGTTGGTTAGAGTAACTGCTGAAATCAATTTTGATGATTAAGTTACTGCTGTATTAAAGACTTCAAAGCTGTCTTTAATTCGGGCTTTACTGGGAAAAGACCTCAATTCTGTCTTTTCAGAATGCTAAGTTCGATACTTCGGCTTTGAAATTGCTTTATTGCTAAAACCTCAATGCAGATTTTATCTTCTAGTCAAGACTCTAGAAAGATTAAAAGCAATCTGATTTAACGCCGTCTGTGCGTCGGTATTTATTTTCCATGCGAATAATAGCTGCGGCTAGCCTTTGGTAGGGGGCTTCGTTCTCGAAGTATATCATTTCGGGTTTATGTACTAGATCTGCGTGCGATGTCCGATCAGCTGTTCTCTTCTGACTCGTAGACGTCAGATGGAGTTTTATTGTACTTGGTAAGTATTTTATTCCTATTTTAGTTTATTTACTAATTTTAGTTTATGTTTTTCAGATTTTAGTGGGGGATAGACGAGGAGGAGCCCGCGATTATTATATTGGGGTTGACAGGTGAGTATTTTTTGTGGAACCTATTTGTAATTTTCATTAATCTTTTTTGTTTACAGACTGTCGATTTGCCGACGGCTTTCGGCGTATTTTCTTGGATGGATTTTCTTGTTGATTTTTCAGCGCCTTGGATTGTTTTCAACTTCTAAAAAAGGTAAGTACTTGTAGATTTAATATTTGTATTCTAATAACCCTTTTTCTATTTTCAGGTATGAATTTGTTGTTGTTTTTTGTGTAGTGCTGTCCTTTAACTTGTGTGTTTTTGTTGTATTTTTTTCTGTAGATTCATGTAGTTTGTTTGATTATTCAATAAAAGTGAAAGATATTGAGAAATTGGTGTTTTATTTATATATTGCCTTTTTGCTTGGTTCTCTTAATTTTTTTTCAATATAGCCGGCCACGAATTCCAAATCCCCAACCCATTATCCAGGAACCTAAGTTTTTGTTGAGGGTTTCAGATTAGTCCTTTAGCCGTTGGCCCGAGCTGTAATTCTCAACAGCTCAATTTGACCTCGCTTTGAAAATAATTCGTTTATCTGGGCAGGGTCCGCAAAAACCGCCGTGCCGTGGCTCGACAAAGTGCAGTACTACACCCTTAATACTAGGCGTAAGTTATGGGAAACAATACTATTTGGTCCTCCATTGACTCGTTGTTCCAGTGCTGGAATGTAGCCTGATTGACTAAATTCTATCGCTAGCGATTGTTCTATTGAAATGAGAAACCCCGTAAATCCACCGCGACATTATTCGTGCCTGCAATACGAGAATAGCTCACTCGGCTTACTAACTACTATTCGCCTACCCTGCAATTTTGTAGACAGAACACCAGATTAGCTCTGTATAGTTCATTTGTTTTACTTATTCGATGCCCCGTTTTAGACAAAGAACTCATTTATAACTGGAACAACCCCTAATGGTCCGTCCACACGACACAAGCAGATTTGGCAAGTTTTGCTTTTTTATTAAAAAAAAAAACAAGTTCACTACTGCTTTGTGTGACGTCATTATACTTGCGCCCCTAAAAAATTACAAAAATTCATGTGGGAGTGAAAATTTATTCATAAAATATTAATCCTGCCGGTTTTATGATGCTACCGGTCTAAGGCTTGGACATTGACCAAACAATCAGAATATCCGTCTAAAATCTTTGAAAGGAAACCCGTAAGTAGAATTTTGGTCCTGTAGGATGACAAAGAAATAGTTGGGTGGATGACGTGCTACAAGATATACGGAAACATCGTATTATAATCTCGAGAGAACTAGTAAGACGTAGAGACGACTAGAAGAAGAGACTTCAGGACTTCAAAACACCTGTTGCAGGGAATACAAGAAAGCTCTACAACAGGCCAAAATGTACGACGGCCACTGACAGTCGAACCTTCCGAAACAGGCACAAATATAAGCACATAGCGCCCGGAATTAACTACTTCTACGTCAAATAAATTTTTCTCGAATCTTTTTACCAATTTTAAAGTAAAAAGGACAAAATTCAAAAACCTTAAATCCTTTTTTATATACAACAAAATCCAAACTTCTACATCCACTAAAAAGGTGGCTTTAACAAAAACGGATAAACTCGTTTGGGTTAACATATCCTTTATTCACACACGCCCACACACCAGATACTAGTTATCCTTGCACATGCTTGTGTAAACGCAAACATAAATGACAATGAAAATGCATACTTTGCGATGTGCAAGAAGCCATACTTGACATACACACCCGCACACACACGTCATTCCCGACAAAAAGGATGCTAATAGAAAGTTGGTAGATAAATCTCCTGCTCGCTCTGCTCCTTTACTCTTGCGTGTAGCGAGCTTAAACAGTGGAAGAAAAGTTTTGATTTTGGCTTAACTTTGTGCTTCCCTCATTTTTATCCTTCTGTGATGTACTGCTCCCCTTTAAGGACATCATCTAGGGCTAGGGTATGACGCTCCGCAGCAAATAAGGAGAAGAATTTAATAAAGGAGAACAGCTTAGGATGTTATTTTGCTGCGCGTTTTTTCAACATATTAAAAGTATGTACATTTTTTGAATAAATTAGGATATGGAATGGTAAAGTTGTTTTCTTGATGTTTTATTTAAATGTGAAAGGGGAGGGGGTATTTACTAACAATTTCAAATTAAACGCTTTTATGCTACTTACAAAATTGTCAAGTATCAAATGGTGATAAATCCTGCTTTTAGTAAAGTTATGAAGAGAACTTAGAAAATTATTTTTGCATGGTGATCATTGTTGTAGTACTTAGGGCTTGTTTAGTTTGCTTGAAAATTTCATCTACTTATGATCAGAGTATATTTCATAGAATCTGAACGAGTTAATTGATTCTCCCAAAGTAAGCATGATATGTACCCTTAGATTTAGTAATGTTATCCACCTTAATTATTTACGAATGGGCAATAATGTAGACCAACGGTGGGCAACCCCTGGCCCGTGGGCCACCTACGGCCTAATGTTAAACCGGCATCCATTGATTCCATTGTCAACATTTTAAGCCCTCGCACGGAGTTATATGACCTATTTTCTAAAAAATCCTTACAAAGCTGTGGACCAATTTTCAGCCATTTTGGAATTTTGTCATCCATCTATCCATCCATCCAATGGCGCTGCAGCCCAAATCGAGCCTTGGCCTCCTCTAAGGCATTTCTCCAAGTTTGACGGTCCCTTGCAGCATGTCTCCAGTTCCGGATGTTGAGCATTGCCTCTGCGTCAGCCGTCACAGAGTCTATCCATCTCCGCCTGGGTCTACCTACTGGCCTAGGAGTTTTATCATCTTAAAATGCTAATTTCCCCGGACCATATATGTACAAATTGTCAAATTGTTTGTTTATCCAAAAGAAATTAAATTATTTTTAAATCTATATTAGGTACTAAAAGAAAGTTTCTGTATCTATGCGTTAATGTAGACGATGTGATCTATTTAACCCTATCGGTACCAATTTATACGAAAATTGTTTCACCAATGCAACAAATGAGCTGAAAGGGTTAAAATAAATATGTCCCTTGAGATTTGTGGGTTTGGGCTGACATTTTAATTTAGGCCTCAGTACGATTTACTCTCGTGTAAGGGGCAAATGTACTACCTCGCACAAGTCCTGCTTAACTCTAACCTTAGGGAATGTGTTAACCAAGTATCTTACAGAGTGATGTACCTAGATGTAGGTTCTAAAATGAGTTTTCTATTAAGCCGCGATTTTAAAAATTTAACACCTTCAGATACAAACCTATTTTGATTAGACAACATTTCAAACAGCTGCAATTTAAACACTGTTTTTCACTTTTTCCCATTTGCTGTTGATGTCGAGCTCTTCGCCTACTCCCTCTCTCAGGTTTTATACGATAGCATTCTGATAGGCATCTCTTCTTTCTTCAAGTTTTAGCTTGTCTATATCGTTCCGTGGTTGTGTTTGCCTTCTGAGTGTATTAGTCGTTATCCGGGCTCTAAATTTCACTTTGACGAGATATTGGTCCGAGCCGCAGCACTCCCCTCTCATAGTTCTCACATCTAATATACTCGTGGCCCCTCTTCTCTCAATTAGGACGTGGTCTATTTGATTATTTGTTACCCCGAGTGACTGCCACGTCATCTTATGAATATTATGGTGCGGGAACATTGTTGAACTTACTACTATTAAGTTCGAGCTAGCGAAATCGATAAATCTACTACCGTTGTCATTGGTAGCGTTTTGTAGGCTGTGCTTTCCTATGACTTCTAGGAATTCCTCTTCTTTTCTTACTTTGGCGTACAGGTCTCCAAGCACCATTTTATTATCGTTTGACGGTATGAATCTGATGGCGTTTGTTAGCTCCTGGTAGAACTCCTCATTCTCCTCATCCGTCTTTTTTTTTTTTTTTTTTTTTTTTTTATTTGTCAAAATCAAGCTTAGGTGTAACCCTTTGTACTACCAGTCCGTCATGTCGTTCAGTTCATGGTGCAATGTCTAGCAGTAAGCTTGGTTTGAAGAATAGAGGAGAATAGGAAAGGTTAGAGGGGGTCTGGAGGGTGTAGAAGAAAATGACGTTGAACCTTACGTTTGAACTCTAAGGTGTTGTACGAGTTCGGAAATACTGACTGCGGGAGATTATTCCACAGTCAAGTTGTTCTATTCATAAACGAACTTCTAAACCTTATTGTGCGTGAACGGGGGGGCTGTAGGGTATGAGGGTGAGCCGAGCGGGTTAGTCTTGTGTTGCGGGAAAAGTATTGCCGTGTAGGCAGGAGGTCCTAAATTTCAGTGGAACAGTCGCCATGGTAATAGCGATAAAGTATGGAGAGGGCTGCTACATTTCTACGGTGGCTTAAGGTGTCTATGGAGGCGCGAAAGGGGCCATCACCAATGAGTTTGAGGGCACGATTTTGCACCTTGTCGAGACAAGCCAAGGTGGTTTTTGGAGCGCCTGCCCAGATATGCGAGTTGTATTCGAGGCGTGGCCGAATGTAGGATTTGTATATTGTAGCCAATGCGGCTGGCTGGAGGAGGAACTTGCATCTCTTGAGAAATCCAAGGCATTGGGAGGCTTGTTTGACGATTTGGAATATGTGATCATTCCATCCAGATGCTCCGTTAAAGTTACCCCTAGGATGTTGAGAGTTGAGTCAGCCGTTAGATTCTCTTTATCCACTGAGATAGGAGGAAGGTCGGTACAATTTTTGTTGGAGATCAGACAGTACTTCGTTTTTGTGGCGTTGAATTCAACGCGGTTCATTTCGCCCCAATGAAGAATCGATTCGATATCCCGGTTGATCGAGGTCGGCATCAGTTGACGGTGGTAAAGACAAGGTCTGGCACGTGCTTGTCTTACATTGTCGAAGGAGTAAGAGAAATTCAGAGTACCGTCATCAGCGAAGCAGTGAAGTGGGTTGAAGGGGATTAAGAGCAGATCATTAATGAAGATTAGAAAAAGTGCGGGTGAGAGAATTGACCCCTGGGGAACTCCGGCCGAAATGACATGTGGGTTGGATTCGACGCCGTCCAATACTACCTTGATTGAACGGCCTGAAAGAAAGCTCTTAATCCAGTTCCTTAGAACTAAGTATATACCAATAGCTTGGAGTTTATTCAACAGAGCTGGGTGCCATACTCTGTCAAAAGCCTTTGATATATCTAGAGCAACCAGACCAGACTCGCCAAAGCTGTGAATGCTTTGGTTGATACGCTCGGTTAAACACACAAGCAGATCGCCAGTAGACCGTTTAGGTCTGAAGCCGTATTGCCTGTCGTGTATAATTTGGTTGGATTCTAGATATTTCATCAGCTTTTTATTGATTATTGTCTCTATGATTTTGGAGAGAACAGAAGTAATTGCTATTAGGCGGTAGTTTAAGGGGTCGCTGGCTTCACCTTTTTTTGGGATTGGCTGAACATGAGCTAGTTTCCAAGAGTCGGGATACACTCCGGAGAAGTAAGACAGGGCAAAAAGTTTGCGCAGGGGTTTAGCCAAAGGTGAGGCACATTTTTTAAGTACCATAGGTGGGATTTTGTCGGGGCCAATGGATTTATTGACGTCGAGTTCTTTGAGACACCTAAACACCTCGCGAGTCCTGAAGTGAACTCCGTCCGGGTGGTATTCTCGAGAGTGGGGGGTGACATAGCAGCATCGGGTAAAGAAGAATTTGCGGCGAACAGAGAAGCTAATAGGTCGGCCTTGGGTTTGCTTTCTGTTATCTTATCTTCTTTGGGCGCATGGACGTTTATGAGACTAATGTTATGTAGTCTTGTTTTAGTCCGAAGCGTACATATTCTATTATTTACTGAAGTCCAAAATCAGTGATTTCATTTTCTTTTCCACTATGAACTCTGAACTCTCTTCTTCCATTCGATGAACCACTGGAGAGTATCGTATGGGTTCTGAGATCCGCCACTGTGAGTCCATTTGGTTTCCTGTAGAGTGGTGATTGCTACGCCGTATTTTTCCAGTAGTAATAAAAGCGAACGCAGAGCGCCCGTCCTGTTAAGCATTCTAAGTTCCACAATCAAATTCCATATTTCGTTGTCTGGGTCGTTGCCGGTGGATCCGTCCTGTCCGAGGCCTGCCTTGAGGATTCGTGGCGGGTAAGTTTTTATGGTGGAAGGATATCAGCCTGCCGCCCAACCCCCAACCTGGAAAACCAGTCCGGTAATTGTTTCGTTTTGAGGCGCGAAACACTCGCCTTTGACCCTCCTCTGTCAGTTACTCTTGTATAGACAAGAGCATCCAGAGGTCACCCGATGTAAAGTCAACATCTTCTAGGAGGTGGAGGTAGGGTCCGCTGGCATATCGGAGGTCGTGAACACCTTAGATTGCATATGGCGTTTCTCAAGACTTGTCTTTTTGGTGTACCGGCACCACCGAAGGTCCCTTGAGGCCGTTACTACCATTTGACCCCACCCCCCTTGTAACCGCCACTGGCCTAATATTAAAATGTATCGATACAATTTTCCCATGCTTTGTAATCTAAATAAAAATAAGCTCCTGAATGCATGCAAGATAAAATAAAATTTTCTTAAAAAAATCTAAACCTAAACGTATGCAAAAAGTAGAATAATTAGAATATAACCGGCCACAGGGACTCTACGTCCTCAACAGATTAGATTAGTTATGATACACTAACTATGAACTATTTTTGATGTAAAATGGATAAAATAAAATACAAATCCTCCACGTTGCAATTTCAAATTAACTGAATACTTGGCACAATCGTTGCTTCCTTCAATTTGGATTTCTAAGTTCGCTTGACACCGCCTCCTCCATAATAAACGATTTAAATGGCGATTACAATAATGGATATTAGTGCGATAATCTAGCCAATGAACTGATCCCTAAATATATTTGCAATTACTTAAAATTTTTGAAAATATTTACGACTACAGGAGCGTCCAGTAAGCTTATGCTCCTCATAAATACTATTTAAGTATCCTTTTAAAACTCCCATAAGTACGAGAACATAAATTCCGAGATTTACGAGGACTTTATTGAAAGATACTCCGACTTTATGACGATATTGTACATGTACAAGGAGCATCCCTCCGCGCCCCCTGCCAGTACGAAAACGTAAAAAAATGGAGGCTCTTGAGCGAGGAGACCACCCTTATGGCGAGGGTTGTGGGGTATTGTCACCGTAAAACGTCGTTCCCGTTTAATGTTCGAAGGCTATTAAGGCAAATGTTGTATCAACTCAGATTGTTCAAATCATTTGTTTCTTAACGCGCTCGAGACGGGACGAAAAATATAAAGTTGTGTTTATCCTTGAAGTTTCAGTTTTTACGGCGGTTTTATTTTTTTTTTCTGTTTCTCTCTGCAGAGCAAACAGGAACGAAGACATAAAATTTTTTTAAAGGATTGTCGAACAGATTTGTTGTACAAGAACTTTTCTCTCCTTTCTTAAAGGTCCTGGGCGAAGGAAACGCCGCTATAAATAAACCGCAAGAAGACGATAATAGCGAATGATCCTGGCCACAGTGGTTGGCGCGGTTGTGGTGGTAGTGGTGCGTGCAATCAAATTAATTAATGGAAAAGGGATTTTTTCGTATTGCTTCCTTTTTTATCTGCGCAAATGAACCAACGGGCTGTGGCCGTAAAAATTTAATTGAAAACTCATTGGGGGTGCTACAGTTAATTTGTTGGCGGCAATAGAAAAAACCAGCAGAACCAGAATGGAGAAATGGCGAAACAACAACAACAACATTTTTCTGTGCTCTGCTGAAGGAAAATTAAGAAACTGTCCACTAATTGATTTAGACCCCGACTGTGTCTATTTCGAAGGATAATTTCCTCCTAAATTTCAATTTAATTCTAAGGATGGAATGGTGAGTGCTTTTATATGGTAATTTCTCGTTAGACTAATTGAGGGCGGGCTCTGTAGGTTTATTTTAACGATTGTTGGGGCTTGTCTTCGTCAATATTTGGAGATGCTTTTTATGCTTTTATTATTTATTACGTAATCACTCGAAATTTGTATGGGTGCAGGATATCGTTTCGTCGGACAAAAAAATATTTTCCTTACGAAAAGTTTGATATACTAAAAATTAAGTTAATTAACAATTTTCATAAATAATTGAATTAGAGTTAACTGAGTGGTAGGGTGAAATCCTACCAGAGTATTTGACTTTTTTTTTTTTTTTTTCCTGTGTGAGGTATTAGGTTCAAAGGTACTGCGGCCATTTAGTTGGCCTATTGTACTACAACCCCTACACCTCATATTTGTAGGCCAGACCGCCTGAACAAGTTCAGCAGTCTGCCTAGTGGTTTGTCGCTTAGACTTGAGTGTTCGAGCAGGGACTTCTCGAACAAAGAGACCCTGCTCCTCGCTATTGCAGGGCACTCACAGAGAACATGGAGGGCAGACTCATCCTCTTCTAGGCAAAGCCTACATGTAGGGTCCTCTGCCCTTCCTATCTTCCATAAGTGGTAATTTAGGGCACAGTGTCCGGTAATTAGGCCAACAAGTGTCCTAACATCACTCCTGCTGCGCCGTAATAATTCCTTGGCCGTCTTAGGGGACGGCCCTGGAAGGAACCGCTTAGAGTTGGCCAGTCCAGGCGCGGACCTCCAGCGTTCAATATGTTTCATCAAGGTCCGCTCGGCCAGGGCCCTTTGCAGCAAGCTGGACGGTGCCCCAATAGCCGGCTCTGGACCAATGAATTCTAAATCAGAGCCCTGTTTAGCCAGGGCATCCGCACTTTCATTGCCTTCGAAGCCCCGGTGACCTGGGACCCAGACAAGTGTAATTTGATTGAGAACGCCCAACTCATGAAGAGCACGTTGGCATTCCCAAACTAATTTCGACTTGGTCCTACGGGACCTTATCGCTCTAATTGCCGCTTGGCTATCAGAGAAGATAAAAATCCGTTTATTTTGGTAGGCCCTTCTTAAGTTCTCATGAGTGCATGCCAGAATAGCGTACACCTCTGCTTGAAAGACAGTTGCCAGAGTGCCTAGACTTATAGCCTTGCTGAATCCGGGACTTTCACTCCAGATTCCGGCGCCTACACCTGTCTCCGTTTTAGAGCCATCCGTGTACCATACTAGCCCGCCCGGCAAAACTTTAGGAAAAGTCCAGGTAAGCCTTTCCTGTATATGTACAGAAGGTTGCTTAAATTTTGAGATTTTATAGGGCATGCCGTCCGATAGCATCTCCGCTTCCGGAATCTCTTCTATGATGTTAATTATTATAGAATGTCCTCGCCCCAGACCAGCGCCCAAGTAACCATTCGCTTTCAGCCGCAGCGCCGCGTTTATGGCGGATTTCTCTACCTCAAGGTGGAGGGGTACCAAATTGAGGAGAGTCTCCAGCGCTGCCGTTGGGGAAGTGCGGATGGCCCCAGTGATGGAGAGGCAAGCCATTCTTTGAATTTTGCTTAAAAAGGTTATGGAACCCTTAAGCTTCGTTCTGTGCCACCAAACTAAAGCTCCATAAGTTACCATGGGTCTTATGATGGTGGTGTATATCCAGTACATGGTTTTCGGTTGCAAACCCCAGGTGGAACCACAAGCTCTGCGGCAAGCCCACAGGGATCTGCGCGTTCTACACATCACAGTGTCCATATGCTGTTTCCAATTGAGCTTGGCATCTAGCGTCACTCCTAAATATTTGGCTTGTTGAGAAAAGCCTATAGTTCTGCCCGCGAATGTAGGTTCCCAAATTCCCGGTAGTGATCGTTTCCTGATGAAAGGAACTAGGATCGTTTTGTCGGGATTGACTTTTAGACCTACACTCTCGCACCAGCTAGAGACCAGATCAAGTGCCTGCTGCAGGCGCCTTGACATGGCGTCTTCAGATTCACCTGTAATTACTATGACGACATCGTCAGCGTAACCTTGGGCGAAAATGTTCCGACCGTTGAGCAGCTCGAGGAGTTCATCTACAACAAGGCACCAGAGAAGTGGAGATAAAACTCCTCCCTGCGGGCAGCCTCTTGCTATAGTGCCCTCCAGAGACCCCTCAACATGAGAAACAATTAGTTTGCGAGTTCTCAGCATAGAGTCAATCCAGTTGCAGAAAGTGCTACTTAGACTGTGTCTACTTAGAGCCCTAGCTATAGTATCAAAGGATGTGTTGTCAAAGGCTCCCTCGATATCGAGGAAGGCCGTCAGCGCAACTCCTTTGTTTAGAGCTGCCTGTTCAAGCCTGAGCACCAGATTGTGCAGTGCTGTCTCAGTAGACTTGCCCGCCTGGTACGCATGCTGATAGGAGCTTAGTGGTTGGCTTTGAAGATAAGTTTCCCTTATCGCCCGGTCGACAATTTTCTCCATTGTCTTCAAGGCAAAAGACGAGAGACTTATCGGCCTGAAAGATTTAGTCAGGGTGTAATCCGAACGCCCTGGCTTAGGTATAAATGTTATGTTGACGTTCCTCCAGACGGATGGGATTTAGCCGTGTGCGAAGGAAGCCCTAAATAATTTGCATAATAAGGGAGTGACTAGGTCGCAGCCCTCCTGTAGCAGAATGGGATAGATTCCGTCTGCTCCAGGGGACTTGTATGGTTTGAACGATCTAATCGCCTCCCTGATAGCTTCATGGTTGAACAAGGTATTTGCTTCTGTCCAGGCGGCTTTGGGCACTTTAGAAAGTTGGCCTATACGCTGCCCAGCAGAAGTTATGTTCTCTTTTGAATAAATGGTTGTGCCTGGGAAATGTGCCTGGAGCAATGTTATCAAGGTTTCTTCCCTAGACTGTGTGAAAGAGCCATCGGTTCTCCTGATGGATCCAAGATCTGCCGACAAGCCCTTTGATAAAGCTTTATAGATTTTTGCTGAGTCTCGAATGTCTTCGACACTCTTGCAAAAATTCCTCCAGCTGTTTCTTTTTGCTCGTCTGATTGCCCTGTTATAGCTGGTTAGCGAGCTTTTATAACTCTCCCAGTTGCCGCTCTTCCTAGCTGCGTTGAACAGTTTTCTCGTAGCGGATCTTAACTTGGAGAGCTCGTTATTCCACCATGGAGTTTTCCTATTACGCGTCCTCATCAGAACAGGGCAGTTATTGCTGTAAGCAGCAGTAACCGCCTCCGTAAAGAAGTCCGCGGATAGTTCTACATCCATCGTAGATTTGATTGAGTGCATGGAACCCTTGAATATACTACTGAGTTCGGCCCGAAAGTCTGTCCAGTTCGTATATCTAGGATTCCTGTATGTACTCACATTTTCCAAAGACTCACCCACCATAAAGTAAATGTGTCTATGGTCTGAGCACGATGGCTCATCTGAGACCCGCCAGTCACTCACGTAAGTGGCAACTTGTTGAGTAGCTAGCGTGATGTCTATAACCTCACGTCTCCTACCGTTGTCGAAGGTAGGATCCGTGCCGCGATTTAATATGTCCAGGTTAGTAGTTAAGAGGTAATCAAAAAGGTATTCGCCCCTCTTGTTCACTCCACTGCTACCCCAGGCATCATGATGGGCGTTCGCATCACATCCTATGATGATCTGCAGACCGCTCCTGTTAGAGTGACCCACGATATCCTTCAGTTCTTTGGACGGTGGTGGGTCTCTGGAGTCATAGGGGAGGTATGCCGAACATAAGGTAATCATGCGCTTGCTGCCCCCCCTGTTAATCTGTATCATCACCACTGCCAGGTCTCTCGACGATTTATCTGTGAGAGGAAAGCAGTTAGTGTTTTTATTGTAAACTACACAGGTCCGCGGGTCGCCGTCCACATCACTGCATGCAATGCTGTAGCCGGTTGCCCGCAAGCCCTGTATAGCACCGTTATTTACCCATGGCTCCTGTACAAGAGCCACGTCGATAGCTTGGGTGGCCAGCACCCTGCAAAGGACTGCCGAGGCAGCCCTACTGTGTTGCAGGTTGCACTGTACCACCCGCATCCTGAGGCTGTTCCCGCTGCTGTGAGCCAGCAGGAGTCTCCTTTTTTGAGCCAATCTCCTTGACTCTAATTCGTCCGAAGCCGTAGAATAGGGACATGCCCTGCTCTTTAAGCTGCGTCAGTGCCCTCTCGTCAATGCTAAGGGCAAGAGTTTGACCGTTCTGGTCCACCTTCCTGCCCATCACTTGCCAAGAGGTCACCTCAATTGGCTGGTTCTGTACTTCCAGCCTGCAGAGCACCTGCTCCGGTTCCCTAACATCGTTAGGAACCCAGAACGTGATTCGCTTGTATTTGGGAAGGTCCTTTTCCTCAATTACTCTGAGGTTGGCCCCTTCCCACAACTGAAGCCTGGTGACAGCATTTGTCAACCATTGGCTGGTGGGTTCGTTGGCGCAGGTGATCTTGATGAGACCCCCTGCCGCCCTTGCACCCAAAAACTGAGGCGGACAATCGCCTTTATGACTTTTGTCTACCTCAGACAGGATGGCATCGCAGACGGAGGATGATTGCTCCTCTGTCAATTTGCCCTCGGGATAGTTGTCCAGGACCACTGCCATGGTGATCCCAGCTAGCTTATCCCGGTATGAGGGTCCTTGCGACTCCCCCTTTTTTTTCTTCTTCTGGGGTCCCTGCCCAGCCGGAGAATCCTCAGACCGCTGCCGTTTTGGCAGTGTGTCAGTTGGGTCCGGCATAGGACATAGCCCCCTAGAAGTTGTAGGAGTTGGTGCTACCAATTTCCCAGGTCCAGAAACTTCTGGCAGTCCAGCGGTAGTCCAGGTCCGCTCCTTGGAGCCCCCCGTCCTGACCACTGTCCTGCCTTGGGTTTGTTGGGAAGGAAGTTCCGCATGTGGGACTCGGGTGTGCTCCGTGGAGCTCCCCAATTCCTCTGCAGCCTTCCTTGCCTTGGCCCTCTTCCTCTTGGCAGCACCGGATTTTTTCTTGCTAGGTTGCACGGTCATACCGACAACCTTTGCCGTTATTTCTTCAACAACATTGTCACCAGCTGCCTGGGCCAGTGTTGTTGATTGAGAAGCCGAAGCTTCTGTGCTAGACGAGGTACCTCCAAGGAGTTCCCTCTCCAGCTCTGAGCTGATGCTTGTTGCATCAGACTCACAACCTCTTTCTTCGTCTGTTTTTCTAAAAATTTTTTGGTCCATAAGAGTCCCACGAGTACGGCAGGAAAGGGAAGGTCCATCCTAACAGAGCCTCCATATTAGGATAAGGCTATATACAACTGGGTGCGCCCGGTGCCCAGAGGAGATCGTTTGAGACAGTGCAGCACTACCCACTGCCACGCAGCCCTCGACACGATGACATTTACATCTTGGCTTGGTAGGCTTTTAAGGGTCTGCTCCCTACTACCGTCGTTAGTTGGTTATCCAGGGGGCACCACGAGGAGGTGACGGTTCGGTTTTGCCCCACCGATTTTGTATTTGACTTAATGTAATAAAAATCAGTGCCCATGCGAGTTTTATTAATCATGATCAACAACAATAGCTAGCGAACAATTTATTAGAAGTTAGCGAATTTTATCATTCAAGTTTCTAGGGCACAAAAGAAAATGTGTTAACTATTTCGCTACGAAGGACTACTATAGTCTCTCCTACGATTTGTTGTTAGTAAGAGGTAGGAGTTAGAAGATTCCGTCCGTATATCTTCCAGCACGTCATCCATCCACATATTTCTTTATCGATTTACATTTGTTTTTCGTGATATCTACTTTGAAAATCCTGTAAATACTTTCTTCAAGAACTTGCACAAAATGCCCGGCCGCATTTTTGATCAATCAATACGAAACTTTATTGCCAAAAAAAGCCTTCTTGTCATTTTTGCAACAACTAACCCTTTCGAAGTTATTCAAGATCAAAATTTACAAAAATTACTTATCGCCCAAAAATCACTAACAATTGATTTTTGCGAAAATTATTGCCTACGAAATACAATTTTCGAATAAAAAAAAGGTTTTGAGTGATTTTTTTGGCCAAAAATCTTTGACCTTGAATAACTTTCAAAAGGTCAAACGGGTCAACATTTTTTAACTAAAGTTGTAGAGAATTTCTTTGACACGACCTATAGAAATCGAGGTACAAGGAAAACATGGGAAAGTCGCGATATCTCCGGCGGCCATGTTTGCTGTGTACCAATTTTCAGCCGTTTTGGAATTTTGTCTTTTAGTGGTTTTGGCGACATAAGGTCCGTCTCTTTGAACTCTGATGGCAAAAGTAGTGATGCCGGAAGTCTCTTAAGGCTTAGATCACTGATCAGTGATCTAGTCGTTTTTAGTTGATCGATCTAGCCGATATTTGATCGGTTTCGAAAAGTGGATGCGAGAACCTACAGTTCTATTCTAAACTTAGAATGGTAATTTCCCCTGACTATTTGTCCTTCGTAGACCTTTGTAGCAGCAAAAATGGCTCAAGAACAATGTAAACTTTGTACAAAAAAATTTTTACTTAAAGTTTGTTTGTTTGTTGTTGGATGTCAATTCATAAACAAATAAAGAACTTATTGCAAAAAAAATCACAAATATTTTACACACAAAACAATGTCTTAGTGGGATGATACACGAGTCAACGTGTCTCTGCAACACACTGTCAGTTTGTTGAGCGGAGGTGATACACGACTCAACACGCTACACGCAACACTCTGTGTAATAACATTGCGATTTCATATGTGTGGGTGTGCATTCCAAATTATTTTCACCCAGAATCGCTTGACAGTTACGCATACATAAACATTTTTCAAGCAACTGGAGGAAAAATAGAAATCGTTCCTAGTTTCAGTCAACACCGCACACTTCACCCTGACCCTTCCCTTGGCCTACGAACTGCGCAGAAAAAGCTCGTGTTGCTCAACATGTTGACCCGTGTATCATCCCCCTTAGATACCTTATTTAGAGTTACAGTCATAGCCAGCGGATAATGTGGGTATGGTGGGTAGTAGTACTCACGCGGAAAATTCCAGGTGGGTAAAATACCCACCCGGATTTCGAGTTGCACCAAGCGTGTGACATGAGCTTTTTATTTTTTAAAATGTCTCTGCGCGTGACTGGCTTTGTAGAATAGCGTCGCGTTAATGGATCAGCTTATTCTAGCAGCTGATGCTTCTTAGCCTTTTTCCCTTTCTTCGACTTCTTCCAATATCAACTTCCTGTGTATAGCCTTCAGCTTCGTTTCCACTTTCTTTCCTCCATCCGTCCACGTTCTTCACTATGTGTTCTAGGAAGTTTTTTGGTATTAGTCGTGCTTTGGCCATTGCCTCGTTTCTCCCTAGATTCGATGAATCTCACACCATAAAAAAAGGCATGGTCTGCGTAACTCACTTGATCACACTCCTTTGTAAACCATCTCTCCACGTTTTGAGAAGCCACATCGTTGCTCATGGTCCTGTATGCATAGCACGCATGGAGAACACTTATAGTCCATTCAAAACGCGGGGGGGGGTGTTCCAAAATAACACCGTTAAGAAAATCGAACCCTAAGGGCGCGCGCACACAGAAAGCGGAGCGGAGCGAGTTTTAACCCCTTAAGGGTTGAAAATAATTTATTTTTGCCTGACAGTACGCCCACAATCGAATTTGAAGCAAAAACTTGAAAAAAAAATTTACAATTTTTGCCATTTTTGGCCGATTTAGGGGTACTTTCAACCCTTTAGGAGCACCCCTTATCATTAAGTTCGCCTTAATTTAGTATAAATCAACCACCTTCGCAAATAAATATTAAAAAAAGTCCATTTCATCGCATTAGTTTTCATTATTATTGAAATAATCGCGAAACACCCCTAAAAAGGGGAATTTTTGCATTTTTAGGGGTGACGCCCTAATTTTAGGACCGCGGGACCTCGATTTTCGTGATCAGCGACCCCAAAAACGTTTAGGGCTCGATTTTCTTAACGGTGTTATTTTGGAACACCCCCCCCAGTTTTCAATGAACTATATTGTAGGGGTAGTTTTAACCCCTTAAGGGTTGAAAATAATTTATTTTTGCCTGACAGTACGCCCACAATCGAATTTGAAGCATAAACTTGGAAAAAAAAATTTTACACTTTTTGCCATTTTTCGCCAATTTAGGGGTAGTTTCAACCCTTTAGGAGCACCCCTTATCATTAAGTTCGCCTTAATTTAGTATAAATCAACCACCTTCGCAAATAAATATTAAAAAAAGTCCATTTCATCGCATTAGTTTTCATTATTATTGAAATAATCGCGAAACACCCCTAAAAAGGGGAATTTTTGCATTTTTAGGGGTGACGCCCTAATTTTAGGACCGCGGGACCTCGATTTTCGTGATCAGCGACCCCAAAAACGTTTAGGGCTCGATTTTCTTAACGGTGTTATTTTGGAACACCCCCCCCCCCCCAGTTTTCAATGAACTATATTGTAGGGGTAGTTTTAACCCCTTAAGGGTTGAAAATAATTTATTTTTGCCTGACAGTACGCCCACAATCGAATTTGAAGCATAAACTTGGAAAAAAAAATTTTACACTTTTTGCCATTTTTCGCCAATTTAGGGGTAGTTTCAACCCTTTAGGAGTACCCCTTACCATTAAGTTCGCCTTAATTTTGTATAAATCAACCACCTTCGCAAATAAATATTAAAAAAAGTGCATTAGTTTTCATTATTACTGAAATAATCGCGAAAAACCCCTAAAAAGGAGTGTTTTTTGCATTTTTAGGGGTGACGCCCTAATTTTAGGACCGCGCGACCTCGATTTTCGTGATCAGCGACCCCAAAAACGTTTAGGGTTCGATTTTCTTAACGGTGTTATTTTGGAACACCATAACGCGCGTTTTGAATGGACTATAGCGGTCCTCGATTTTATGCTGTTAATCATCCTCTTCAACGTAGTTGCCTATAGCACGACTGAGATAATCGACTTCGCCATCAGGAGGCGACATCTTGGTATGGTACATATGTGCTCTGATTGTAATGAGTGTGGCCTTGTTGGAAAGGGCTCGCCCTCCTGAATTTAGAAATGTCCAGTTTTTCCGGATTTTCTAGCGTTTTCTTGCTTTCGAATTTGGAGCCCCTTTCCTGATTTGGATGATAGTGCCTCTTTTGAAAGGGCTCGCTGCCTTGGTATTTTTTGGCCCGTTTTTACGGACTTTTGCTATGGTGCTCTGACTTGGGTGAATGGAGCCTCGCTGGAAAGGGCTTGCGCTCATGAATTCAGACCAGTTGATTTTTCCAAAAAATACCGAGGGATTCGGGAGTTATCCCTCCTTTGTGATTTCCCCAAGGAGGGCTGCAAAATGCCCATTATTTGGGAAATACTGGTCAGGCCGGGGTGGGACTGAATTCACAGACACCCTGGGAGGTCCCTTTACAACTAGGCACTATTATTATATTAAGGTATTTTTGGTGGAAATAAATTTTCCTATTTTTTCCTGTTAAGCTGTTTAAATTCAGTTTTAAGCTAGTAGATGGAATAAATTCACCTCTTACAAAATAGTAATAGGTTTAGCACTAATGCGAAACTAACTAGTATCACTGGTGACTAAGTAATACAGAGAGAAGCTAATTCAAATAACTATAGTAGTGCTTAATCTAAAAAAATTTCTAGAGAATTTGTTTTTCTCGAAAGTTAGCAATCAAACATTTACTTCGTACTTCGTTCGCTACACTAAAGCGGGTGTTCGAATTCGTATTGAGCGTGTCGAAGCGCCGATGATAAACTTTATTTGGAAACTCAAAAGCTTTCCGGAGATAGTACTTGTCAAACTTGACCAAAAAGAACAAATTTTTCCTTAACTACTGGAAATCCCTGGATGAACCGCAATTTCCTGAAACTGTACCACGCGTAGAAAACAATTCCCCGTCAAAAAAAGTGCTGATCCAAGGCTTGAAAAATTCGTGATGTTTGTAAAGGGTAACGAAGTTTTTGCACGATTTTTAAAGGTTGTCGGATTTTGACAAGTGATGATTTGTTGGAAGGCTATCGGTGTGCAGAATCCAAAAAAGATCACTTTCGTTTAGAACGGGTCTCATTCCATCGAGTCTATTAGATATCAAACTTATCTATTTAAGGTCTTTCTGACACTTAGCCGAAGTTTTTCCATTTAAACCAAAAAAGGCCCGACCGAATGTTATGAAATTTTTTTCAGGGCATTTTTTCGTTAATATTCTTCTTTCGACACCTCAAAGAAGTCGATATAGTTAAATTAACTACTTAAACTAAAGAAATTACAAAAAAAGGATATTTTCAATTCCTGAAATGTCAAAAAATGCATAAGAATCATATTGATAAAAACTCATTTTTTTGGCCGTTTTTGCGTTATCGTCAATAATCGTTATTAAGCCTATTATTATTAAATATGTATTATTTATCTTATTTTTAATTACCTAAAAAAATAATTTCACAATTTTTGAAGTAAAACTTCTTTAGGGACGTTTGCTTAAAAAAATTTACATGAGAGTGAATCAATTTCATTCGTGTAACGCTCTCACACATGAAAAATCGTCAGAACTTTCGTATAACGATGGGAAAGGGTACGAGAGACGAAGAAACTCGGGGCTGTGTATGCAACAGCTAAAATACACTCTGCCTTACGGCATAGATTTTCTGGCATGTAATGCTAGGTTTCCACTTGCCATTTTGAAATTGACAAATGGCCTATTCTGACGTCATTTTGAAAATTCTAAAGTGGAAATAGCGAAAAACTGCCTATAATTGAAGTAACCAACAGCACTAATCATTTAAATTCTTGGTAAGTCATTGACAAATGCTGTTGGTCAATTCATTTAAAGGCAGTTTTTCGCTATTTCCACTTTAGAATTTTCTAAATGACGTCAGAATAGGCCATTTGTCAATTTCAAAATGGCAAGTGGAAACCTAGCATTAGCTACGTTGTCGCCCGGACTTTGCTTTGCTCATTATAGGAATACAAATTCACCATTCTGTAGAGGTGAATTATTTCAGATTTTTCTAGTGGTTTGGTCACTGGCTGGGCTTATGCCGCGGCCACTTTGGAGTTGACTGATATGTTGGAAGCGGCATATACGAGAAGAATTTTCGGCGGTGATTTGGGTGCTTAGAATACCAAAAGGGAGTGGTGAATTAAATGTGTGAGGTGCTGTTGTTTAAGATTGGCACCCACTTCCCCTTTGGTGAGATGTGCTGGACCTTTCCCCTTTTTAAATTACAATTTTTTAACCTTGCACAAATCGACGAATAATTTATGTCAAAACATTACACTGTTGTGAAAACCGTTCCTGATATGTTTTTTGGGTCGCTGATTACGAAAATCAGGGTCCCACAGTCTTAAAATATGCATGTCACCTTTAAATATGCTTAAAAATTCCCCTTTTTAAGTGTTTTCGCGAAAATTTTAATTATAATCAAAAACAATCTAATAAAATACATTTTTTGCAACATTTATAATTAAAAGTGGTTGATTTATAACAAAGCAAATTTTTTGATAAGGGATAATAGTAAAGGGCTGAAACTATCCCTACATCGACTGAAAATATAAAGGTTTGTAAAAAATGTTTTTTCATCTTTATGCTTCGAATTCGGTTTAATCAGCTAAAATAAATTATTTTCAACTACGCATAGAAAGAAGAATTTGAAAAAAGGTTGATTGCATATCTTTTTGCTCCCTTTAAAATTAATTGGCTCCCTAAAGCCAAAACGATTGTATGGGACGAAGTAATCAGGTAATTGGCTAGGTGGCCGTAAAGGGTGCCAATACCATACTCAAGTAGACTGGCTCCCGTTCGCGTAGGTAAAGCGGCTCGCGTAGATAAAGCTTCATTGTATGTGGTTGGCGGACTGCTTGGTAAAACAATACTTGGGTTTGGAATAGTCTATGCCGATGCGGATGCAATTATTAATGATCATGAATGTAGCGGGAGCGGAGCATGCATACAGCTGGTGACATATCCAAGCGTACATGCGTTCAATTCGTTGATAAATAATATAGAAGTGTGTGTATTCAAATGCGACCTGACGGAATGTTCCATGAATGGAATGCATGCCACGCAAAGGTCGGACTACTTTTAACTTTTTCTGTAATGCCGCATTCGAAATAGCACACACAAGTATGCGCAACAAACACATGCACCTTGCATGCACTCGTTACTTAGATTTTCGGGCTATGTGTGAAAGCCGGGACGGAAAAAACCATGCAATTTTATGAACCTCTGAGGCATGTACGCTTGCATATGTCACCAGCTTACTTCCATGAGGCGAATGTTTAGATTTTCGTGCCTGTGGCGGTAGTATCCATGGCTGTGGCGGAAGCGTGCATACCCGTGTGGGATGAGCACTTATATGCTATACGTACTAGGTGCACCGCGTGTATGCTTTTAAGAAAATTAGCCAATAAAAATTATTTTTACTCGGTTTCTTTTAGGTTTTAATGTAAATAAGAATTCATAAATATTGTCAAATAGTATTTGTATCAAGTCCGTCAGTAGATTCGTCACTATTCTTCCTGCATCTGTCGTTGGCCTGAATTTTCGTAAGCGTACTATAGATCCGACAGACTTTCCACTATATCTATTGCATATTACTAGCCGTTGGGCACAAAGTTTTACTTCTAAAGTGTGGTCTTAAGCACACTCATATTTTTTTTATTATTTAATTTAATTAAAATCAACAAAATAAACTTTTGAAATTATCAAATAGCACTATAATATAGCATAGTAAAAAATTGCATAGTTGTAGGTGTCTACTACTTATCGAAATAACGAGCGTTTTTTGGTAACCGCACGGATCCTGTATGATATGTCAGAAATTACAATGCGAAGTGTCGAAGTTTTCTCATACAATGTTGCGAAACTTGACATTGTAAATTTATCCATTAGATAGAGGATCCCTGCGCTTACTGAAAAACGTGAATTTTAAACCATGATTAGACATTAAACTCTTAAAAATATGCAATTTTACACGTTTAATAATTTCAGAAGTTTATTTAATTGATGTTTAATTAAATTAAACAATAAAAAATTGTGAAATTTTGTTTTAAAGTAATTAAAAATATAATAGAACATGTAAATAATGCATATTTAATAATAATTGACTTAATAATAGTCATTGAAGATAACGCAAAAATGGCCTAAAAGCTGAGTTTTTATCAATATGATTCTTATGCATTTGTTTGAGATTTTAGGACTTGAAAATTTTCATTAGTTTTCGGCATTTCTTTAATTTAAGTAGTTAATTTGACTTATTGAAGGTTTATTTAAGTAAATTTATGTAATACATATATAAAATTCGGTAGTATTATTTTGTTTTGGCTTTAGGTTTTTATTGTATAAAATTGAATATAAACGGCCAAACAACAAGATTTGCAAATGGAATTGCTAAAAAATACCTAATATATATAATAATTAATTTTAAGCAATGATGCCTCGTTGGAAAGGGCTCGCTTCTCTGAATCCAGACCAGCCAAGTTTGCCAAAAAAGGGGTTCGGGAGTTATCGACCTCCTCAGAGGAAAACCTACTCACCTCCAGCCAGGAGACGATAACTGAGACAACTCCCGGGCGAACCGAATTCAGAAAAACAGAGTTCGGTCAGTATGTGCGCATGCAGATGCAGTACCAGAGAGAAAGAATGCCATGAATGAGAAGGCCATGTGACGAAATGAATGTAATCTCAAGGTAATCCCAGCAGCGGACATCCTGAGGAAACCTAGAGCTCGCATCTGCTTAAAGTAAATTTGGAACCTGGGAAGCTTCTCCAGGGTCTCCAGGCTCAAAATCTTGCGGTTCCTATGGATGTCATTAATGCAAAGGAGCCGCTGAATAAGAGCATTACATGCTTTCTCCTAAATCAACGAGAAATACCTCGAGATATTGGAGAAGAATGAGAGCCATCTAAGATGCAGCTAAACTAAATAGTTTTAAAAGCGTTTCCCCAGAGAAGGAGTTTCGTAATCTGAACTGAACTGATGGAGGGTTTGAGTTTGAGGGAGTGGGGGCACCGGCAGTGGCTTGAAATCAAGCACATCAACTTCCAACATTCCAAAATAGTGACAAAAAACAAAGGGCGGAACATGAAGGGGATCTCGAGCAGGCAATACAACAAACACCTTTTGCAAGTGTTCTTATTAAGGTAAGCCAAGATCCTATATCCTAGTTGAAAGGCACATCAAAGCCAACCTTGGCCGAACTTCAGTTCAACGGAGTTAATGGTATGTAGTTGGATTGTAGTTTGGAGGGAAAAGGTCTTTACTTAGCCTAACCCTATATGGCTTTTGACCTGACCGCCCCCTTCGGCGGAGGTCATGGTGAAAAGCATGAAAATAACAAAAAAAAACGAGTGTGGGTAGGACCACACTTTAGAAGCGTTAACTTCTATGGCTAGTCTAAATTTCCAAATCCATCTTAATGCAGGACGATAGGTTAGGTTAGGTTAGGTTAGATATGGCTGAGCTGTTGGTTTGAGCTCATACACTTAGGCCAAAAGGATAGGCCCATTGTGATGCCATAGTGATCCCACTTTAAACTTGTTGTTCAAGTGTCGTTTCTTCGCTAAACCATCTCGAGGAAGTAATGAATCTTCTAAGTTGCGAGATCCCGATCTTTGAGATCTCCGTAAGCGTGTTTAAAAAGGGCTCGCCAAATGCGCTTAGTCTCTTTCGGCATAGGGCGGGACAGTGACAGCGGAGATGTAGTACACTTTCCGCCTCGTCCGGATTTTTACAGCTTCTACAAAAATCGTAGGTCTCAAGACCTAAGGGGGTCGCATGCGTCCCTATCAGACAGTGTCCGGTAAGCACTCCCACTATAGCTGAGAGGTCTGGTCTACCGAGACTCAGTAATGAGGTGCTCCGCCGAAGATCATAAGAGGGTCAGGTTAGTTTGGCCACCATGCATTTATTAAGATTTCTCCAATGCTTTTTCGCTTGTAGCATTGTGTGCTGTTTGCATTGGAGTTTAAAAGTGGCCCAAGGCATACCAACTCTTTCCTTTTCCGGAAGGAGAGTAGCGGTCGTGCCCTTCCTAGCCAGTTCGTCAGCTTTACAATTTCCCTCTATATTTCGGTGCCCAGGCACCCATACGAGGAGGGTCCTGAACTTTTGAGCCATCTCGTTAAGAGATCTGCGACATTCAGAGGTAGTTCTAGAGCTGTTTGTGCAAGAGCGCAGGGCTTTCAGAGCCGCCTGACTATCTGAGAAGATGTAAACAGTCCGATATCTGTCGCCTTGTTGGTTGATCAGTAGAACAGCCTCATGTATTGCTAAAACCTCTGCTTGGTATACACTACAGTGATCGGGTAGTCGAAAGGAGACTTCAATCCCAAGCTCTGGGGAAAATACTCCTCCTCCTACTCGACCTTCGAGTTTAGAGCCATCAGTAAAGAAGTTTGTGGCACCTTGAGAACTGTGTGGTCTGTTTCTCCATTCACAACGTGAAGGGATGTGGACGCCGTAGTTTCTTGTGAAGTTGATTTCGGGTATGCAGAAGTCCGTTTTTATGGGGATGGTAACAGAGTCCAGCACTTTCGTGTGTCCTCCTACGATTCCGGTCCAAAAGCCAGATTCTTTTATTCTAAGGGCTGCGATGGTTGCGCTTTCCTTAGCCACAAGATTTATAGGAGGAAGGAATAGCATAACATTTAGGGCGTCTGTAGGAGTGGAGCGAAGGGCACCTGTTATGCATAACTCCGCACATCTTTGTACTTTCTGTAGTTTGTTGAGCACAGTGGACTTATTTAGGGTTGGCCACCATACTAAGACCCCGTATAGGAGTATTGGACGGACAATCGCTGTATAGATCCATCGTATACTATGTTCGGGGAGAAACCCCATTTCTTCCCTATGGATTTTTTGCAAGCGAAAAGCGCTATGTTCGCTTTCTATGCAGGACGATAAGTATTAATATATTTTATTTATGAATATTCTGTTAAAGTTTATTTAATTGTTACTTATATGACTTACTCCAAAATGTGTTGCAATGTTTTGGAAATTAAACTATTTGTCTTAAACTTATCACACAAAGATCGGACGATGGATGACTGGGATAATGTAGTTTTTAGTAAAAATAGTAGATAATATATAGTAATAAATACATAGTACATAGTTCGTAGGAAATATGTAGTACATAGTACACAGTATACTTATCGTCGGGTTGAAGCAATAGTCACGAACCAGAAATTTTTGCATTTTAAACATTGTGCAAAAATGCAAAAAAGTCATATTATATTCAGCCAAAGTCACGGATCTAAATTTTTATGGGAATCTACTGGATTCAATTTGAAGTTTTTCAGTACATAGTACATAATATGCAGTACATTGTAAATAGTACGTAATAGATCATATATAATACATATAAAATAATATAACATACCAGTAGGGAATGGAAGTACTGGAAAAACTACTTCTACAGAAGCTGTTCAGTACTTCCACCCAATACAAAAAAGGTATTACATTAACAAGGCTGGGAAGTACTTCTTTCCCTTCCATAGAATGTGTTTTGGAAGTACTTATACTACATTTATTATTAAACTCATAATACAAAGTTATTATACTATAAATTTTTGTAATGTAATTTAGTTGGGGTAGGCGTGAAGGGGTGGGGTAGCTTGAAGTAAAATTAAGCGATTTATATTTTGTGATATTCCTTTAAATACCTGGAGCAGCCCGAAGGCATTAACTCCTATGGAGCAGCTATAGAAGCATTAACTCCGATTAGTAAGTGGAGCAGCTATTGAAGAGCTTAACTCCCGGGCTTAGGGAAGTTTTTGGCTTCCCACTCAAACGTCAGTTTTATAACGACTGAATTTTATTTAATTAAAATGCTCTATTTATACAGGGTGTCCCACATAAACTTACAAAGCGGCCGGCTGTGGATAGGTCTTGGATAGACGAACAAAAAATCGTATGGGTGGGGGGGGGGGGAAATCGTAACGGTTTAGCCGCTAGGGCGTTTTGAAGTTTTTTTGCTAGAGTTTTACATATCACCCTGTATTTTTGTAACCGTGTAACCCATTTTCATAATTATGGTACCGGTGTACGCAGAATTCCCCCACCTATCTACGACGGTAAAAATAATGGTCCTATCTTATAAACTTTTGGAGTTATGAGTCGCCAAAGTCAAAATTTTGTATTTTTTTCACTAAAATTTCAACTAAAACCACCTTTTCCTCCAAAAAATACGTGATAAACCTAAGTTTTTTTTTCCAAAATTAAAAAGTTTGGACAATTTCCTATAAATAATGTATTACAAGTTTTATTCTAGGGCCTTCACTTTAGAAGTTATAAGCAATTTTAAAGTTAATATTGGCCTTTTTCGATGCTTATTTGGTACTTTTCGACAAAGCTCAGATGGAAAAGTACTAAAAAAGGACGAAATAGAGCCAATTTCAACATTAAAAATGCTTATAAATTCAAAAATAGAGGCTGTGGCGTAAAAGTTGTAATACATTATTTATAGGAAATTGTCCAAACTTTTTAATTTTGGAAAAAAAAGTTTAGGTTTATCACGTATTTTTTGGAGAAAAAGGTGGTTTTAGTTGAAATTTTAGTGAAAAAAATACAAAATTTTGACTTTGGCGACTCATAACTCCAAAAGTTTATAAGATAGGATCATTATTTTTACCGTCGTAGATAGGTGGGGGAATTCTGCGTACACCGGTACCATAATCATGAAAATGGGTTACACGGTTACAAAAATACAGGGTGATATGTAAAACTCTAGCAAAAAAACTTCAAAACGCCCTAGCGGCTAAACCGTTACGATTCCCCCCCCCCACCCATACGATTTTTTGTTCGTCTATCCAAGACCTATCCACAGCCGGCCGCTTTGTAAGTTTATGTGGGACACCCTGTATAAAATTATCTTATACATCTATTCTACTCTAACTATAATTATCATTATTCCCACCTTAGGTAAATTGCCTTGGGTCAGCAACTTGTACGCACCGGGCCTCAAGAATTTGATGCACCCGTGTGACCTATTTACGTTTTTACTTGATCGGGGAAAAATTGCAACGTTCAGTCTGCATGATTTATAAAAAAAACTCTCGTGTGTGACCCGTTAAAAAATTTACCTAAGGTGAAAAAATGTGATTTGGGAAATAGGAAAATGAATTATGGGAATGAGTGTATCACAATTTATATCATAAACATAAATTCAAATATATGTTTATACATTAAAGATAAAAAACTTAATGGCTGAGATAACTGAGATGATTAACAAAGAAAACGACCAGCTACGAAGTTTATCAACACGCTTTTTGCGCGAAATCAAATGCTTGGTCACCAAACCCATTCTCCTCTGCATTACTTATAAGTCATTACAGAAAACACTAAATAAACTAGCGATTTTCCCTACTGGGATTCTACCCCAGATATGAAAGTAAAATACAGACGCCCAGTCGAATAGGCGAAACGTATTGCATGTCGTCGAAAGCGATTAATCCAAGCAAAATATTTAAATATTGCAGCCATTTAGCTGGCTAGAGCATGGCAACTTTTAAGGGGCCCATAAACGGTCGAACAATTTGCGCAACGCAGCCCGTTGTGCAAACATTTTTCCCGTGTATGGGGCGGTTTGATGTGTTGCGCAACTATTTGATGAAAATCAAACGCGTTTGAAAATTTTTGTACAACGGGCAGCGGAACATAAACGGAACTGAAGTTTGTGCAACTCATTGCGTAGTGTATGGGCAATCACATATTTTTTGGCAAACACAAATTTGCGCAAATTGTTCGCTCGTGTATGGGCCCCTTTAGTCGAGGTCCAGCAACAGACAGCAGCGATGGTGACACGCGCACTTTGCTGCGCACCCGTTTCTGGCTACTTGTGCCCAAAGTCTAGTAATAACAAGTCTTTCATCTTCATACAAAATTTTCACCCGGTTGGTTGTGTGCGTGCATACAATGAACATCACTGCTGAGCAAAACTCAACGCATACTTCGTGAATTCAGCGAGACAAAGCGAGATTCTGTCTTTACGGTAAATATGCAGAACAGAAAAGGAAAGAAAATTGAATCAGCTGTCAAAATTGAAGTCATCAAAACAAACGAGCAAATATTCACCAATACATCAACATTATCCCTATAGAAACTCATAAAATTTTCTGTTGTTTAGTTGTATGCTAGCGCTTATAAAAATATTGCATTCTCTCTCTGATAGCCTGACATCGTCATTTGAAGAACTTATGCATATAGCTGTTCGTCTTTCACTCATTAACCATATGAAGATGAAAGACTTGTTAATTTCTAGACTTTGCTTGTGCCTAGGCAGCTTTCTAGAGCATGGTGACTTTTGGTTGAGCTCCACTTACAAACAGCAACGTATAATTCTACATGTGCGAGGCAAAATAGCCCGCGCGCTTGGTGGGAGGGATTGGGTTTGAATGTTGCAATGCAGAAGCTGCTCTCAGCATTCATTTCATATTCTCGCAATGCAGGCGCCGCTCTCAAAACCCATGTCATATTCTCAACCAAAAGTTTCCATGCTTTAGAAAGTAGCTAGAAACGGGTGTGCAACAAAGTGCGCGTGTCACCATCATTGCAGCAAGTGTCCAGAAACGGGTGTGCAACAAAGTGCGCGTGTCGCGAATTCTTTGTTTTACCCCTGTAGGAAAAACGCCATAACGCCATTATTTCAAAGTTGATATTTATTCAACATGTCTTCCAAGTGTCCAAAATTTAGCTTCCGGCTGATCATCATTCGCAAATATCTTGGGGGCGAGCTGTGAGTGAATGATCTGTTCTCATACCTTGATCCTGAGTTTTGTGCTCAGCAAGCGTCGGACCAGTGCTTTAAGTCCACTCTTTCATCTCCAAGATCGTTCGTTTACGCACAATTCGATCTTATCGACGCGTCGTCCTACGACCACTTCTCCGATGTGGTCCGCGAACCCAAGCGCGAACTGCTCCTTTTGGGAGTCGTAGCCTTAACATATCGTTATACATTGTGTTCTACAGGACAGGGCCCAGGACAGATCCCTGCGAAACTCCCCTTGTTGTCCTGTACACCGTCGACCTATGAAGTGGCCTGCCGTCTTTTCTTTTTAGATAAAATACCAAAACAGGTCCCGGGCCTAACACGATCCGCCCGCACTGGTTACAGTTATATAGTTATAGTATTAGAAATGGAAAATATGAGACAGTCATAAACCGAAAAATTACAAAATTTCGTCCTCGCATATTTAAGATAAATCCTGAGGACAGTCAATCATAGTTACATTCACGTGATTTTTTATTATATTTTTTTGTTTGGTAACGACATGACCGAATGCTAATGAATATTAATGCTAGACTCAAGAATAAATTACAATTTTTACAAAACCCCCCAATTCCACCCCCTCGGAAAAAAAACCGTCAACATTAAACAAATAAATAAAATAATAATTCACGTGTTTTCAACCCCTTTACCCATCGCACGCAGGAGCTGTGCTGTTTGTTTACGTACGAGATATCCTCTGTGACAAATTCCATAATGCCTTATGTAAATTGCTTCCATGTACACCTGAGTGAAAACATAAAAAAGCATAAAAACATAAAAAAACTCGACTTGATGTTCTGCGAATGTACCTAATTTAATTTATGGGCTTACCCCTCCATCTACCAACGCGGATGTAAATTACAGAACGTTAAATTTAAAAACAAGCAAACGTGAGTACTTCCAGGACTCCCCCGCAGGCCGCGCGCTTGTCTTAAAATTTCTTTAGTAAGCGTCTCGGATATATTTTTTTTTTATCAAGGTACGGGGATCAAAGGTATGTAAACTTGTAGATAAACAAAATTTGAATATGAGATCAAACCAAACCTGTTTGGTGCTTATCACTGACATTGCCATCGAGGGTGCAGGCCTTGTTTGTCGATACGCCGTGAATCCTGTCTGCAAGCTGTTCATGTGAGACAGGAAAAGCCCTCAAATATGCATCCAGCGATGCCATCTCATTGATGACTATTTGCATTCTAGAATCAGGATACCTGACTCCGCTGCGCGCCTGCAACCATGAATCAAAATGCAGAATGTTAAGCCTGTGCCACGTCCCGCCCGGGGCGATACAGACGGGACAAAGTTGAGGCTTTCAAAGGATATCAGAGCCAGCAAACGATAAAAACCTGAACAAAAGAAGCTCTTTAAAGTCGTCCTTTTTCCTGATTTTCTGATTTACCCCCACCACCCGCCCATCGGCGTTACTTGTGTGCCTGGGAGAGTTGTTGCTGCTTATTTGCTACTACCACCACAGCTCCTCAAAAGTGAAAGGAGTCACCGGCTGCCTCAGTGCCTCCTGCCTGCTTATCGTGTTGGTCCTCTGCGCTAGCTGCGCGCAGCTGGAAGAGGAGTCTCCTTGCATTAGCGGAGGGAGGGCAGGCGGACCCGGATACAAAGGGAATGCTAAATCCTTGTTTACATTTATTAAAGTTATTAAATTTTATGAGGATTCAGAGGAGTTTATTTTTCGCCGCTTCTTTTTATTCATCCTTGAGGGTGAAGTGGTCTCCCGGCTTCTCGAGTTGCCTTATAACCAGGAGAAATGCACGAGAATTTTATTAGATTGCTTTTCTATACGACGTTGTTGAAGAATGAATATTTTGGAATTGTTTTTTTTTGGGGGGGGGGGGGGGGGGAATATTGAAATTTTATTTCTGTTATGTGTTAAGGCTTTATTTTGAATACATATACCTCTAAAACGAACTTCTACCTTCAAATGACAGGAATTTGACCAGCAATGACATCGACTAGGCAATCTCATTATACCCACGAACTAAGACAAGTAACTGTATGGACTTTTACAAGAATCCTACGCTAATTTTGCTAATTTTTCGTCATCTTAACAATAAAGGCTAGATTACACTAAGTGTGAGAGTACAGCTTACCAGCCGCCGAATTTATACGCTGCTAATAAACTAGCTCAGTGTCATCAGCTAACTAGCAGATTGTAAACAATCTGCCGAGAAAATTTAAAGCCGGCTGCTTTACTCGCTACTCTCTGGTGTGTGGGCTTGTTAGCTAGCCATGCGTGTTACAAAATGTCGGAAAAAGTTCGCGCTTGCTAATAGGATGCCAACAAATCCACTGGACCCAATAATATACCCCTATCGTGTTAAAAAGAATGCGCCTCACCTTTGGCTAAACTTTTTGGCCTATCACACTTCTCCGGAGTTTATCCAGACTCTTGAAAACTGGCACATGTTCAGCCCATTCCTAAAAAAGATGACTCCAGCATTCCCTCCAACTACCGCCCAATAGCAATTTAAAAAAATATCCACTGGCGATCTTTTAGTTTGTCTTACAGAACACCTCAACCGAAGTTTTCATCGATTTGGTGAATCTAGTCGGGTTGCTGTAGATATTTCTAATGCTTTTGGTTGAGTATGGCACTCAGCCCTGCTAGCCAACCTAAAAGTTATTGGTGTTGTCTCACTTCTACAAAATTGGATTAAGAGTTTCATTTTTAGCCGTTCAATTAAAGTAGCGGGGGTCCCCCAGGGATCAATTTTATCACCTGCTTTATTCCTTATTTTTATAAATGACCTACTTTCAACCCGCTTTAAGCCACTTCTTAGTTTCGCTGACGACGGTACCTACTCTTACCGCTTCGATAAAGCAAGACAAGCACACGTCAAATCCTGTCTTGATGATCGTGAACGAATGTCCAACTCCATAAATAAAGATATTGAACTCATTCTAGGTTGGGGAAGCAAGAATCGTGTCGAATTCGACCCCACCAAAACCAAGTACTGCAACCCCTCTCCATCCGCGTTAGTGGTTCGTATTGAATCAATGGCCGCCCCATCCCTTAACAACTTCAGCGTGACATTAGCCAAAGACTTGCGTTGGAATGACCACATATTCTAAATCGCTAAACAAGCCTCCCAGTGCTTGGGATTTCTCAAGACGTGCAAGTTTCTCCTGGAGCCATCGGCCCTTGCTGTAATATACAAGTCTTTCATTCGGCCGCTTCTCGAAAACAGCTCTCTCACTTAGAGCGGCGCACAGCGGGGCGAATGGCCTGTTTCGGTGAACAAAAGTCCAAAAATGAGTTTACCGATCTGAAATTTGGTACCTTAAGGTTTTCGGGGTCGCTGATTACGAATTTGATGTCAGATTTCCAAAATTCAAAATGGCGGATCCAAAATGGCGGATGTCTTTTGGAAAAAATTATGCTCTTGCGCTGAAAATGTGTTTTGGAAGGTTTTCGGGGTCGCTGATTACGAATTTTATATGGGATTATTAAAATTCACATTGAACGTTCAATTTCTTGCGATGTCAATTTTATTTCTACGCTAACAAATTATATCTAATAAGTATTATATTTACATAGCTTAATAATAAAATCAAATGTCAAAATCGTAATCGTCGTCGTTACATGTATCTGTGTGTGTTTCAATCGCACTTTCATTAATATCCAAACTGGCCAAGGGAAGTAAAAGGTTTGTAACTTCGGAAGGTAGGGGTTTACTGTCTTTCGTTTTGAGTTTCTCTAAGCTAGTAATTAGTATATCCGAAGATGCCAGAAGCCGATGGAACATGTCTGACATCGTTTTTTCTCGCGTACATTTTCGTGCAAAATTTTCGCGATAGCGACGAATGTCTTTATTTCGTGCTTCTTGAGCATCCTCGGATAATTGGCCTATCGGTAATGGAGCCCTTTCTATAATTTCTGCTCCGTGCATTAGTACAATATGCACTGAGGTTGGCATGGGGTACCAGGAATACAAGCCTACGTATTTCTTCGCGACATTCAAGCAATGTATTTTAAAATTTTCGATATTTACTGCAAAGCCACATGAAATTGTTTGCAAAATTACTTTGCAATTGGCTATTAATTCCTCGTCAATTTTCAGTATTTTTGACGTCAAAGAAACGTCATCGAAGAAACGTCTGGCTGTATTGCCGTCGTTTGTATTGCCAAACCCCTGTTTTGGAACATCGATATTCAACCCTAAAGTCCTCTTGAATTCAGCTTGAATATCTGCTTTACGAATTGATACTTTTTTTCTCTTCATTGGAACGAGCCTGCCATTTTCCACCGTGCGCCGTGTTACTTTTTCGTGGCTACAAATGCGTTAGGCGAATTTAGGCAAACGGCATTAATGAAGGCTTAAACTAGATACTATTACGCACAGTTTCATGTGAAAGTCATCGGGGTTGCTCGAGGTTGTTACAATGTTATCACTATTTTTCGACCGCAAAAGTGCAAATTTAAGTGCCATTTTCAACATTTATTTTCGAAAAGAAGGAAAATATTTTTCGTCTTACAATCTATACATTTTTATTCTACATACCTTCATTGTCAATTTCCATGCTTAAATTTTTTAGCCCCTCAATTTGTCTTCGATTGGTGCGCACTTTAACTTTTCGTTCTCGAACTGGCAGCGGAGCGTCGCGCGTGCTTGCTCGACAACCATAACTTTCGACTGCCGTAGAAAAACAGGAAGTCGATATTTGTGACCTGTCCTTCGGGATTCTAATGCACCAAAACTTCCTCTACACGACTGCATTCCACAAACAGCAAAATTCCGACCCTCGATTTTCGACTTTTGTTCACCGAAACAGGCCGTTCGCCCCACTGTGCGGCGCTACGAAAACCACCTTGGGGTGGTAAGATAAAGTACAAAAAAGGTCTTTCAAACTTATCGGTGATGACGCCGTTTTCTCCACTATCGACCGCTTGAGCCACCGTAGCAATGTAGCAGAACTGATAACGGCGACTGTTCCTCCGAAATAAACGCTCTTATACCCGCAACGCCAGATTGGTCCACTCGTGTCATTCCATCCACCTGCAACTCCCCCGTCCACGCACTCTACAAACTAGTAATTTATTTCTAAATAGAACAACTCGACTGTGGAAGAACCTTTCGCTGTTAGTATTTCCGAACTCCTACAACATCCAAGAGCTCAAATGCAGGGTTCATCGCCATCTTCTTCAACACCCTCCTGAACCATCATAACTCATAACATATTTCCCTCCTGTAGTAAGCTTACTGCTAGATATTGAACCATGACGTGATAAACGGGATGGCAAGGCTGACAGACACGGTACGAGGCGGACGTGCAGCTGCGGCTGCGCCGCAAAATAAAAAATTAAAATTGAGGCTTGTAAGCCATTTAATATACTTAGTTATTAGTTTAAATAATATTTATTTATCAGTGAAGTGATAGTAAAACTTAATGCTAATAATGGACTCAAATAAATCTAGAAATTAAATTAATAAAGGATTTTATAAAAAAAAAATGAGGGATCACCTCTTAAATCATTATTGTCTCAAACCATAAAGAAGTTTAATAAAATTGAATATGCATCGCTACCGATGATATTGGATCTATCAAATAAATGAAATACATAATTATGGGTCACTGGATTCGTCCAATTTTTGAGGATTTTTTTTGAAGCAGGAATGGATTAACATGTGCAGGATGGCTGCGTTCAAGATGACAGATATCACATACGATGAAATAAAACAGTACCAACTATGAAGTAATGGAGTTAATTTCGAGCCGAAAGGTCATACTAAAAATAAGTTAAGTGCTTTAGTGAAATAAATAAGTATCTTAAAAGAAATAAACGATTGGAAAATACACAATAAAATTAATTATGTAATGGAGAAATAACCATATTCCTATAAAGTGGTTAAGTAATAGGAAAATTTCAATTAAAAAGAAAAGAAAAATTGTCAATATATACCCAATAACCTCAACTATTGAGGTTCATGTCTCTCAATAACAACAAATGTATTTACTGAATTAGATTTCTTTTAATATATAATAGTTGTTTTGAGTAACCATATTCCTATAAAGTGGTTAAGTAATAGGAAAACTCAATTAAAAGGAAAAGAAAAATTGTCAATATATACCCAATAACCTCAACTATTGAGGTTCATGTCTCTCAATAACAACAAATGTATTTACTGAATTTGATTTCTTTCAATATATAATAGTTGTTTTGAATAACCATATTCCTATAAAGTGGTTAAGTAATAGGAAAATTCAATTAAAAGGAAAAGAAAAAATTTGTCCATATATACACTATAACTTCAATCATTGAAGTTCATATCTCTCAAAAACAACAAATGTGTCTAATGAATGTGATTTTTCAATATATAACCGCTGTATTGAATAACTATAAATTAGTAGAGCAAAAGGAAAATGTAATTAAAAATAAAAGAAAAATTCCAAATTATTCTATTCATGTATACATTAAGAATTTAAGGATGTAATTCTTTTTACTAACTTAATTATACATGTAAACATACCCTCCATTATATCTGAGGCCTATGCTTACATGTATTACTAAATATGTCTTATTGAATATATATATATATAAAAAAAAAAAAAAAAAATTAACATGTCATGTATAGGGCATACTACCCTATAATTTAATACATAAAGAAAGTCTGATATCAAATACATTTTGACACTGTGATAGAAAACGTCAGCTCTTGTGTACGGATCATCCGCTCTAATACACTCGTCATTTTTAGATGACGTTTTCTTTAGGTTAGGTTAGACATAAGCCTTTTACCCCACTGAGGGAATGTTATGAATACTAAGGCGCATCAGTCGCAAATGCGCTGAATAAATTATAGTTATCGCATAAAGCTCGGCTGTATTAAAATAAATTAAGTCAAATGGACTGAACATTATAGTCCATTAATAATTGTAAAACAAGTTATTATAAGTTGAATTGTTTCCTTTTGTAATGGTATATGAAGTCGAATAAATTGAAAGAAAGAAAGAAAGACGTGATAAACGGACTGGCAGTACAATTCCTGAGCTTCGAACTGCCACATAAAAAATAGGTTCTCGCCACACGAAAAATCATACTATAACGGGAACAGAATGTCCGAACTCGCCAGCGGTCACTACTTGGTTGTTGAGAAAATGAGGGTGAAAAAACTAGTGTCAAGATATAGAAGAAACAATGACAGACAAATAGAGTTGCACATAGAAAAGTGAAGAAATGAAGAAACGAGAGTATGAAAGAATGTTAACAGGAAAGCTAAAAGATATGAGCCGTTTATTTTGAAAGTGGGGTAAGTCCATTTTTGAAAAAAAAATAAAGATAACGGTAGTTCTAGATAAAACTTAGTATGATCTTTTTATATGTAAACACGTTATGGTCAAAAAAATTCAGAATCCTAGTTAGTAAAAGGAGATAGAAGTTTTAGCTCTTAACAGTGTTGTAAGTATGTTTATTTTGAAAGTGGTGCAAGTCCATCTTATGTAGATTGAAAATATTTTTAACCATACAACAAAATTTAGCTCCGGTTGCTGTATGGTGAAGCAAATCTAATGGTTTAACATCAGTCTGAAATGTAGAGTGTTCTTCTCTTTTTATCTTTGATATTGGTAGTCGCCAATTGTACAATATTTCATAAATAATAATAGAGATATCTCAATATTGTGTTTCGATAATAACGCCAACACCAGGAAATTTTAGTAATCCTCCTTTCATAAACACTTCCAATAATTCCAATAAATCGAAAGAACCACATTAATACAAACATAACTTCGATCTCGGGATCTGTGAAAATCATGAGAATTTTTGCTGTTTTTTGCCCAGCTGCATAGACAATAGAATCGTTACACGAAAAAACTGCAGAGCAGTCGGTTTATCGTGTAATAATATTAGATTTAAAATGACGTCACACAGCTTACTGTCATATACATACTTTCATTTGATACCCATATACCAAGGGCGTTGTAAAAAATGTTATCCCTCGTTTTGTGTGGGCCGCCATTTTTAATTTGGAAAGCTAATCGCAGTTTACTTGTTGACCCCATTTTGAATTTTCAAATTTTGACCACAAATTCGTCATTTGTGCTCATAAAAACCCCCCCAGTACCGATTTCAAATAGAATCGGTCTACAATTGCAAAATTCGGCCGCCATCTTGGAACCGCCATCTTGATTTTTTACAAATTGGTCAGATTGCATTGTCACGCAAACTATGCATATGGGCAAAATTAGTTGATCGGTTATATGGAAGTGGGTTCAAATCAAGTTGTAAGATTTGTTTACAAAGAACAAACAAGCATATAATCGTACAAACATACATGCATACAGAGAAAGCTATAAGCTAATACATACATATATACATCCATACATTCATATAAATATTGTTCTATCATTTCCCCGCTTTTTAGCTAAAACGGCAACAAACGCAGAAAAAACTCAACAAAATAATTTGGGAAGGGATGCGCGCATGCCGATTGAATAAAGTTAATTAATCTTTATATGTGTTGATCAGAGCTTTTAAATACATGTAAAACTCCTGCTCAACCAAGTAAGTTTATCCATCGTAATAAGCATAATTTTACCATAATTATGCTAAATATTTCTCATCCCTAAATTTAAAATAAATTAAAAGAATTGCTGGAAAAATTTCTTTTAAATATATGAGCATTTTCATTCATAAATTGAGAGTTCTCCGCTGCCGCAAGCAACACAACCTCCCCAGGCAGAAGCGCGTATGCGACTGGCGGAAAATGTCAACAATCTAGTAATCAAAGTAATAAAAATACAAATTTCGTATTTTTTAGTAGAAATTGCTACAAATTATTTCTGTAGCATATGTGTAAAATACATAAACCTTAAAATAAAAAATATATATAAAAACCGGTGTTTTTCAGTGATAATTTGTAAATTTTTTAAATAATCATTGAAGTCCCATAAATATACACCTCCACCTGGCAATACGCAGTCGCGACTGATTACATGGCAGCAAGTGATTTGATAGGAGGAGTTAAATGAAGCTTTTGTCTGAGCTTTTAAACATTTTTAAGAGCTTAGCTGGGGAACATGCGCGGGATGTCACGACGTTTGAAAACAACTATACATACATTCAGGTGAAAATAATGTAAAGCGGATAAAAAGGCTGATACAACTGAAATATTATCCACTTAAATTAACGATTCTATTAAACCATTAATTTTGAAAGTGAGGCAAGTCCATTTGGGTATGAAAAAAACTTTATTTTCTTGTAGCTAGCACTATAAGCACTATTGGATAATAAACTTATATTATCTAAGAACACAAAAGGCAAAAAAGTTGTTTATTAGGGGCTACCAATATTTTTAATTTTTTTGAAATGCAAATGTTTAAATATCTCCAAACAACAAAAAGTGGACTTGCCCCACTTTCAAAATAAACGGCTCATATAAAAAGGAGCCGGGAAATGGAAAGTGATCTGAGCCTGACGTGGAACTCGATAAAAGACTCTCTTTAAGCTGACTTATCCTTTCTCTGTCCTTCGAGCTAAGTTTACTAACAGAGATCTGACCAGGTAGTAAAAAAGGTAACACCTGAGCTTAAACTTACAAATAAAAAAAAAGAGAAGCATTGGAATATAAAACCAAGCAAGACAGGTGTACCTAACAATAATGGAAAGAGGAAATCACGAAAAATATAATGAAAAAGTTATTAAAAAAGGAAAAACTAGACTTCTAGACTAGAAATAGAATAGAATAGCGTGATTAAACAAGGCTCTAGTTACCATAGTTTCAGTATTCGTGATTTACAGTGAAAAACTCTTTTACACGAATCCTTTTTAAAAAATACCATACAATAGAAGCAATTATATGGAATTAATTTTCGTTTATAATAATCCCCCGGATTTTGAGAAAAATTAAAAAAAAGTTTCCTTTTGAGAGAGAGAGCTTTTATTCACTTACTGAGAAAACTTTTGTGACGTAATGCTGAAGCCCAACTTAAGCTCTTTAATTTAACAACTTTCGTAGTAAAACGTGTTTACAGAAGGAATTTGAAATGTTCCAACTTTTTTGTTATTACCAAATGTTCATTTTTAAGCTAAAATTTTCAGAAATTGTGAAAAATTATGGGTTTTTTGAAGGTAATTATTTGTGCTTTTAAAATTATCAGTTGGATCCTTCACCATGGGTAAACTTCGCCAATAAATTTTAAAAACGAGTTTTGCTAGTTTATATCGACTACCTTCGCAGGCTTTATTTTAACATAATTAAATTTTCTAATAAAGTGCTGAGGTATCCATATTTAACCTTTTTTTTTCTTCATATAATTTAGTCCTTTTTTTCATATAATCTCCTTCGTCCCTCTCCTAAAATGTAAGAGATGATAGCAGTTCCAAAAAAAAATATTTCCAATTACGTAACTTTTGAACAAGTTAATGTGAACCTATTTGGCTTTGGAAGGATTTATACATGAATAATGCTGCTTGCCCTCAGGATACTTAATAATATTCCATGGGCAGTAGTCCCACTGCCAGACGGAAAATATAACAAACTCATAAGAGTAATATCATCTTGAGTTAAACATCTATGAACCAGAGTAGAATCAACAGATAATGCGATGGAGGCCGGTGAACGGCTACGGATATTCAAAACCGAAATTGGTCTAACCTATGGAAATTCTTTTGCTCATGTAATCTCCATCGTCGGACGGGGGGATCCTCGTCCTTTTGTGCGTGTACGTGTATTTGCACACAGGACACAGAAAACGGCAACCATTTTCCTTCAGAGTACGTAACCGGGATTTAGATTCTCGGCAAAATACATTTCATGCCAGAGATTTCGATTTATTTATTTATAAGAGATTTAGCTCGACTTTGTATGTATGGAAAGTTAAGCCCGACTACGTCATGCACGATTAGAAGGTTAGAATACACAAATATCGTAAATGTAATAAATGGGGATGAACCTAATCGATATGGTCGACTTTCTTTCGTTTTCTTCCCGTTGAGGAGAGGGGAGAGACTATAATCTGTGAATATGAAATTGGTAGCTCGTTATCTATGCAAATTTTGTTGTGGAGAATGCAAGAGAAAAAAAATGTTTAGACATTTTAAATCACCGAATAAAAAGATGAAATCTATTTTTGGATTTACTTGAATTATGATGAAATATTTTGGGCTTAGTGCAGATTAATCCAGATATATTACAAAAAAGTAAATTTTGTTTAGCGCGGCTTGATAGCCCGCTTAAATTAAACATGTGTAAGTTGAATCATGTTAAACAAGGCCTTTACAGGCCCCTCGATATTCCTCGTTAAGAGGTTCCTGCTTCGGATTTTAATATGAAAGTAATCAGCAAGTGATCAGCCAGCAACACAATATGGGTGGAACATGCAGCCTATCAAAATTTGCAAGTGCCGTAACTATTCCGAACTTATGGATGGTTTGATGATAACCTTCAAACGATGGCCACTTGGAACTATAGTAAAAGAGAAGGTAAGCGAAAGTCATCGAGGATCGATTTTCCTACACTCCATATTTACTACTAGCCGGTTCTTTGATTCCTTAGCTGGCAGCCCGAGCGGGATGTCCCCGCAACGTGTACGATTAGTTTCCATTCTTGCCGATTTTTGGCGACGTCTTGAGCCTTGGTAACTGATAACCTGGGATTCTTTAGGTCGTCCTCGATATTCTTCGCACTAGACTTTCTTCGGTGCCGATCGCTAAATTATCCAGTCTGTGGGACGGCCTCGTCAGAGAAGTTTACGTGGCAAGCGGTTATCATTAATTCAACAAACATATCCAAACCTCCGTAGTCGACGATTTTGCATTTCTTCTTCGATCAGTGTCTGCTGAACGCATCTTTGCCAAACTGTCTCGTTTCAAAGGCTATCGCGGAGTGAGACACCGACGATCTGTCTCAAGCATCGTATTTGGAAGACCTTGAGCTTCTTAACGTCCGGTTTGAGCAGTATCCACATTTCAGATCAATAAAGAAGGATCGGAAGGATCAACGCTCGTTAAAGGCAAACTTTTGTTTTGATGGAAATATCTGTTCGTTTCCATATGCACCACTTGAGCAAGGCGAATGTTGCTGTTGCTTGGCCTATGCGGCTGTGAACGTCAGACATCGATGTCACTTTCGTTTCCTCAACCAATGATTCCAAATATTTGAACATCGCAACTGGTTTGATTTGGGTATCATCGAGGTGAACACGTCTTTTTCGCATTGATTTTTAACCCGACTGGGCGCTGCCATATAAGATGTCCGTTGTTTCGGAATCCGTGTCGGCGAGTACGGCGTTATCGTCGACGAACATTAAGTCGGTTACGAAGTTGATGTTGTCGAATCTCACTCCGAGTCGTCCATCGAATGCTTCACGTATAATCGCGCCAAGATGACCTAAGATGACCTACTTTTGAATTAGAGTGAAAAAAGTGTGAAACTTTTCTTTCTTTTCGTATTATTTTTTACAAATAAGTCCCTTTATTTCTGTTTTTTCCCATTATACACTATCGGTTTTGTTATTGAAATGAAATCTGCATTCCTTACGATTACAATGATATCCTATCCGTCATACGGGCAGAGCTAGCCTCCCTTTGTTTTTTTGTTCTTTTGTCGATCATTTTTTCACTACTAGTAATCAAGTGATCGCTAGTATATAAAAGTGATTTTTTTTAAATTGTACGCATAATAACAAAAACAGGTGATTTAATGTTTGGCATCGCGTCAGAAACAAGCCAACTCAAATCCACGAGACTTTTCGGGGAACTTTATAATCGACCAGCGACAGGATGAAAACCCGCTACGACCTAAGGGCGAACGGTGCTGGATTTGAGGAAGACGAAAACTACAAAGGAAATGCACTGTCAACACGAGGATAAAAGATGTTGTCTATCGCATTCAAAAAGGTTTAATCGGAAGGTCGTGAATGTGGACAGGCTGTGTCGCCATGAACAACCTGCACCAACTGATGGCATTTGAGTGCTGATTTACATTATCAACCTTGCAATCATCCGCAACACACCCGAGTAAAAATAAAATGGCTTATCGCGGGCGAACAGTGGCCGTTGGCTTTTTAAGGGGGATGTGATGGCCTTAGAATTTTTAACCATTTTTATTGGAAAGCATATACGGCCTTACGACGGTCAAACTTAACCAAAAGATTTAAATGGCCAAGAATTAAGCTGTACTCGCGGGTATTCTACGGGCAAATTTGGGCCAAAAAAGAATCTGCACCAAATGTATTGTTGAATTTGGTTTATGGGAGCTTGAACATTTTCGTTATGTACAATGAATAGTCCCTTCGATTTATCCTACAAAATTGTCGATGCACAAGAGAAAAGAGCTCGCCAGTGGCCCCTCCACATTTTGTTATTAAATATAATAAAAACAAAAACGTGAAATATTCGGATTCGAAGATATGAACACCGGATTTCGTGATGTTTTCCTCAACAAAAAAAAACGAGGTGGGTTCTGAGTTTTGTTGAAGAGAATGAGAATATTATTATTGTAAAAATATCTTCACATATGTACATAGATGTAGGTATATTAAAAAGAATTTTTTTTAATCGGATTATATACAAACGTATACCCGTCGGTATGAGTGTATGTGCGGTGTACGGCCGTACTGGGTAAATTTCACAGTCCGGGTAAGACAATAAGAATCCAATACGTTCAGAAATAGCCACAACTGTTAAATCACAGGTTTCATTACTATTTATGAGGACTTCTGAAGAGAAAACAGAAAAATATAATGGGGCTACGAAGAATTATTTAATCAATCCACGAGCGAGTAGAGTGGTCGCTCCAGGCACCAGGGGCAGGGGGCGCCAAAATGAATGTGAAAAACATATTCTAGCGAAAAAATAAATTTTTGATGGCACTTTTGTAGTAAAAGTTGATTTTGGAAAAATTTGGTTGTTATTATTTATTTAATACTGCCAGGAAAATTTGGCGCCTATGCAGAACTTCGCCAATAACGTTTTCCCATTGTTCCTACATAAAGCGCCGAAAAAAGGTTATTAATTTTGCAAAATTTGACGCCCACTGTGCAGCTCAAAAATTCACACTTTAAGGCCTCCAAAAAATTGAATAATTACATTGCGGCTTGAGACGAACATCGGCAACATTAAAAATGCATGTTTTGTTTTTATCGTGGCGACACTACCAATACTGATTTTATCCTCAAAAGCAGGGATGTTGCGGATGCAGATTTTTTGACATCCGCGGATGCGGATACGGATGCGAATTTTTTAAGGCTCACATCCGCGGATGCGGATGCGGATTTTAAGAATTTTTAAGAAACTTGGAATAGTGCAAAAATAAAATAAAAAGATAGTAAGCTTAAATATTTTTATTAAATAATGAAGTATTTAGTATGTAAAGTAAAAATTGGTGCATTATATTTAATAAAAACTAATATCGCCGCCTTCTCAGGCTGAAGTCTGTTTCGCAGATTTTCATAAATTAAGCCCGCGCTACTGAACAACTGTTCACTAGGAACACTAGCCGGTGGTGGCGATAAAAACCTGAGTGCTATTGTTGATAGTGTTTTTAATTCTTCTCGATGAACGCTCCACCATTTAAGTGGACTTTCATTTACGAGGTGTGACAATTAAGTAATGAGACTGATTATATTGCCGCGATTGTGGTAACCCTGCGACCTTGAAATTCCCTTTCCCTTCTCTCGGCATCCTTCCCCTCTCCATTGATATGTTTTCCATCGCTCTAGCTTGTTTAGTTCGCCTGCTCTGTCGTGTTGAGTAAACGTGTGTTCGTGGTGCTCGTCACGAAAATGGAAAAACGAAATCAAGAACAACGCGTCGCGGAGACAACCATTGTGAGCTTTGGCGTTTGGTTTCCGGGTCGTATTAGAAAAACCAGCTCTCATCGCCTGTAATAACTCAATACGACCATGGCACGAGCCACCAATTGCTTTCTTGTCGCGACCTGACCTACATTTGCATCCGCATGAACATCCGCATTGATCCTTGCGGATGCGGATGCAGATGCAGATGTCGAAATCGATGCGGAAGCTCCGCAATTGCGGATGCGGATACGAATATCCGCAACATCCCTGCTCAAAAGGGTCGCTGGTGTTACTCGTTGTGGTATTTCGTCGTTTCGTGTTGAGGATCTGTTCAACATGCATAGATACCACCCCGTTAAATGCTAATCTGTTAAGAAGGGGTGATTCCTGGAAATATTTTGAGAATAAAGGCCGCCATACACAATATTGGGTATACACATCCAGAGTTTCATCAAACCCATGCACGCAACGAGTTTTGATCGGCCGTTTATGGGGTCCTTAAAATTGTTCTAGGGAGTAGAAGGGCCTATCAGATTCTTTGTTTGGTAGCATTTTTCTCGGAAAAATCCATTATTAATCATATTTTCTTTTGTTTCTGATGCACCAAACAGTTACCTAAACAAGTTACATATACATAAAGATGACTTAGCCTAGGTCGTATACTTTGCCGGATAGTGAGTTTTTATACTGGGGCGGCGCTTTCATAGGTGCAAAAGATGCACTTGCACTGGGCGCAATTGGACGGGGGAGCAATTGCAGAAATTAAGATTTAACAAAAAGAGTCGTATATATAAAACACTAACAACAAATTTCAACGGGCCCTACTGGCTAAACCGGTACGGCGGAGCCCCATTCGATTTTTTGTTCGTTTAACCAAAATCAATCAAAAGCCGGCCGCTTTGGATATAGTAAATACACCATGCTTTACCAATTTTATTGTTATATTAATTTTCACTATTATATTGGTTTTTCCGCAAACTACAAGCGCCGCCCGGCTCTGCAACGAACATGCTGTAATGTGAAACTTTAGCTTTATGACTGTATTTAAATATGTTGCAGCAGTCCAGTTCTAGTTCTCTGCACGTATTTTGGCTAATATAAGATTGATTTAGAACATCTTGCCAGTGTAGTACTGTAATTCCCATCGAAATCGTATTACCCGTTTAAGAGATTAGCCCCTACAAACAGACAGAATAACAACTTATCTATTACAATCAATAAAAATCCTTTATAGCCGAAACGGCGGCCGTCCAAAATTTGAGGTAGGTCTGCATTTCGAAAACCTAATAAGGAAAAGTATCTTCCTGATAGAGTGAAAACTGAAGTCCTGAAATAGTTCTATTTAAATCCCTAAGTAAATATTAATCGCATACGGTAACGCAATCCACGAAAATCTGACCAAAAAGAAAAGGGTTGCCTATAGTATGATCACGGTTCACTTAGGCAAACTTAGATATTAAGCTAAAACTCTTTCAGGCCAGAGAATAATAAAAAAATCGTTTTCACTCTAACTGGATCTCCTTCGATTTTGGGTCCAAGTTTTCGGTCTAAACCACTAGCCCGATCAGAATGAAAAAGTAGTCTAAGTAATCAGATTAGGGTCTCCAGAGGTCTACAATAGGAATGACAAAAAAGTCTCCACTCGCTTTCTTACGATGCTCGGGTCAAGTTTTCGGTCTGAGCCGATAGCCGAATGCCATAGTCGGATCGGAGCGAAAAAGTAGCCTAAAGCATACCCAATAGTCCCGTGAAAGTCCGGTCGCAACCAGATTAGCCAGATTAGCCAGGATTATTAGACAGACAAAATTTTAAAAATACTTGAATTTATGTTAACAACATTTACATAATCATATGGGATTAGAAAATGACAATTATTTCTTATTCTTATTCTATATTAATACAAAAGATAAACTGAGATTCAATTTATATGATGTGAAAGCTTTGACGAAAAGGCGCCGAAAGACAATCTCACTCTAACATGATCAAGGGCTAGGGCCGGCACTGAGGTACATCCCGACTTTTGATATTGATGTAAATCAGTATCAGGCAAGTCTTCTATTTGACTAAGAGCAAGAATTGAGGAAGTCATATTGGAGCAGATTACACGTAACATAACAGAAATTCGCATGAAGTCAACGAATATGACAAAAATCAAAACAAAAAATGTTTATATCCTGGCTTCTCTTTAGGTATAGTTTGCTCTGCCTAATTTTTAGTTGCATGCACCCTTGCTTATACTTCATTGCTGGCTGATCGTCAGCTTGGAAGATTTTAAATATACGAGGATCTGATCGTCCCGTTGCCAGGTATTAGGCCATTCATTTGTTTTGAGTTTTTTTTTTTTGTTTTGGAGTCGTTCTCTTTGTACCCTATAGAAACTAGTATTGTAATCAGGGACGGCGCGTTCATAGGTGCGAATGGAGCACTTGCACCGGGTGCAATGTGTCGGGGCGAAATTTCAGAAATTCAGATTCAAAACTTTGAAAAAACAAATAGTAAATAATTCTCACGGGTGCGAGAAATTACACAAATTTACCTAATTTCTGTCTCTGTACTTTCTTATGCAAGATAAAACGGGAAAATTGCACCTGACCTGTCCTGAACGAGCAAGATTCGAGAAATTTGGAAAAAATCTCCCAAGCGAGAGAAAAATCTTATTTATTTGGAGCCCTTTTTGAAAATTCTGTAAAAAGCAGCATATTTACTCACCCAAAGGCAAAATTGTTCCTATGGCTCTGTATTGTGTATTGCTGGTTACTGTGATTGATATAAACTTGAGGGCATTGCTGCTAAATTCTGTTTCAAGCATTGTTAAAAGAGGTGAATGAACGAAATGAGAATAAAAAAATTCGAGAAATCCTCTTTAATAGCTTTTTTTTGTTTGTTCCTTTATACACCGGCTTTACCGTCCTCAGTTCATTAAAGTTCAATTCAATCCGCATAAGTGGCTTCACCGGCTGGCATGTTCAGTTCGTGCTTGAAATTGCTGTTGTTTTTACGCCAGAAGTTAGAAATGCAAAAGCTGACTGGAATGATATTCTATTGTTCCAGTTAATTACTCTCTTTTGAGCTATCTCAATTTCATGTTCTGTTGGGCGAACTCAGGTTTATTTTTCCTGAGTTCAATACGTGAAAATATGTGCAATACAAAAATTGAAATTCAGTACACCAATATGCCCGAACTTGCGCATTTCAGCCAGTGAAGCCGGGGTATTACTGTCTAACAAATTTTACACCAGTTTCACACGAAGCAACCAACAAAAATTTGGCTGTAATCGTAAATTCCCTTTTGAAATTCGATGAAGAATCGCATGGGTTTTCACAAAAGCCAGCTTTTCCAACAAAGTATACGTTAGAATACTTTTTCTTGTTGCTGTTGCTTTTGATATTAATTCTCCCTTCCACCATTTCTTTTCTTTTCCTAATAAAAGAAAGATAAAAACCAAAAACAACATCTGTCAAAGAGAAAATTCCGTGAAGGAATTTAGAGGTTCAAAAAATCTGCCCGCCCCTTCGTCATCGCGTACTCACTTCTCCGCAAACGAAGTTTTCAGCAGATTTTTGTTAGTTGGAGTTTGACCCATGCGAAACTTACTTTTTTTATGCTATACCACAACCTTCTATACTACAAAGCCATGTACGGCAGTTCTGTGTGTATTATTTTGTGGTCCGGCTGAAACGTCAAACCTAACAAGGTTATGTACGAAAATACTCAAATCGAACGCGGTAAAATTATTTCGGCCCGAATAATTTTATAAAAATAATTACATATTGCTGTGAGAGAGAGAGAATTATTATTTTTTGTTTGTTCGGTGAACTAATTATGTTAAAAGAAAGTTATTTAGTTGATATGCCTGACAACAATTAAATTAAAACGTTGGCATGGAAGTAATACCCAAAAATTATGAATTTTAGTTAAATTTTAGTGTTTTTTAGTGCCATACAGTGGGCCAACAAGTAATCGAATTTGCAGTGATTTTAAAGTGAATAGTATCTTCATTATGGTGTAATTATTTAAGATATAAGTGCAGAAAATGTGAAACAAAGTGCTAAGGTTATTGTTTTGTTTGACATTTGAATTGGGGCATATTTTGTGCATTTATGTATAAATATTTAATTTTGGATATAAAATCATTCTAGACTGTGGGTATAGCAGTAATCGGCAAAATGTGCAATGGCTTTATATCCAAGATAAAACCTTCATAAATGCATATATGCCCCAATTTAAATGGCAATCAAAACAATAACTTTAGGTCTTTCTTTAGCATTTTTCTGCACGTAATTTTTATTATTTACCACCGCACAACATGAAAAACTCAACATTTTTTTCTAATGAAACACGGGATAATCACCGCGAATGTAAACAAAGTGGCCACCTTTACAATTAACACATTTAATCACTCAATTTTTTTAAATTTCTTTAATCAAATCACTGAGGTTTACATGAATATAATAGTTTCCACTGTAAGACACTAAAAAACACTAAAATCGAAATAAACTTCTTAATTTCTAGGTATCACTTCCATGCCAACGTTTTAATTCAATTGTTGTCAGGCATATCGACTAAATACCTTTCTTTTAACATAATTATTTCACTAAACAATAACAAAAAATAATTCTAAAATCCACTTCTCCATACGATTTGACAGAAACTGAATATTGCACCCGGACCACCGAATTGCTTACATGTGTGTGTGAACATGGCATGAGCATGGCTTTCTATATAGAAGGTTGTGGCTATACGCATTATTAAATTTTGAGCAAACTGTGAAAATTATTTCTCCCATTCAGCGAGTGTTTGTGACTTTTTCCTTTACCCTTCAGTGCATTCAAAATGGAACAGCGTATGGGGCGCAATATGACGTAGTGCACCGGGCGCAAGGCCCTGATTATAATATTCTTGCTGTATTATTGTTAAATAAAAGTGGGGTTTCAAGTAAAACCATTCAAGTGCCAGCGAGTGTAAAATCTTTGAATTTGTGTGTTTTCATGAGGTAAAATACTCTATTTAATATCACAGAATTCAAGCAGGTAAGATAGAAGATTTTATGCATGGTAACATAAAAACACCCAACGAATATTAATTATGTTCAATTTGAAAACCTTCAAGTTTCAAGTTGCATCATGTTTCCTTCCACAAATAACATGCAAAGACCCAGCATAGTTGCAGGCGTTACCTGGTGAATAACTGACGAAAAATTAGTTTGCATACTTCTGTAAGCTCTGAAAATATTATTCCATTACAAGTAATTTGCTAAATTTAAATTAAATGTTTTCAGCACTATAAAAGCTCTCGTGCAGGTATTTGTCTAAATTACCTGGTTGAAAAGTTTTTTAGTAGAGTAAAATAAACGGCAATTAGCTTTGAATTTCACTCACCAGCATTGAACGTTCTGAACCTCTAACGCACACACACATACAACAAAAAAGTATTATTTAAAGGATTTAAACATAAAAGGATTCTAACTGGGACTAAAAGAACTTTGTCCTTCATTTCTGTTTTAACGAAAAAGCTTATATGTACTTAAATAAATTTCCCGGTAACAGCTCTCATAGTTACACACACGTGCACACACAATGGGCAACATGGAACCTGAAAAACTCTCCTGTAGTTCGTAAAGCCAATTGGAGCCATCCGCAGGAGCCATCTACGGTACAAAGAAGACATTTTCCTGTCTCTGAAAAGCCACAATACATGAAGCTAATTAACCAGGTTACGACTTAAGTGCACACTGGCTATATGTAATAGACACGAGCTTGTGCTCCTGCATTCTGTGCTCCGGCAAAGTTTCCTGAATTCTATATCACGAGTCCTTCCGTCTCGCCAAAAGACGAAGACAGCATCCGTGCTCACTTTATCAGAACTCTGTGCTAAAGTTAACCTGGATCCTGATCTTTAATGACACACAGGAAGTTCCATCCACAGCATTACCGTTGGCTAGAAATTTCCCGTATTAAAATTTAATGCAATGTTGTCCTGGACAAGTACTATGTAAATATAATTGAATGTTTTAAGAGCGTTTTGCGTTTTGATATAAACTTGTTTTGTGCCGGTGTTCACTAGATTGTACTTTGCTTAAAATCCTTTTTGATGTGACTGCTCTAAGCTCAGAAATAGCCCTTTGTGTTGTGCCAGCTTTGTGCCCATGGGCGAGAAACTCAAGCGCAGCTAGGTAGGGTCATGCTGAGGATGGAACCTGATAAAATTGTTAATACCCTAGAGGGTGCCCTGAATATGACATACAGGGTGTCATGTCTAGTCAAAGAGTTATCAAAAGTTGGGCAGGTAAACCCGCAGGTTTAATGTTATAAACACCAACAGATCCCAAAAATCAGCTGACACGATAGAGTTACAAATCTAGAACTTGGAAATGGAATTGGATTCAGTGCCGGCGGATCGTGTTGGGCCCGGCTGGGTAGTCAGACAAAAACATCACACACTTGGTGGGCATGGCGGATAAAGCTTCCGCTATTTGTGCAGCATTTTCGAGAATGCTGCACAAACCAATCCGTCGCCTCCTGAGGGCGAAGGTGGTCAACTTAGTCTAGCTTTAGGCAGTGCCAGTATGGGCAGCAGGGACAAGAAAGAGGACTAACAGCAGAAAATGGAGGGCCGCATACAGACTAAAGATGGAAACAGATACGTGCGTGCGTACAGTGCCTGCGGTGTATGCGCAGTTTGCACTTCTATTCTATCAATCACCGCACGCACCAAAGTACGCATTTATCTGTCTCCAGCTTAAGCGTCGTTCGAGACGCACGCATTTATCTGTCTCCAACTTAAGCGTCGTGCTTACAGGACCATAGCCAACGATGCGGCGTGCGTGATAACGGTAATTAGTGCTACTTAGTGATACTGGCTAATTATCCCCTTAGTGATGCACCTCCTAGGGTGCTTCGAAAGAAAAATCCTGCGCACTATATATGGAGGAATCAACGAAAACGGTGTTTGGACGAGAAGATACAATCACGAATTGTATCAGTTGTACAAAGATCCAAACATCATAAAAACTATAAAAATTAACAGAATCCGATGGGCAGGACATGTTGAACGTAGCAGTGACGACAGCATAACAAAAATTATTATGAACAAGAGACCAGACGGACACAGAGTTACGGGACGTCCAAAAAAGAGATATATAGACAGCGTAGAAGAAGATCTACGAACCCTAGGTATAAGAAATTGGAGCCAGTTCTGGAGGAGGATGTTGCAGGAAGCCAAGGCCAATAACAGGCTGTGGTGCTATTTATGATGATGATGATACTGGCGAGAGAAGTCATGCGGCATAGTAAGTAATGTAAGAGCAAGGCAAATAAGACAAGTCTCGTAAAAGTTTAAATATTTGGCTTGTTGTGAAAAGCCTATAGTTCTGCCTGCGATTGTAGGTTCCAAAAGTCCCGGTAGTGATGGTTTCCTGGTGAAAGGAACCAGAATCGTTTTGTCGGGATTGACTTTTAGTCTTACGCCCTCGCACCAGCTAGAGACCAGATCTAGTGCCTGCTGCAGGCGCCTTGACATGGCTCCTTCAGTTTCACCTGTAACTACTATGACGACATCGTCAGCGTAATCTTTGGCGAAAAAATTTCTGCCGTTGACCAGTTCTAGAAATTCATCTCGATATCGTCAAAGGCCGTCCGCGCAACTCCTTTGTTTAGAGATGTGTATTCCAGCCTGAGCACCAGATTGGGCAGTGCCGTCTCAGTGGACTTGCCCGCCTCTTACGCAAGCTTATAGGAGCTTAGTGGTTGGCGTTGAAGATAAGTTTTCCTTATCGCCTGGTCGACAATTTTCTCCATTGTCTTCAAGGCAAAAGACGAGAGACTTATCGGCCTGAAAGATTTAGACGAGGTGTAATCTTAACACCCTGACTTAGGTATAAATGTTTTATTGACGTTCCTCCAGACAGATGGGATGCAGCCATGTGCGAAGGTTGCAGCCCTCCTGTAGCAAAATTGGATAAATTTCGTTCCAGGGGACTTGTATGGTTTGAACGATCTAATCGCCTCTCTAATAGCTTAGTGGTTAAACACGGGGTTTGCTTCTGTCCAGGCAGCTTTGGTCACTTAGAAATTAGGCCTTTTGGCTGCCCAGCAGAAATTGTGTTACCATTGGAATAAATGGTTATGCCTGGAGCAATATTATCAAGGTTTCTTCCCTAGACTGTGTGAAAGAGCCATCGGTTCTTCTGATAGATTCAAGATCTCCTGATAAGCCCTTTAATAGATCAGTTATTGTTGTAAGCAGCGGTAACCGCCTCCTTAAGGAAGTTCGTGGATAGTTCTACATCCATAATAGATTTGATTGAGTGCATGGAACCCTTCAATACGCTACTTACTTCGCCCCGAAAGTCTGTCCAGTTCGTTTATCTACTCACTCTTCCCAAAGACTCACCCACCATAAAATAAATGTGTCTATGGTCTGAGCAAGATGGCCCATCTGATACCCGTCAGTCGTAACTCAATCACTCAATCAAGAGCGTTACACATGAAAACTAAATTTGAACTATGCAAATTTCTTGTAAGAGCTGTGGCTTGATATGGCTCGGAGCTGTGGACCAAAAATTCAAAAACTTATTAGGAACTTTTGAGAGAAAATTGTTTGGCCCATTAAACGTAAACGGAGAATCGGATACAACCTATAAGGAAATAGATATCGTCAACTATATCTAAATAAACAGAATACGATGGCCAGGATATGTAGAGGGAATGCCGGAACACAGAGCAGTGAGGAAGATATCATAATCGGCGACCGTCCAGCAGGACGACTGAGGAAAGTATGGTTTGAAGCTGTAGAATCAGACGCACACTTGTAGGGTTGGAGGAGAAAACTAAAGGAGGACGACGCTGGTTTTGGGCTGTAGTGACATTGAACTGATAACAAACTATCAAATGAACTTCAAACAAGTCCCCAATCTCAACCATTCAAGACCACTTTCTCCCTAGGCTCAAACCTAAAAGCTTTCAGCTAAGACAAACAAAAATAGTGTTACCAGAGCTTATTTCTAAAAATTTACATGGTGACGTCATTAAGGAGGAAGAAGGTATATAAATGAAAATTTAGACCCCATGGATAAAGCTTATGGGATTTTTTGCTCGAACCGGCATTGCTTAGTTACTTTGGTGAAAAGCCACGTCATCTAACTTCTTCTTGCTCGACTGAAACTATCACCTTTTTCAGGCACGGCAATCCCTTTCCCACAGTACAAGAGTCACTCGACTTCGCTTTCACTCTGTAGTCCTCTTCATCGTGCACACGACGGTCTAGAAGTTCGTTGATAATTAGATCAAGTCGTAGTACAAAGTTAAGGAGTCAGCACCACTTTCCAAATTCGCACATCACCTTATGCTTGAACTCTAGTAAGGTTAGTTACCATCGGCTAGTACACCCTCCAGGCCCCTCCTAAGCTATTCCGCCTTCTTCTATCCTTGAAACGAAGCTTACTACATGATGTTACACCAGGACCTGAGCGACATGACAGACTAGCAGTACAGAGGATGATTCCTAAACTTAGAGGTATCCATTAGACGAGGTCGAAATTAAAAGCCATTATTTTTCTGATTTAATTTTTCAAACACACCATCACATAACGAGTCCTCCTTAAAAGTGTTAGAAGATCTCAAAGTGCTCCCACCAAAGGACACATTGCTGGAAGGCTCTAATTTTAGTACCTTTTGAACTGGAACGACAAGGCTGCTGTCGTAGTCTTGTGCTCGCCCCCCCAGCCCGCTCCAGCAACCTACAATCTCGGCCGCGTTTAGTCCTTGCGGTGCTCCTCCGTATCTAGAAAGGATGCAACCCTCTAAGTACACGGCTTACGAATTCACTCCGCAATTTATGTGCTATCAACAGTTTAAAATGTGTCCTCCTGAGCTCCCCAGATAGGTGTATGTGTCTGTGCCTGCGTCTGGCTGTGGGGTTAAGGGCTTTTCGGGAATTCAAAGATATGAATATTAACATGCTCGTGAAGGTATGTGGCGGGGGCAGGCGGCCCCTGCCGAAAAGGTTCCCGTTGAGGGCCGCTTCAAACACATTTCATAACAAATTATGCTAATTACCGAGCGTTAAATGTAATTTGCAGCTCGGCTGTCATCTGTGTGATGCTGAGACGCAGGGCGGATTTTTCCGAACGACGACGGCGGCGGGAGGCGCCCGGCGAATACTTCGAATCCTTCAGTGCTACGGAGTTCAGAGGAATCCTTTCTGTTGACATTCCTTGTTGGCTCTGGCGATGGTTCGGATGGCGTAGGGTTGTTGTTGGTTATGGAATTATGGAGCAGGATTATGTGGTGGCATTTATCCTCGGGGAGCACATAGAGCTCCGATGTGAATCCCTGTGATTAGTGCGTTGGAAATTTCGCCTAGTTTTACGCTTTGACAGTTGAATTGGGGATTTACTCCTGGGCTGCCGTTTATTACGCCTGTGTTAGTTTCGAATATATATCTTCATATGAATGAAATGATGTTTCGGGATTAGAAGGATTAAGCCCCGAGGCAATTGGTATCATGAAGGAAACTTCTGCTTGCTGATGAGATTTAATCGTTATGTTTGCTGTTTGGAAGTCAATGTGAATTATACGTGTTACGGCAATTTATATACGTTAAACTCTAGTAAAAGCTTAGGGAGACATAATTGAAATGCTGAGGTGGAAATACTGACAACGAAATTTTCCGGATTATTATGTTGAATGGCTGATAAGATTTCGCCAGTTAGAATAGCTTTGCTATAAATCTTCACTTTAAATTATTTCCATGCTGATGATTAATGCTAAACCTAAAACGGGGTAAGCATCTCGCAGAGCTTCCTTCCATGAATTCAATCGCCAATAATGAACGAGGCTATATTATACCGCGTAATCATTATTGTGTTATCATTAATTAGTGAGCATTGATGTAATTTTCTTAACAGAATCAACGCGTTCGGATTATAATTAAAGAAGCAAGCACATCCTAGAATATTAATAATTTCTGATTTTGTGCTTCTTGCTGGATTATCAGATACCGGCGAAGTATTCACGGTAGAGACAAATACACAATGGTGCTTTATCTATTATACCGAGATTGGCGTGCTTGATATTTTGGATAGAACATTTCATTTTAGGTTCAGGAAGTTTTATTGGTTAATCAATGAAAATTGATCCATTTTCATTTGCTGTTTTTCTTAATATTTTTTCTGTTTTTTGAAACAGTTTTATGCACAATTATTTAAGAATCTTAATAGATTGAAAATATTATTTTTATAATAAAAAAGTGTAGAACAAAAATACGCATCCAAACGGTGAAACCCTTACCCAAAAAAATAAAGAGTTTACCGGAAGTGATCAAAATGCACGACACTCCAGTCTACATATGACCCTCCAGGACCCCATCAAAATTTGTGACTTCTTGTCCGCCAGTATATGGACTCATGGAGATCATTCCCAAAACAACATAAACGGGGTACTATCAAAACGACCATGTCACAAATGGGTAGTCCAAAAATTAACGGATTTCTGTACACTGTACAGTGTGTAAGAAGCACAAGCACAATTTATCATTTCAAAGCCACGCGTAAAAGCTATTGCTAATTTGGTAGCAGATTATTTTACATGATTATGAAAGGAGAAATGGAGTGAGGTGAGGCACTACCGTTTGTAGCTTCGTGAGCTGCCCAGCAGAACCGACAGCTGGAATCAATTACCAGCCCTATCCGAACTCTGTCGTTATTTTTGGTTCATCTGATCGGCCCAATTCCTGATGGCTGATCCGCTGATCTTAGGTGGCAGCTGGCTAAGCTGCAGAAAGATTCTGGCAAACAATTAAGGGGTTTGCCCCTATTCTAGCCAGTCTGACCTTCGTGGCCTGGAACACATATCAGCGTAATACATATTTCTGTTCCTATTGAGGGATTTCAGAGATAGGAGACAATCCAAGGCACCCTGTTGGATTTAATTCCTAAAAGGGCAGCTTGATTGCTCCAGAGAAAATGATGATTTGGAGCTAATACAATCTAGACCTGGATGGCGGGAACCTCAGCTGGAAAAGCAGTTGGGCTAGTGCCAAGAGCCATCATAAAAGAGCTGTCGAGACCCAGAGTGTCGGCAATGAGAGTATTGGGTCCAGGTTAAGATCCTTGAGAATCGATAATTGATCAACAAAGTATCCTGGCGTAGACAATAATAACCCCTCCCGGAATATAGGTCCGCTCACAACTACCCCGTAATAAAAGCCGAGACGATCTAACCTATTCGAACCTATCTCCAATGCAAACCGTGTTCGCCAGGTCTTTGTTCTTATTGTAGTACCGGTGGGGAAGAACTAACTCCGATCCAGTGTTTGATCCGCAGACTAATTCAGGGTCAGTTACTAGAGAACCCGGGAAATTAGTGCTCTTTAATAGCTCCACGGTATTCCTTGTGTACTCCGTAAAGAACCTCTCAGGAATTTTGAGGGAGACAATACCATTTGAGTGTTCCTTAGACAAAATTTTGTATAACTTCAGGGTGGAAGCTTGTCTATCTCTTCACAGAGGTCTTCCATTGTAATGAGAACCCGAGGAGGCCAAACTCGAGTTCTCACACAAAAACAAAAAAAATCTAAAGCAATCAGCACATCACCAAGGCGGAACTCCGCGCCTCAACAGTAGGGCTGGCTCGCCGGGGGTCATAGATTTATAAGACACAACCTTACATTCTTGCACCAGTACTTACTTGAATGTGCACGCCACCCATCAGGGAGAACGCGGGGTACTACTCATGGGAACGAGGAGGGCACCTGAAATAAAAGGGCTTCTTCTCTCCTGGACTTGCGTTTGTGAATCCCGTACCAAATTTTGTTGTTTTTAATTTTTTGTAAAATTAAAATAAAATATTCTCCCCAAATTTCTGTACTAACTGAAACACAGATTTTACTATTGGCGACTTAGATTGGTGCAGTGTATTTGGGTACACTTTAAAGCTCTCCAGAAGGCATACAATAGTATATCAATAGATTTTAACCATTTCGGCGTTAAAAGTATTTGTTGGAGCCTGTGAGGCTGAGTCTGTTTTCTATACAAGAGTCCTACTATTAGTAAAAATGCCTCTTCATTACTATTTGAAGTTCTTTCCGAAAGTATCTAATAATTCTTACCTTTCCATCCGTCCAGCATTTCAACATGAACAAGTAATAAGCTAAATACCTCAAGTGGCACCAGTACTTCTGGCGTAGGAGTTTCTAACATAGCAGACCAAGATTCCCCACTCCTTGATCCTTTCCTTAGTATTATACTTCTTTACCCTATCGGACTCTTGGTGGTATTCTCTTTGGCGAGTGACATGACTACGAGGGAATGAAACTGTCGATACCTAAAAACGTGTCGAGCAAAATGTCACTTCACACGCCACCTTATGGCTTAAATACGAATTTTGTCGACTCACTCGCCAGAAGTTTGTTAGATTGGTAATGAGAAGACCAATTAAAGGTCGAAGTGACACATCTGTCACGTCACTCGACAACGAGAATAAGTCTGTCTGTTTTGAGCTATTGTCTTGGTTTCTTCGTCAAAATTTTCGATTTATTTCATTACTGCTCTATGATCTTTTCAGATCAGCAAAATTATTCCATATTTATTCATGACCCCTGGAATCGCATTGCCAACTCTTTCCTCGAGAAACCACTAGATTCGAATTTTGAAACCACCAGAAAACCACTAAAATATATTCCCCTTCTCCAAGTCACTAGATATTCCACTAAATCTAAAGTTTCTCAAGCTATAAAATTCCTAAATGCTATAAAATATCATTTTAATAATCATTATACCCTGGCTTCACCGTCCGAACTGCGCAAGTTCAAGCAAATTGATGAACTGAACTTTAAAATAACCTCAAGCCGCATACAATTTCCACATATTCAACTGAGGGTAAAACAGACCTCAGTTTGACGAACTGGACTAAAACTGAAGTTAAACGGGTTAATGGAGTGCCAATCCAGTGAGGTTTTGCAATTCTAACTTTTGGCGAAAAAGCAACAAACATTTCAAGCACGAACTGAACATGAACTGGATCTGGGCATTAGCCGGCAATCGTAAGTATATGTATAAACGACTCTAATAACGCAACTGGTTGGCTGAACTATCGGGGTCTCAAAGTTCCACTAAGGTAGGGTCTTTACTTAGGGGACGACACACCTTATTATTCCGCCTGGTAGTCTGGCACTGCTGGCGTCACAGCTCTTGTCAGCTGATTAGCGGTATCAACAATTTTCAAGAGGCTTCAATGAGACTATCTTCAGCTAACCCCGACGATTCATTCAACATCAAGAGTTCAAACTCGAGGTTCACCGCTACCTCCTCATGTATCCCTAGACTTTCTTTAACCTATCCTATCTTTTTTCTATTCTCCGAACTAAGCTTCCCTAACATGAACGACGTTATTATAAATGGTGGCACTTAAGGTTCAACTTTCATTATTCATGACGAATCAATTATCTATTCTGCGATCGCTCCGATCTGCAAGAGGCTTGTCTCAACGAATCAACATGGTTTTCTTGCAGGTCGTTCCACTACCACCAATCTTCTTGAGTTCACTTCTCATGCTGTCGAGGGCTTCGTTTCTGGTTGTCAAACTGATTGTGTTTACACTGATTTTAGCAAGGCATTTGACAAGCTCTCCCATTCTATTATAATTCTCAAATTAAGAAGGCTTGGCTTTTCGCAAGCACTTCTGATGTGGTTCCAGTCTTACTTAGCTGACCGGACCTACCAAGTTCTTTTTCGAGGATCCAAATCAGTACCCATTGAAGCATCATCCGGTGTCCCTCAAGGAAGTCATCTTGGCCCTCTTCTCTTCATTTTATCAATTGATGACATTGTTTCCTTGTTAAGACACTGTAGAATATTGATTTACCCTGATGACATCAAGTTATACCGTCACATTAAGAGTATTGAGGATTGCAAACTTTTGCAAGCTGATCTTGACACCTTTTACTCTTGGTGTACTTATAACAACCTGGTTCTTAATATTAGTAAATGTGAAGTCATGACTTTTAGTAGGAAACGTGATCCTATAATTTTTAACTACACCTTTCTTAATGAAGGTGTCCCTCGTGTAAACTTTGTTAAAGATCTCGGGATTAGATTTGATAGTAAGCTGGATTTTTCCACTCACATCAACTATATCTCTTCTAGAGGTAGTTTAGTCCTGGGTTTTATAAAAAGGTGGTCCAAAGAATTTAACAACCCCTTGATTACTAACCACCTTTATATTTCTCTTGTCAGACCATTACTCGAATATGCGTCCCAGGTTTGGTCTCCTCACTACTCTGTGCATGTTAGAACTATTGAATCGGTCCAACGAAGGTTCGTTCGATTCGCACTGAATCATCTTCCTTGGGAAAACCCATTAGTTCTTCCATCTTATGAATCTCGGCTTAAGTTACTTAACTTAAGCTCTCTACACAAGCGCCGTGAGGTGGCCGATGTTGTTTTTGTTCATCAGCTCCTTAATGGAAAGGTTGACTCAGGTTTTCTAGATCACCGTGCATCGTTTAGAGTGAGTCGTTACAATCTAAGAGGACCACCTCTCTTACAAATCAACTCTTCTAATACGAATTACGGCAGATTCGAACCTGTCAATCGCATGTTCATTAACGTGAACAACAATATTCATGTGTTTGACGTGAGTATTGGTAAAGATGCCCTTAAAAGGAGTCTTTTCAATCTGACGTGATTGCGTACATTTTATGTTGTCTGGTGGGTTACATGTTGGATGCCCTTACTTTTTATTTTAATCTATGTTCAATCTCTACTAATATTTACTAATATTTTATGTTTGCATGTCTCAGCTGAGCCACGGCAGTGGTAAATATTTCTCAGCCCTGCTGGGAAGTGTGCCTTCTGTGTTAGAAGGGAAACTCTATATATGTATATATATATATGTATATATATATTAGGGTGGAGTGAAAAAACTGTTTTTTTTACAACGGCTAGGGAAAGTTGTCATTTTAGCTTACAAATGAAGACTAAAAATATTATTCACCTCATTGCATGTTAAGAGGTGCCCCAGATGGTATAAAGATTTAAAAAAAATTACAAAATCAGCTTTTTGCCCACCTCGAAGATTGGTTTTTTTATTTATGTTGTAGTCAAAAGTGCGGGAATGCGGGAATGCGGGAGTGCGGGAATGCGGGAGTGCGGGAATGCGGGAGTGCGGGAATGCGGGAGTGCGGGAACGCGGGAGTGCGGGAATGCGGGAGTGCGGGAATGCGGGAGTGCGGGAATGCGGGAATGCGGGAATGCGGGAATGCGGGAGTGCGGGAGTGCGGGAATGCGGGAGTGCGGGAATGCGGGAATGCGGGAGTGCGGGAATGCGGGAGTGCGGGAATGCGGGAATGCGGGAATGCCGGAGTGCGGGAATGCGGGAGTGCGGGAATGCGGGAGTGCGGGAATGCGGGAGTGCGGGAATGCGGGAGTGCGGGAATGCGGGAGTGCGGGAACGCGGGAATGCGGGAGTGCGGGAATGCGGGAATGCGGGAGTGCGGGAATGCGGGAGTGCGGGAATGCGGGAATGCGGGAGTGCGGGAGTGCGGGAATGCGGGAGTGCGGGAGTGCGGGAATGCGGGAGTGCGGGAATGCGGGAGTGCGGGAATGCGGGAGTGCGGGAATGCGGGAGTGCGGGAGTGCGGGAATGCGGGAGTGCGGGAGTGCGGGAATGCGGGAGTGCGGGAATGCGGGAGTGCGGGAATGCGGGAGTGCGGGAGTGCGGGAATGCGGGAATGCGGGAATGCGGGAGTGCGGGAATGCGGGAGTGCGGGAATGCGGGAATGCGGGAGTGCGGGAATGCGGGAATGCGGGAATGCGGGAATGCGGGAGTGCGGGAGTGCGGGAGTGCGGGAGTGCGGGAATGCGGGAGTGCGGGAGTGCGGGAATGCGGGAGTGCGGGAATGCGGGAATGCGGGAATGCGGGAGTGCGGGAGTGCGGGAATGCGGGAGTGCGGGAACGCGGGAATGCGGGAGTGCGGGAATGCGGGAGTGCGGGAATGCGGGAGTGCGGGAGTGCGGGAATGCGGGAATGCGGGAGTGCGGGAGTGCGGGAATGCGGGAGTGCGGGAGTGCGGGAATGCGGGAGTGCGGGAATGCGGGAGTGCGGGAGTGCGGGAATGCGGGAATGCGGGAATGCGGGAGTGCGGGAATGCGGGAGTGCGGGAACGCGGGAATGCGGGAGTGCGGGAATGCGGGAGTGCGGGAATGCGGGAGTGCGGGAATGCGGGAGTGCGGGAATGCGGGAGTGCGGGAATGCGGGAGTGCGGGAACGCGGGAATGCGGGAGTGCGGGAATGCGGGAATGCGGGAGTGCGGGAATGCGGGAGTGCGGGAATGCGGGAATGCGGGAGTGCGGGAATGCGGGAATGCGGGAGTGCGGGAGTGCGGGAATGCGGGAGTGCGGGAATGCGGGAGTGCGGGAATGCGGGAATGCGGGAGTGCGGGAATGCGGGAATGCGGGAATGCGGGAGTGCGGGAGTGCGGGAATGCGGGAATGCGGGAATGCGGGAGTGCGGGAGTGCGGGAGTGCGGGAATGCGGGAGTGCGGGAGTGCGGGAGTGCGGGAGTGCGGGAGTGCGGGAGTGCGGGAGTGCGGGAATGCGGGAATGCGGGAATGCGGGAGTGCGGGAATGCGGGAGTGCGGGAGTGCGGGAATGCGGGAGTGCGGGAATGCGGGAATGCGGGAGTGCGGGGATGCGGGAATGCGGGAATGCGGGAGTGCGGGAATGCGGGAATGCGGGAATGCGGGAATGCGGGAGTGCGGGAATGCGGGAATGCGGGAGTGCGGGAGTGCGGGAATGCGGGAGTGCGGGAATGCGGGAATGCGGGAGTGCGGGAATGCGGGAGTGCGGGAATGCGGGAATGCGGGAATGCGGGAATGCGGGAGTGCGGGAATGCGGGAATGCGGGAATGCGGGAGTGCGGGAATGCGGGAGTGCGGGAATGCGGGAGTGCGGGAATGCGGGAATGCGGGAGTGCGGGAATGCGGGAGTGCGGGAGTGCGGGAGTGCGGGAATGCGGAAGTGCGGGAATGCGGGAATGCGGGAGTGCGGGAGTGCGGGAATGCGGGAGTGCGGGAATGCGGGAGTGCGGGAATGCGGGAATGCGGGAAAGCGGGAGTGCGGGAGTGCGGGAATGCGGGAGTGCGGGAATGCGGGAGTGCGGGAATGCGGGAGTGCGGGAATGCGGGAATGCGGGAATTCGGGAGTGCGGGAATGCGGGAGTGCGGGAGTGCGGGAGTGCGGGAATGCGGGAGTGCGGGAATGCGGGAATGCGGGAGTGCGGGAATGCGGGAGTGCGGGAATGCGGGAATGCGGGAATGCGGGAATGCGGGAATGCGGGAGTGCGGGAATGCGGGAATGCGGGAGTGCGGGAATGCGGGAGTGCGGGAATGCGGGAGTGCGGGAATGCGGGAATGCGGGAGTGCGGGAATGCGGGAGTGCGGGAATGCGGGAGTGCGGGAATGCAGAAATGCGGGAATGCGGGAATGCGGGAGTGCGGGAGTGCGGGAATGCGGGAATGCGGGAATGCGGGAGTGCGGGAATCTAAATTATCTAAAATCTTAGGGTCAAATATGAAAGTTATAAACATATAGTGCCCCATTTATACATAAATATGAGGTTTTCTTAAAATTTGTAAAAATGGTAAAAAATATCTTGTTTGTAGTTTGCATGATAAGTTTTGTTCTAAAACTTGCGTTATAGTTTTGTTTGTGTTTAAAAAGAGCCAAAATTAAGAATTGTAATGTTTATTTTGACTACAACATAAATAAAAATAACCAATCTTCGAGGTGGGCAAAAGGCTGATTTTGTAATTTTTTTTAAATCTTTATACCATCTGGGGCACCTCTTAACATGCAATGAGGTGAATAATATTTTTTGTCTTCATTTGTAAGCTAAAATGACAACTTTCTGCAGGTATGCCCTAGCCGTTGTAAAAAAAACAGTTTTTTCACTCCACCCTAATATATATGTATGTATGTGTATGCATATATAGATTTTCATGCTTAGCTGAAAAGTGCGCCTTCTGTGCTAGAAGGGTTAACTCTTGCTAACATGACAATGTTCATGCCTAAACTATGTAAATGTTCATGCACCAAAGCTGTTCAACATCGGTGTTCGAATGTGGCAAAATTAGTAACGAAAAGGCAAAAGTGACCAGACAATTATTCAAGTTTAGTTATTCCTGATGCTTCTTGAAACTGCAGAGCTTCATACGAAAATTTGCTAGTATTTTTGGTTTCATTCCACTTCAGAAGTTGGATTTGTCTCCACTGTTCACCAACTTTGGCAATAGACTCTGGCTTTTTATTTAAGTGTTGTCTTATTATGGTTAAGTGCATGCCCAACACTAATTTTATGTACTTGTATTCTTTCCTCTTACCACCAAAAAACTCATTAGCCACTAGATACGATTTTTTCCCACTAAAGGCAAGTCTAAACTAGTGATGAACAAACGCAAGAACAAGACAAGACTAATCTAGTCTTGTTCTTGTTCATTTGGTCTTGTTCTTGTTCTTGCAAGCATAACTGTCTTGTTCTTGTTCTTGCTAAGTGTGCAAGACAAGACTGCAAGAACAAGACCATTTTTGCTAATCACTAGTCTAAACCACCAGTTCTAGTGGTAAGACCACTAAGTTGACAACGCTTCTGCCATGGTAGTCGGGCGCTTCAACTCTCAGATTACTTAGACCGTTAGGGTACCGGTTAACGCCCATTAGAAGTTTTGCATATCGTTCTTTGCCGTGGTTGTCCTTTATTACTTTATTACTGTACTGTGGTATACAACGGACTAATATTACGATCTTCCTTAATAAATATTTATGGCTTGGTCGAAATATATTATTAATGGCATAATTTTATAACAGTCCTTTATAATTGGCAATCTTCATCTAAAAATATTTTCAATGTTCATTTATTGATACTTTTGGTATTTTTTAGTTAGAATGTACAGTATCTCCTATATATGAGCTTAGAGAATCTCTTACATCTATTTTTACATCGGGGTATGTATATGATATTTTAATTTAAAACATTCAAATCTTAGTGTAACTAATGAAAGTTTTCATATATAAATAATTAATTAGCAACGAGCATGTTAAAACTTATAACAAATATCACATGTTAAGTTATTTTTTGGTATTACATGAATGAAGACATGCAGTTAAAAAATGTAAAACTTGGGTCGATGGAATGTCAATTGACCAATCTCTCATCATCTGCAAATATGGCATCATAGTTCTCTATCAGTACTTTGGTCAAAGTGTTCAGTCTGGCAATTTCAGTGGGGTGCATAGTTGATGAGTATAGGATGCACGGTCCCCATATAATGGCCAGATTCGAAGCGGGCATTCGATTCTCGGCGCTGTAGTGTGCCACCCTAGAAGAGTGGAAATTAAAGAGTGTTACGTAAACATATAAAGTAGAATGTTTTTTTTTTTTGTTTAAATTTACTTACGTTGTCAAATGTTTTAATAAGAACTTTAAGGTCGCTTGTGCAGGATTTGGAATATCTAAAAGGACTCTCTTAATAATGGTTAAATTTGATATTTCGACCAAATTGTCTGGCAGCTTTTTGTACAATTCATTCGGGATAAGCGGGGTCTGCAGCTCCCTAAAGAATAGCTTCAGAAGTCCTGTAATTGTGTGAATATCTTGATTTCGCAGCAAGCTGGAGTCGTAGAATTCTGTCAATTTCTTTTTTAGATCGTCAATTGCCACCTTATTGCCAGAAGCACGATAGAGTCCATCGATTTGTATGCAATCCCGTTTTTCTATGAACCTTATGCAATCTGCAACAAAACGTGGCACATTGCAGCTGTGCGGATCCCTCTCCACTTCGTCTAGGGTAACTCCGAATATCGGGGGTGTTGGCTTCATTCCATCTGCCAAGCAAACGCTCGAAACATCTGAACGCTGTTAAATAATATATGAGGGAAAAATTTTATTATTTCACTGCTCTTTTGTTTCGAACATTTTATTAAAAGTGCGCTTTTCTTTCTATTTTTATATTTAAATGAATTTTCATATCATTTTTTACTATGTTCCATACCTTCAGGAATGTTTTCCCTTTTTTGCCTTCTTTGGGGGATCTGCTGTTCCTGGAATATTCGAATAGAAATCGTTTTTAGCAAAATGAAACAAAATATTTTAATTAAACTTTTTTTTTGTTAAACTTACAGTTTCAGAACACCTCTTTGGACTGAAATAAATTAATAAATGGTTTAGTAATCAAAAAATAACAATGCCAGACAATTCTTACATTTATTCCGGAAACGTTCTCCGATGGACTTTTTATCCGGCGAGTCCAGTAGCAAATTATCGATTGATTTACTCTTGAATCTTTGCAGTGTCACTGGCCCAGGTGAAGTTTCATTTTCAATGTGGTTCAGCTTAAACATTTCATCCCTGGATACGTACTGGGAAATAAATAATTAACAATTAGTGATATTGTGAAACAGTCTGTGCAGCATGCATATTGTAGGCTTTTGAAAATTGTGTTTTAACTCTCTCATCAATTATTGATTACTAGTTTCATTTGAAGCCAATGTCAGCTACATATTTTTTCAATTATTAATTAATTTCCTGAAAGCTATATTAATTCTTTTGAGGCTTCTTTTTTTCTATTGGGTAGCAATTTTTGGTCTCTGTCTCTCTATTATAGTTTTACAATAACGATAATCTGAATGTGCCATATTTTTATGTTTTGCTAATGGCGTCAAATGTCATGGTGCTTTGACGTTTACATTTTCCATTTGCAAAAATTATGGCAAATTCACAGTATGAGATTACTTTTGCTCCACCGTGTATACATATTAAAATAGTGAATTTCTAGTGGATATATATGCTATGAATTTAGACTCCCTTTATCAAAGATAGTTAGAAAGAATAATAATATGCCGAAGATACGTAATCTTTTTCTTTTATATAAATATAATTGGAGTGTATGTCTGTGATTTCAAAATAATTGTGTTTTTCTAAGTTCATATGGTTACTTATATGATATTAAAACATAATCACGTATTTTTAAAATTTTGGTCTACCCGTCTGTCTGTCTGTCCGGGCAAATCTTGGAAACGGCTAATCCGATTAGAATGGGACTTTCACTGGAAGATTCAGTATTTCTGCAGGAATGCTTTAGGCTATTTGTATACCCTTTATATTAGCTTCACCTGTATAGCCCATTTTACACGATGAAGCACGAAACAAAAAGTTTCCTTCAAGCTTGGTCAGTTTGATGGGAAGAAGTGAGAGAGGGCTTGAAGGAGGACGTGTTTCTTCAAGCCCTCTCTCATCCCTCTCCGTCAAACCGAGCAAGCTTGTAGGAAACTTTTTGTTTCGTGTTTCATCGTGTAAAATGAGGCTATGTCTGCATGTATGTATGTATGTAGACAAATCTTGCAACTGATTTTGACCCACTACCATATAACCGATCAATTCCAAATTTTTTACATATGTACAGTTCGCGTGATAATGCAGTCTAACCATTTTATAAATACGTCAAGGTGGCGGTTTCAAAATAGAGTCCGAATTTGGCAATTGTGCTCGTTGGCCCTCGACATGGATATCAAATGGGAATGATATGAGAAAAAAATTAGCGGAATGATAAGTAGAATACAATTAGCGTGGTATCATTCCAAATTCAAAATGGCAGCCAAAATAGTGATTTCATAAGAAATTGTCCAAGCTTTCCAAGCTTTGGAAAAAAAATATTGATTAATTACGAATTTTTAAAGTTGATAAAAAACAAATTTCGATTCATAACTCTAGAAGCTGTTGCGTTGGAAGCTTGACTTTTACAGTATAGGATAGGTGAGAATATACTGCATAGATTGCTGCCTTATTCATGACAATATCTTATAGGGTTACAAAATTACAGGCTGATATGGAAACCTCTACTAAAAAAAAATCAAACCGCCCTAGCGACTAAGGCCTGAACTCCTCTGTCGCTGACGTCGGTCGCGTACGTCGGTCGCGCGTACGAATATACGTTGTGTTCTATAAAGCACCACACTGTGACGCTGACATCAGAAGAATCAAAATACCTTGCTTGATCACCGACATTACACACTTCCCTAGATTTCATCGTTAAACGTTAGAAATTAATGTTTTTATATCGCGCATAAACTGGTATTCCTTTTTCGCAGAAGTATTATTTTGCCTAAACTATGAACTTTATGCTCATGCGCTCGCTGACTCATAGCAGTCAGCGACTTAATATTTTTACACGTGATCTGATACATTATTACAACTACGATGATACAATTTTTTTGAAAAATTTCCACATTTTGAAAATTGAGTTTTGAGCAGAACCTTCTATGAGCGGGCCCCACTGTGCGTCGGGTAAATAGTTGATCGACGGGCTGCCAGCAGCATTTCAACCAATATCCGAGCTTTTATCGGTGGAATGATCAAGACCCATATTGCGCCAATCGAGACCAACACAGAGGAATTTTACGATTAGCTTAAACCGACGCTGAATACGAAACCTCGAACCGATTTAATCATACTCGCGGGGGACTTTAATGCACATTTAGGAGCAGATCGAACAGCCTGGAAGGAACGATGGGTAAATTCAGACACGAAGTAATTAACGACAACGGGCTACTCCTCCTTTGATTTGCAGCGTCAAACAATTTGAAAGGCAATAGTCGGAGTCTATTGTGGGGTGTGCAATGGAGTTGTGTTCAATTATCCTTAAGCGGACGCATCCATGGATCCACTGTCTAAACCTCGTCGATCAGCGAAAACGAATGAAACACGTCGATTTCGAGCATTACTTATCGCTGAAGAAAGTTCGACAGAAAAAGAAATCGGAACGAGAAGCGTACTGGAATAACGTTGCGGCCGAAATGGAAGAAGCGGCGTCGAGGCACAAGTTAAGCAACATTCGCTTTGCTCAAGTGGTGTATATGGAAACGAACAAATATTTCCATCAAAACAAAAGTCTTTACCAAACGCTGATCGTCTTCTTTATGGATCGGAAACGTTGACACTGCTCAAGCCGGACGACAACAATCTCGAGGTCTTCCAAATGCGATGCTTGAGGCAGATTCTCGGTGTCTCACTCCGCGATCGCCTTCGAATCGAGACAGTTAGACAAAGATGCCATCAACAGGCACTGATTGAAGAAGAAGTGTAAAAATGTCGACTACGGTAGTTCTTGTATTCCGAATGGATAACAACCGCTTGAAACGTATACTTCTCTGGCGAAACCGTCCAGCAGACTGGAGAATTTAGCGATTGGCACCGAACCTGGCTAAACTTGTCGAGGGCGACTTAAAGATTCAACGATTATCAGTTATCGAAACTCGAGACGTCGGCAAAAATCGTCAAGAATGGAAACGAATCGTGAATGAAGAGCCAGCGGCATCGACAGCAGAGTATTCTTTGCGGGGTTACATTGATTCTGTACACCGTGCTTTCTGGATGAAGGAGCTTATCATCATTGGCGGTCGAACTACGGAAACAAAAATTCCAATCAGTGGCTACAAAGAAATGACCAAGCCCCAATTGTCTTTCCCAAAATTCTAGGTAATTCTTTGAGGGCATGTGTTGGCCGAAGCAGAAAGAAAAATTCATAGTAAAATCGACAAAGCAGTAATGAACAGGTAAAACGTGTCAGTATGAATATCAGAAGACACTCACTCAACCATCACCCCAAAGTTAAGAGCGGTTCAAAAATTTTAATGGCTGGATGGCGCAGAACAGGAAGCCAGGATGTAGGAGGACTTCTGATCAATATGTATTTTTGAAAAGATTTTCAATTATCTTTAATAGCCGAATTGCAATCGGCCAATTTCGAATAAACCGGTATAATTCACCTCGAAACTAAGCATTTGAACCAATTTAAACATGATTAGATTTCATGTTTGTGTGTTCGGCCAGCCTAGGAATCTTAGTTTTAGAGTGGCGGACTGCCGTCACAGAGGTCTCTGGTTCGATTCCATCGAAGCAGTATACACTTTCGTTTTTCCTTTTCATTTACCAAGAAAACAATCTATATTTACTGTCTTCCCTCTTTATAGCAATTTCCTCACGTTTGGGTAGTATTGGATTAAACACTCACTTTAACATTGCAATTAGAATGTACCGTAGACAGTACAAAGAGGGGCTCTTCTGAAATCTAATATATCATTAAAAAAAATGTAAAAGTTGAATTCGACTGGAATGTCTACCATTCAGTTCGGCTAATACGCTTCTGACATTATGACATTCCTATCAAATGTTCAAGTCTACTTGTTGCAATACACCAGACATGAAATTGGTTCAAGTCTAATTGCTGCTGTAACACGGCAGACACAAAATTACAATATCCGATGAAAACACTTGACAGCCATGAGCGGCGAAATGAGGATTTAGGTCAATTTCAAATTATTGGCTAAACATACATAATAAACAAGTAAATTTAATTATTTTGCATTATAATCAATTTGTTTTCAATTTTGTTTGCTAGGAATCAATTGAACTGAAGTACCTATATTTTTATATCGAGTAGGTATGAGATATTCTACTTCCGCTGTAAAAACACGTAGTACAATCTACAGATAAGAAATAACGGAATCTTATCTAAAACTTATGAAACTGTGTTCAAATCAATCGATTAAATTATTATGAAGCAATCAGAATTTTACCAGGGTTTTTTTATTTTTTATCTTTTAAATATTTGTTTTCTTCCGAAAAAGCTAATTTATTTCAAAAAATTGAATTAACAACATGTGTATAAAATTTAAAGGTAAATACAAGGTAATGATCTGAACTGGAACAGCGCGAGGAGTGGGTGTGTGCTATAGATAAACAACTAAGCACGTGCCTCTGTGGTAAAATAAAGAAAGATATGCTTAGTTTGCTTGCCCGAAAAATAATAAGTTAAGATATCAACGACACTGGAACGGTTTCTCACTAAATCGATGGTTACATCTATAGTCCTTGGAATTGGTACATTAACATTGCAAAAATGCAGGACAAGGTTTTATTTTTAGGATGTGTAGACGGGGTCAGTGTGAGCTTAAGTTTGAGTTTTCGGGATTCTAGCCCCCCCCCCCCCCATTTGGCCGCCATCTTGGAAAAGATTTTGGTTTTTCCCCTATATCTCCGAAACGGTACATCATACAGAAAATTTGCAAGGGGAGATTCAGTGTAAATACTGAGTGATGGGTAGTGTGATTTACCCAATTAAAGCATCTTTCACTTCACATGCAGACTAAAAATTTAGTGTGGGATAGAACCTATTATAAAATGAGTTTGTAAGATGTGCCTCTTTTTTATTTTGAGCCAGTACAATGTCGGTTCAAAGATTTGGGTTTAATAATTAAAAACACGAAGCCCTTAAAATTCATTCTAGATATTAACAAATCTCTCTTATTTGATTCCTGGTTCGATTACGATTTATTTTTTCTGAAAGCCTTTTTGCATCCCCGGAACGCGGAATTCGTTTATTGGGGCCAGGGCCTCATCGTGTCTGGACAAGGTGCAATTAACCCCCTAAAACCATTAGCGTTGGCACTTTTTCCATATTTCCGCCTCAAACGAATCATTAGCAATAGGAATGTAGCAGGCCTGGGTGGCATTATAGAAGTTGTTTCAAGTTTTCCATTGAAAGAATGTGCAAGATACGAATTAAAGGCATATTCTACAATTACTGCCACTGCTCCAATTGAGGATAAGTCTGATAAAGAAAAGAAGGCCTTCTACGAAAAGCTTGAAGGAAACTTCAGAAAATGTCCCAGGTATGATGTAAAAGTAATTATAGGAGAAGTTTCGCAAAAGTAGGGCAGGAACGAATCTATTACCCAACCATTGGAAAACACAGTATTCATCCTGATTGCAATAATAATGGTCGTAGACTGGTGAACTTCGCTGCTGGAGCTAACATGATAATAGCCAGCACGAAATACACGAACAAGCAACGTAAGGAATTTAAACCCAGAGTATCGATGTGTAAAGACTAAAACGGTAATATCCTGAGCCAAAACCAAGAAGTCTTAGAAACATGAGGGAGTATTTTAATGAGCTACTGAACAAAGACGACGAAAATGAGAGTGAAAGTGATGTGAACCAACCCAATAGAAACGCACCACCCGATAACTATAGTGATACTGGTGCTGAAAATGAAAGTGATTTGCCCACAATTGACGACGTACAACAATCAATGACGAACCTTAAATCAATGACGAAACGATAAAGCCCCAGGAAAAGGTAGCCTAGCAATCGTTCTGGCATCAAAAAAAGATCCCACTTTAATGGACGGAAGGTGTGATATGCCCCTGAATAAAAAAGGAGATCAACTCGTATGTGAGAACTATAACCCTCCACAACGCAGCATAAAAAATACTATCCACTATTTTGCACAAAAAACTTCTACGCATCGTAGAAGGCATAATAGGTAGTTATGTAACGAACCACGTTCGAAATAGAAAAGAAGAGAAAAATACTAAAGTAACCCGTTTCCACTCTAGAAAGCATTTCCTTTACAAAGCTTTAGGAAAATAAATATTTACTCAGCAGGCTGGGTAATTCTCCTTTGGAAGCTCAAACCGCTTCAACAGGCTAAAGTTCAGTCTTTAATCAGGCTCGTTCCGGAGAGGTCACCTTCTCCGGTCCTAGACCGTGTCGTGGTGTACGATCCGGCACGGTCACACTATGGGAATGTTGCCGAGGCCTTGTCGTGGTGTACGATCCGACTATGTGCCGAAGTAGCTATTCCTATACCGTGTCGTGGTGTACGATCCGGCACGGTTAGACTACAGACATAACACCGTCCGACTACCGAATACCTGAGGAATGTTTCCTGGACCAATGTCGTAGTGTATGATCCGACATTGTTCCCGGCAGCATTTCCTATACCAGTGTCGCGGTATGACCAGATACAAGACCGACCACATACCGAACACACACACACACACGTACATCCTGCTAGACCATTGACCCCAGCTTACGCACATGTAGAATAGGGTAATGAGTAGATAACTGCTTAGCAATAAATAAGTAAGAAACATGTATTGTAGAGGCAAACCGTAGTTAACTACTCAGAGCTAACTATAAGAAACCTGTAAACATGTATCCCGTATTTACTTAGATTTAAGAGACCTAAATTGTTAGTACATAAGGAATATTTTGAATAAATAAAGAAATTTTATTTTGTAATAAGGTGTTTGTTCTCACACGACCTTGGACAACTCGAGAGCTCCCGGCAACCCTCCCTTAAAAAAGGAGCTTAGAGAACACTTTCAATAAAACACCATTACAGTTATCAATGTGGCTTTTGACCAGGTAGGTCCATTACAAATCATATTTCCACTTTAAGAAGAATTTTGGATAAATCATGGGAATTAAACATCATTATTCACGTACTAGACTTCAAGCATGCATATGACCGCGTCAAGCTAAAGCTACGGAGTGCTTCTGCTTTCCAAAACACCTAATCGAAGTAACAAAAGCTACAATCGAGGTAGTACGATGCAGAGTAAGATTTGAACGAAAGTTTCACTTCGCAGAGAGGCCTTAGACAAGGTGACTCGTCATGCCTGCTATTTTACACAGTGTTGGAGAAGGTGGCAAAAGATGCTGGAATAGAAACGACGAGATCGTATTTAACAAGTCAAAACAGACAATGATGACGTCGCTCAAATAGGTAGGTCTTTTGTCAGTGTGAAAGAAGCCTTCATAAAACTGGAAACAGCTGCGAAGAGAATGGGATTACTCATCAACGAAGCAAAAACTAAGTACCTTTGTACTTTGTACTCCAAGCGAAACTCCAAGACAAAACATTACAGCAGATGCATATAACATCTAAACTGAATCTAATTATCTTGGGACAGTATCGGGGACCTTGGTAGGGAGTAAGGCGCCTGGCTACCATCCCAGAGGTCCCGAGTTCGAATCCCGGCATCCCCATGGTCCTTCGCCTTTTCCACTTTCCCACCTGCATAACTTTCCTTCTTTCTTCTTCCCTCTTTATATTCCTGATGCCTCCTGTCATAGCCTTCCTTACCCCCTTGCCCGCTGCAACAAAGCGCATGTCATCGGTTGGTTGATGAGATTCAACTCGTTTCAAGAGGCATAACACTCCAGCGAGTTGTTTCTCGATGCCCTGATATCATCAGAGTCACGATAGTAATGGTTGGGAGTTGGTGGAATAAAAATATCGTGGCAAGGTTGTACCAGCTCCTTCCTGAACTCTATAAGAAGAAAATAGATTGCCGACAGTATAAAGGCCCATTCCTAAGCCTCTAGCCTTCCACTTAAAAAAAGCAATCAGTGGCGATACTACGGAAACCGTAAGGAGAATAAACTTTGCTAACAGAAGCTATTTTGGTCTTCGACAACTTCTTACATCTCGCATTTTGTCTAGAGGAATGAAGTGTAGTATACCACGCTAATCAAACCCGTTCTGATGTTTGGATTAGAGGAATGGACTTTGAAAGTGGCTGATGAAACTCCTCTAGGCACTTTTGGCGGTGTCTGCGAAAACGGTCAATGGAGAAAGAGATATAATCATGAATTATACCAACTGTACCGTGGACCCGCCATTGTCAAAAGCATAAAATTAAATTAAGGAGATTTCGATGGGTGGCACACGTACATATAGGCTTTCCAATAGCGACCTTGCTAAAATAGCAATAAATCGAATCCCTGATGTAAAGCGGTCGGTCAAAGAAGCGATATATGGACTTCGTTGAGGAAGATTTAGTAAAGTTGGGCATACGTAATTGGAGGGCATTAGCCAGGAACCGAAGGGCATGGAGAGAAAATCTTGGGAAAGCCAAGGCCATAACAGGCTGTAGTGCTACAGAAGATTATTTTTCTCGCAACAATAAGATTTACTCTTTAAGTTTATTTGCAAAATTTGCATTTCTCTTCTTTGCACACACTACTATATTGTAGCCATTGGCTTATAAACAAGTTAACTCGAAGGAACAGCAACATTCTGCAGTCAGTACTCCCAAACTCATACAAGATATAAGAGTTCAAACCCAGAGATCAATGAACTAATTCTCTACCTTAACCTATTCTGTCCTTCACTTATCCTTCATGGTACGCTTACTGCCGAATTGACGTAAAAGACATGGAAGTGTGAAGAGTAACTCCTGATGAGATTGTGAAAAAGAAATAAATAATGCTAAAAAAATGCATAAAAATTCGCCAATTACCCGATCGTTCAGCCTATATGAACCTAACACCTTTCTATTAACACAATACCAAAAACTAGACCAACAACCAAAAAAATGATCGATCTCTTCCTACAAAGATCAAAAGCACCCCTTAAAATTTGTTCACTTCAAAAAAAACGACAAAAAACGAGATCAGTATCACATAACCCATCTTATCCGGCCTCTTCCTCAAGTATATGATCCATAAAAGTACTGGAGTGTAACAATAAACAGCGCCGCATCGATTTTCCTTAAATAATATTAAAGACAGAAAAAAAAACACACTTTCAAAAAATTTAATACTTCGTTAAAAGGCTCCCATTTTTTATCAGTTCATTTCCCAAAAAAAATTGAAGAAGCGAAGATAATCACTATTTACTTAACGATTAAAATTATGAGTAACGCCGCCAGCAATAGCATAAAAAGGAAGCATCGAGCATAATTATCTTCCGGGAATGCAGCGAGGTTATCAAATTTCAAACTCTTTTCTTTTCGGGTAATTTGACTGACGTAAGGCAATTAGTAATGGTAATGAGAGAGCGTTATGACTTCTAATTATCATAAAAGGTTTGGCCTAAATTGACCTTTTCTAGGAGTAATTTGTTTTTAATGCAGTGTAAAATAGTTTTTAAATATTTTTTGATGATTAATGTTAAAAAAGACGTAAAAAGTCATAAATATCCCAAACACTTACTCACCATGTCTTCTTCATCCTCTATGTAGTTAGTATCCAAAAGCATAAACTTCCACGCCTGAACTGACTCGGGTATGAACAGCGCAGATTTATTACTTTCACTACAATGACGCGATCGGCTTTTTACCTTAGTTAGCACCTGAGGCAGCACCTGTACTGGGTCAGGTGATCTGGAAACACACCCACCTGCACCAGCATTCCCCTGAAACTGACTAGTAGTGAATGGCCTTCGCCGATCATAATCGTAAATGATCGCACGTAGCTTTGGCTCGGTTGGGCAGTAGAGTATGCAGACACTTCGGTATGGATCTTCTGGGGCTGGTTTAGCTGCTGCAGCAGTCTTGGTCTTATTATTCTCCCTGAGGACTACATTAACATTCTCCACCGATCTTGTCGGGGGTTCATTTGTATTTTGAACGGTTGTTTTCTGTGGTTTCCTAGAAAACGTAAAATCATCATCGGTTTCCCATTCTCCGTGATCTTCGACGCGAGATGATTCATGGGCTGGTAATGTGATGTCATAGTAGTCAGACGCATAACTTTCACGGGGATTACCAACGGTCTTGAACTTCCAGATTGGTTGGTATATATCTTCATCTCTTGGCTGTACAGTCATGGGAATGCTATTGCGAGATTCTGTATCCTCTTCAATGGCACGCAAATTCCTCTTCGTTCGTCGATTTTGTTTACGATTTAACTGGCAAATCCTTTGGTAAATATTCACCAACTGTGGATATTCGATTGTGATAAAATTTTGTTTACTGATAATATTTAAGAAACCACTCAACAATTTGTCGTAGGTGATAAGAATTCTGTTAAGACTCTTTGAGGTTGATAGATAAGAAACCAAATGATTTATTTGATTTTCACAATCACTTTCGTAACATTTGGATATTTCTTTGGAAATATTATTATTGTACACAGCACTATTTAACTTTGGTAAAACATCTGGATCGTTTTCGATTGAAACTTTCTGCTCTAAATTCCCGTTAACTGTGATAACACTATCTATAATCACTTCCGGATTTTGCAAATCGACACTTTGATCGCGCTTTAAGAATGCATCAAATGTACTTAGCAAGTCGCTAACAAATTCCGAATCCTCATAAAGTCCGTGGCGACGACTTGATTGCAGGAATGTATCTTGAATACTGCCGATCGTAGATAGCTGCTGGGGCTCCGCTGTTGACGACGGCGACGACGACGACGACTCCTCAATTTTCAAGTAGATCGCCCTACGTTTTGATCGTTGCCTTTCCATTAAATTTCGTTTGAAATCGTCAACCATTTGTGTACAGTCTAGATCTGTATTGAGTAATGAATCCCAAGCTGTTTCCTCCTCACCTGGCGGCTGCATATACCACGTTGCAGCAGCACTACTAAACTCGTGTGCAATACCGCAACAACTGAAATTCCGTGATGGTATACTTTTTGTATTACAAATGGAATCGTGCGCTGGTGTAGAGCAATAATCGAAAGCCTGAGTACGTAGTGATGTCATCCATGCTATGACGTGATCTTGTATAAAGGTGCGAGACTTCTTATCGTTTGTAGTATTTACTATATTATTATCATTATCAATGATAACATTACCAGGTGTCTGTGATCTTGTGATCTTGTTTAAATTCGGATCGGATTTTGAATTTTTCGACCAGAAATTTTTACTAGATTCATTCAATGAGTAGTTCATTAAGTGATCGTCACTTTTGCGCAGTTTACCATAAATATGATGATCGCTAGTCGATTGTAGCCGTTTCAATTCACAAATCCGGTTTAAGTCGAACGTTTCATTCGTTTTGAATACATTATCGAAGCCATCAACATTATGAATTATCTCCAACTTGCGAGGTTTGGTGTTTTTGTTATTATTAGATTCACGCGATCGTACTTTTTTCAATGTACCAAAAATGCCACTTAAAATTTTCGTGGGCCTACTCTGTTTTTTCTGTGGCTTGACAATATTACAACAATCGCATTCTTTGCCACTATAAAAATCACTGCATTTTTCACAAATATTCTCATAAATATTATTATCTTCTAGATATCCATTAACAACAAACTGACAAAAATTACATAAATTCCCCTTGGACTCAAAAACACCATAGCCACAGCCTGTGCATAAATTTTCATAGAACACACATGATTTTTGTGCATTTAAGAATTCACTCAACAAAAGATTTCTACCAAAGAAACGATCAAGCTCCGGACTGTAGGTACGTGTCGAATGACGATCATCTATACCTGTATGATCCTTGTCACAACTACCTGACGAGTCTCGGCCGGTGGTTGATGTTTCTAGCACCGGATTCCGATCATTAAATAATTTAGAATTTCTTGACATGATTTTTTTGTTTTTCTACGAAGCTTTTTCGATTCAATTCTTCGAACATGAGTCATATAGATAGAAGTCTCGGCAACGCGATCGTTCAGTATTGAATTTTATAAAAGGTAATCATTTCTGCTAAGCGCGCTACCTGATCGTGCATTAAAGGTATTCTCTCGATTTGAAATCACGAGTCACCAACAGCGAGACAGTGAAAACGCGTATCACCATTATTATTATTATTAGTACTGTCGTTAACGACTGCTAATTCCAACATTCTGTCATTGAAGGTTTTGTTTGTAAACAGACGTTGACTTGAATATTAAGTAAAACTGTTAACGTCACATTATTTTAATCCGTAGATTCAATGAAAACATTTTATTGTTTATTTTCCGCACTTTTAATAAAATACAAGCAAACGAAACTAAAAAAAAATAATAATTTTATTTCCAATTGGAATTTATCAACCGCGCAGCCAAGGGCTTTTCATCAAACTAATCTCGTTGCGCATGTCGAGAATCTTAAAGACCGGAGATGATGCTCAGTGGCTGGCTGCTTCTTAAACTGATGCCAACAATTGCGATCATTGTATTTAATTAATTTAGTTTGGAGATATTCTTCTCCACCGTCGTCGTCGTTGCCGTCATCCAGTCCATAGCACATCGCACACATTCCATCTGTGGACATCTGAATGGGGCTGGCTTCTCCTAATAATTTGATAGCTTTCGGAGTCTCTAGAATATGGCCGTGCGAGAGGAGGCCATACCACATTCTGATTCTATATTATAGCCACCACAGTCAGCATAAATACATAAATACATAAGAACCATGCTACAGCAAAGCCCCCGGGGCAATTATAGTGGGCGACAACTCGTTCATTCATCAAAACATGATACGCTATCAGCAATGGTGGCCTTCTGCTAATTACGCTCGTATCCAATTTGACGTCTCTAGATGACTGATGGAGGAACAATCGACTGCAAACAGTTCGTTCCATCTTTATCCTCGGCTCTATTATTATTGCTGCTTCACTTTCAATGAGCGGAAATTTATCGATACCGCGCTGTCAAGTCAGAACAATAAGGCGATAATTTTGGTGACAACTAGATACTATATTATTTTTTCAATGGATTTGGCGAGACAGCTTATGACTCCACGATGATGCAGTTTCAGAAAATCTTTCATATTGTCGTTAACTTAATTTCAATCCAAGGTCAGCCATTAAAAAAATTGAAGCTGTAAAACGCGATAAATTTTTCGAATAAATAAAAAAACATTTCCAGTTTTCTATTGCACAAGGCGTCCAGATGTTAGGAAATGCTTTTAGTATCAGCATGAAAAAAACAAGATGAAATATGACAAAATAATTCTAAAAACGCCAAATATGGGTTAACTTTGCGACTGGTTTGAGAAATAGAGGAAAACAGTTCTTGAGAAGAAGAGCTTGAAAATGTTGGAGAGGATTATAGTCTGGGTTATTTTTAGAAGAAATTTGTCCGCGGTTGGGATAAATTTGAAGAGAAGTTTTGAAAATGAATTATGTACTCGAAAAATATTGGGCTGTGCATAAGTTCAATCCTGCAAATTATGGCCAAAAACGGAACTGGAAACATGTGTGCTTCATTAGTTTGAGAAGAACCAATGAACTTTGAATTACAAACCGGATATGTCGACAATGTACGGTGACAAAAGTTAATAAATAGGCTTGTTTCTAAAGAACAAACACGGCTAAAAGGACAAATCAGATACATCAATGACACACTGCCAAAGATGTAACATACTGAAGTGTGTTGTTTAACACACCAAAGTGTGTTATTTAACACACCGAAGTCTGTCGTCAAGAAAAAGTGCCTTTTTTTTAACACACTTTACCTGGCAATTAACACGCTCTTCCGTGTTAAAATTATAACACACTTTTTGGTTGGTAAAATTTAGATACTTTGATGAGGAGATGAAAACAGAAATGAATAAATACTAAAATATGAGAATTATGAAAACACTTATAATTGTATTTATTGCAATTTGTTATACTTTTTATCCCTAAAATTCAGTGCGCTCGTGATACACTAATGCAGTGTTCCCCAAACTTTCGACATCTGTGTACCGCCAAAAAAATGCATGTGCTTCAATAATTGAAAGACACTGCCCGACGAAAGTTTGACCCCTGGTAGAAAAATGGAAAGCAGCTAAGGTGGGGTTTATTGACCGTATTGTAATTAATTTTGCAACGCCTTTCAATAAAAAAAGATTATGTGTGCACAGTCCCAAAAAAACGCCAAAAAGTAATCAATTTTACAAACTTGGCACCCACCATAACTTACTCCTAGCCTATCCTATTTTATTACCACTAGAACTTTTCGTTAGCGCATTTTTACATTTCGAAAAGAAGTTTGTTCCCATATTCTGGCTGGAGCAATGAAAATTTTACCTTCAAAATTATTATTTTTTTTTCTTTTTAGTTTATTTTAAAATAAAAGCGTATTTTTTAGTTTTTTAAACCATATGTTTATCTTCTATTTTTAGTCTATTATATGTCTCCCGTCATTTTGTAATCACCGCCATATTTGATTTGAAATGACATCATACAACTTACTTTCTTACTTACTGTCGTACACTTTCATTTGATAACCATACTAAGAGCGAAGAAAAGGAGAAGTTAAACCGCCATTTTGGGCAGGCTGCCAGTTTGAATTTGGAATGAAGCGACAGAGTATTCTACCTGTTATACCATTTCATTTGATACCCATACCGATGATGGCTTGTAAAGAAAAAGGTTTTGTGTTGGCCGCCATTTTGTATTTGCCGCCATTTTGAATTTAAAATGACACCACACAGCTAATATTATTCTACTTGTCATACCCTTTGATTTGATACCCATGCCGAGTGGCTTCTAAAGAAAAAGGTAATCCGCCATTTTGTGTTGCCCACCATTACAGGAAGGACGCCACAAAGCTAAATACATTATATTTATCATACCCTTTCATTTGATACCCATGGTCGGGATCGGGACACACAATTTCTAAATTCGGCCGCCTTCTTGAAGCCGCCATTTTGATTTTTTTACAAAAATTTCATATTGTATTGTCACCTGAACTATACGTATGGGAAAAATTTGTGGTTGATTGGTTACATGAAAGTGCACATTTTGCTTCTTTTTTTCTTTGGTGTCAAATATTTTCTCTGCAATTCCCTTTTTTCTATTTTTATTGGGCGCCATCTACCCGATCGCATTTGTACCATGCGGTTTACCCAGGTTTAGGCAAATTACAAATATGTACTGTGAAAGTTTCAGCTCAATCTGCCCGGTAGGTTTTGAGTTTTTTAGTGTCGCAATACAAACAAGACATTCATTTATATATTTATAGATAAAAATAAGTCGGGATTTCCTTCCTGACGCTATAATTCCAGAACGCACGAACCGATTTCCACGATTTTGCATTCGTTGGAAAGGTCTCGGGCTCCGTGAGGTTTATAGCAAAAAAATTTCAACAGAAAAGCAGGCGTTTGGTCCATAGCAGCCATCTCAAGAGGGCGGATTACCATTTTCTTTACAACCCATCGACATGGATATCAAATGAAAGGGTATGGTAAGTAGAACACCAAAGGCAAAATAGTATACTCAATATATCGGTTGTTCCATGGCAGTCATCTCAAGAGAGCAGATGACCATTTTCTTCACAACCTCTTCGAAATGGGTATCCAATGAAAGAGTATGATAAGTAGAACATAATAAGCAATATAGTATACTCAGTCGCTTGGTCCATAGCGGCCACCTCAAGAATGCGGATTAGCATTTTCTTCACAACACCTTCGACATGGGTATCAAATGAAAGAGTATGATAAGTAGAACACCATAGGCAATATAGTATACTCAATATATCGTTTGGTCCATGGCGATCATCTTAAGCGGGCGGATTACCATTTTCTTCACAACCGCTTCGAGATGGGTATCAAATGAGAGAGTATGATAAATAGAACACATAAGCAATACTCAATATATCGTTTGGTCCATAGCGGCCACCTCCAGAGGTTGAATTACCATTATCTTCACACCCCTCGACATGGATTTCAAATGAAAGGGTATGATAAGTAGAACACCATAAGCAATACAGTATACTCAATATATCGTTTGGTCCATGGCGGTCATCTCAAGAGGGCGGATGATCATTTTCTTCACTACCCCCTCGACATTGGTATCAAATGAAAGGGCATTATAAGAAGAATGCCATAGACTATGTCTTTAGATTCATGGCGGCCATCTCAAGAGGGCGGATTACCATTTTCTTCACAGCACCCGAGACGTGGGTATCAAATGAAAGGCTATGAAAAGTAGAACACCATAAGCAATATAGTATACTCAATTTATAATTTGGTCCATGGCGGCCATCTCAAAAGGGCGGTTTACCATTTTCTTCACAACCCCTCCTAGATGGGTATCAAATGAAAGAGTATGATAAGTAGAACAATATAAGCAATATAGTATACTCAATATATCGTTTGGTCCATAGCGGCCATCTCGAGAAGGCGAATTACCATTTTCTTCACAACCCCTACGACATGGGTATCAAATGAAAGAGTATGATAAGTAGAACACCATAAGCAATATAGTATACTCAATATATCGTTTGGTACATGGCGGTCATCTCAATAGGGTGGATTACCATTTTCTTCACAACCCCTTCGAGATGGGTATCAAATGAGAGAGTATGATAAGTAGAACACCATATGCAATATAGTATACTCAATATATCGTTTGGTCCATAGCGGCCATCTCAAGAGGGCGGATTAATATTTTCTTCACAACCCCTTCGACATGGGTATCAAATGAAAGAGTATGATAAGTAGAACACCATAGGCAATATACATAGTATACTCAATATATCATTTGGTCCATGGCGGTCATCTCCCAAAATCAATTTTCCCAGATTTGTTCTTTTTTCAGTATAGCTTTTTCCTATCGCAGACTGTGTCCCCATAATCTTATTTTATTGAAAGGCGTTGCAACGCACGCGGGTTTTTGCTAGTATATTTATAGATAGATTGATCATTTGGTAACCAAATTTTACTAACAGTTTGTAAAAAATGCGACCGCCGCGACAAAAATTTGACCTTACCAGTTTTAAAACACTTCTCTTAAAACTAAGAGCTAGTGGTTGTTAATGAAGTTGTAAATTAAACTTTTCCAGTAATTTTTTAAATCAATCGGTACAAATGTGGGCTTGTTTCACGTGCTTGTCACGTGAAGAAATCGAGGGAATCAAAACGTTGAAAAAAGAAGAGTACTCTGTGACAGTACTCTGCGTTACTTGTATAGCTTCGATAAAGCAAGACAAGCACGTGCCAGACCTTGTCTGCTTGATCGTGAACTTAAGCCCATATCAATCAACAGGGATATAAATTTGATTCTAGATTGGGGCCTCAAGGATCGTGTAGATTTCAACGAACGGAAAACAAAATACTGTTTCTTTTCTAAGAAAACGCCCCATTGGTGAAACTCTACCGCATCTACCACAACGACTGTTTCACCGAAATATATAATCTCCTGTCTCCATGGCAATGTTTCTCCCGCAACACAAGACTAGTATTTTCGGAGCATCCACACTATCTACAGCCTTATTTTCACGCACACATCAGTTTAGAAATTCGGTCTTTTCGACAACAACTCGAATGTGGAACAACTTCGCACAGTCAGTATTCCCGAACTCATACAACATCCAAGGGTTCAAACGCAAGGTTCATCGCCTCATGCACCCCCCAGACACCCTTTAATCTGTCTTATCCTTTTTCTACCATTCGAGCTTAGCTTGCTACCAGACATTTGACCTTGACGTGTACGACAAGACGGACTTGTAGTACAAAGGACTTACACAAAAACAAAACTCTAACAGGCAAATCCCCATTAGATCAGGTTTAAGCCACCCGAGTCACCAATAACCTGCTAAAAGACATCGAAAATTACGGAAGAAAGCCGATACCAGGGAGGCCAAAGGCCACAACACAGAGAGAAAGGAGTAGGATCCTGTGAATAGCGTCAAATTCATCCATGACTGACAGGAAAATTGGATCTGAAGTCGGAGTTAATGCAAGGTTACATACTGTGCAGGGAATTTAGTGTAAGTAGTTCTACAACATCGCTGACACAAGAAAAGCCGCTTTTATTACCTAGGAAAAACGCTTCAAATTCGCTCGGGCTCACATGGCCTGGAAAGAAGAGTGGAACCAAATTATCTTTTCTGATGATGGGCCGGGCCGGATGGATACACATATTATTTCCATGATTTAAGGAAGGAAGACAGGTTTTTGACTCGACATCACTGCCGGGAAGGAGGAATAATGAAATGGGGAACCATTTCAGTTAGATGAGTCAATCTCAGGTCATCGGTCATCAACATTATAGAGTACCTATAAGGCTGGCTCAAGAGGAGAGTCTACCGATCAATGATTCGTCGTAGCCAAAGTGTGGTACGCGTACCCCCACTAAACTCTTCCGTACCCCTGGGGTTTCACACTTTGGGAAACATTGGAATAATGGATCATATGTTTTACTCGTTTTATATAATTTACGGAAAGAATCCCAAAGCTGTACCGCACGTTAATTGGTGCGCAGACGCGGAATTAATTTATTATTTCTGAGAGATTGAGAGGGCTGCACAAACTGGTTGAACTATATAGGTTTGCGCTCGTGAAGGATATCGTAAAAGAGTCGCAGAAGCCACTTGGAGAGCAGTCCAAAACGAAGTTCGAGTAGGGAGAAATGTGATCAAAATGACGTAACTTATAAAAAAAAACGTATACAATTGTTAATCGCTGATTCAAGTTCATGGGTTCAAGAAGAATCAAGGATTGATGGAAAGTCTATGCATTAGAAAAGGTAGTAATAAGCAAATTCATACCCACAGCCCTTCTCAGCAAGCCCCAATGATAACTACAGGAGTCCGTAGGTTTTACTAACAATGATACTAATGTGATTGCAGCTTGCCACTGCTATTCAGTACCACCCCTGACTTTGGATTTAGTTATGTCTTTATTTATGCAAACAAGAGGAACCGAGTTTAACGCGATAGTAGAAAACTCAGGGCAAACAGTAGCAGCACGAGGCGCATATGCATGCCTGTTCCGCATATGGAGATCAACGGAGATCTCAACTAACACCAAATTGCGGCTGTTCAACTCCAACGTTAAGGCAGTTCTTTTGTACGGTTGCGAAACATGGAAAGTCACCCAATTCATCACAGGGCGCCTACAAGTCTTCATCAACAGATGCCTGCGTCGTATCCTAAAAATTCGCTGGCAAGATAGAATTTCAAATGAAGAGCTATGGCGCCGTGCCGGCCAAGAAAGGATAGAGGACCAAATCAGGCGAAGGAAATGGAATTGGGTTGGCCACACCTTGCGACGCGATAACGAAAACCTAGCCAAACAGGCCCTTGACTGGAACCCGCAAGGATCCCGTCGAGTTGGAAGACCTAGAACAACGTGGAGGAGGACCCTACTAGCAGAGGCCGCAACAACTGGGAGATCCTGGTCGGAACTGAGAGCTGTCGCGCAAAACAGAGTCCGCTGGAGGGCAACTGTTTCCGCCCTATGTCCCATGAGGGATTAAAGGGGCACAAAGAAGAAAGAAACAGTAGCAGAATGAGAGAGATAAAAATACACTGGGATTTCGATAAATATCTGCAGTAAATTTAATGTCTACCAGTAGGATGCATGACGCAAGTCAACAGCAAGCTTCTTCATAGATGTATGTATTTGATCTCTTGGCGCAGGGAAATAAAGCTGCATATCGTTCACATACATCTGAATTTTAGAATATCGTTAATTAAAAAACTGAATAAAAGTGGCCCGGATAAAACAGACCTCAGTTCACCCAACTGCACTCGAACTGAAGTTAAACGTAAAAGCTCGCTTAAAAGAAGTTGAATCAATTGGAATAATGGAATACCGTTCCAATAAACTTTTGCATTTCTCACTTCAGGCGAAATATCAGCAACAATTTCAACTACGAACTTAACATGAACTGGAATTGAGTCGGTGGAGCCACTTATATAGATTGAACTGAACATTATTGAACTGAGATCGGTGAAGGCGGGCATTAGACAGATTTTTAGTTTATTGTCGTATTGTTTGTCATTCAGAATTTTAAGCTTTTGTTGATTACCTCCTCTCGGGGAGAGAAATGAGAGTAATTACTACTGGGCACTAGTTGGAGGAGCTGTTGAGTCACCTTTCTTCGGTACTGGCTGAACATGTGAGAGTTAACAAGTGCCTGGACTAATCTCTGGAGAAGTTTGATAGAGCAAAGAGTTTATGCAGCAACTTAGCTAAAGGCAATGCGCCTTTTTTTAGAACTGCATAGGTAGTAAGCATATATTTTCAGGTCCAGTGGGCTCCCACAAAGAAGAATTTTAAGTGAAATGAGGTGCTAGTAAGTCGGCCTTGTATGTTCTATGTAGTAACCTACTTTCCCCTGAAAGGATAGAGAAATTACAGGAATTAGCATAGTTTGATGTACTAAAAATGATGTGACTTACTAGGGGGAGTCTTCTATGCTCTGAAGGAGTCTTCTTTAGATTTTATTTCTTTCATGCACTTCCAAATGAACCATCTATTCGGCCTAGTATTTACAGATTTAGTAGAATTGGGGAATGAATATACGCATATTCCTTCCTACATATACATATGCTCCTAGTGACAACGATAGTGGCATGGTAAACACAGGTTCCAATCAAGGTATTGGGAAATGCAAAAAGGTCCCAGAGAATTAACCTTCACATAATACGTGCGTTCCATTGGGCGATATTTGCTACTCCGGAGTACTCCCGAGGACCTCCAACTACCCCTGCTCTTGTTTTGGGGGATTTCACTCCTAGTAGAAACGCATAAAATTTCCGCCGGGTTTTCAAGCTTTAGCTAGGTAAAAATAGATGGCTTTTTGTTTTTTCAGTTAAAATAAACTGTCAGATTAATTATTATATGGGGTATTTTGAAAGTAAACAAAACAAGTAACAGTTTGAAGTGAATAAAATAAGTCAAGGGTTACTTCTTATATCAAAAATCGCGTTCCATTGGTCATGTACTCGGGAGTAGAAAATATCGCCCAATGGAACGCACGTAATGCCAAACGATTCTCTTAGTTGGTTTGATTGAGGTTTGTAATTGATATGGAAAGCGGTGGTGCCTCCTATTGTTGGGGGTGTATCAACTTCGATAAAGTACCTCTTTGGATGACAAGTAACGAATAGACAGCCTCAGGGACTCTGGCGGTGTAATCCATAATTGAATGTAGATTATTGGTGAGTAGAATAAAAATTTTTTTAATATAATATAATATTTAATATAATTTTAATATATAGGTATAATATTTTAATTAAAAATTAATTAATTATTGCAAAAAACTCGTGCTTGTTATTTATTTATATAAAATAACCTGAAAGAGGAACAATGGCTGCCACGATCAGAAATCGGTCGATTTTGCAATTGCGGTAATTAAATGTCGGCAGTTGTGGTGTTAAAATCGAAAATTACACCATTGTCTGGTAAATAAAAATCTCTCCATTATCTAAAAATAAATGTTCACCGCCAAAAAATTAAATTAATTCGGCGCTGGATTTAAAACCAAACAAATTTGCTACAATACCGGATAATGGCGCGCGTGTCTATAAAAATGCAGATATTAACTATTTATTTTCACCGTTATCTTGCACCAATATTACCCTTTTGGCAATTCAATCCAATAACTATTTACACTAATTTCCATTACAAATTGGGCGCGTTTAAAGGCCCATTGGAAAACTCCGAATCGATAAAATTACGCGAAGAGTAAATAAACTTCATTAAATTTGGCCGAAATTTCCGTGCTGCGCCGTGGGCCGCTGCAGGTCCGCGTTTATTTGAATTAATTTTATTTATAATTGGACTTAAATGTCACGAAATGCGGGCGAAAGGCATATTGTCAATAAAAGCTAGGTTCGTAATTAATTTTCACGATAAACCAGCGTCCGGATAATGGCCGGGCGGCGGCGGCCCGTTGGCTCCCTCTCGATTGTGTGGACAATTTATTTGCAGGGAGGGCGAGGTCGGGGCCCGTGCAGTCACCCGCCCCGGCCGCCGCCTCATCGAAGTTTTTCAAATGAATCATAAATAGCGTCTTGGATTTTATGTAATTGGAATTGTCAATTGGACGGTGACCTTAAAAGGGTTCAATTAACGCCAATAAAAAGTCGAGAGGACTTCCAGTGAATTCTTTTTGTTCGGAATTGTAGAAGCGTTTAATAAGCAAAAGTTGTCATCTCTTGATTGATGATATAAGAGGACCATTTAAAAAGAAAACTTGAATGGGATTTCGTGTTTGAGCTTCTTGGTAGCGACGAGCACGCTTTGTATTCGCAGAATCGGAAAGGGAAGTTTACGTTGAAAGAAAGACAGACGCGAAACTTTAGCTTAAGTAATCAAGATTGTGCTCTTCTTGAAAATACAAAAATCTTTCATAAAAAATATAATAACATTGGAAACCCCTAACTTTTTGAAATAATTCTTAAAATTAATCATGTAAGGATTGAGCCTCAAGGGTTCTTAAACGGAGGTGTAAGGCGGATAATTCCAAAATGAATAAATTAAATTCAAATCAAAAGGCACGATCTTAAGTAATGATGTATTTCTCGGAAAGTTAAAAGCGGGGGTAAAAAGACTAGACATGGTTGTAAGAAAAACAATTACTGGAGTAAATGGAGCAAAAACAGGACGATGCATTACATTTATTATTTGTTTTATTATTGCAGAGTACACAAGATTACAATCTATTAGAGTACATTACAAATGGTAAATAATCCTAAATTCTTACTACTAGCTTAAGATAGAGGAGCGGAGAATTTGAAAGACGTAAGAGCAGGCCTGTCGAGAGAGGGGGGACGAAGGGGACATCGTCCCCGGGCCCGGAATTTTCAAGGGGGCCCGGATTTTCCGGCCTTGTTTCAAAAAATATTTTCGAGTTGATAAGGAAAAATTTAACACAAAATCGCCTGATTCTTTAAATGAAACATTGATGTTCATTTATTATTAAATATCTAATCTTCCAAGTAACTATAAGCAAAACAGTTTAGAAAAACGCAATCACCATCAAATCCGACCCAAAACACCCAACTGATTAATCTCAACTCAACTCAACTCAACAGTTTTATTCATAAAAATACATGACATTTTTATACAGAGTTATTTTTTGATAATAAAATTACTAGCCAATGGGCAACTGTAAATGTTGACAGGAAATACTTAAGCATTAAGTTTTATAGAGAGTTTTCAATATTATTTTTTCATTATACATTTGAAGGTTACGCAGCCAGGTGAATAGGCTGGTTGCGATGTTCATAATAATAAAATCATAAACTTAATACTAACTTAAAACTAAACACACAAAAAGAAATTTGATGACGAAATCGGTCCGCCATCTTGGTGACTTCAGCATACTGAAACTTGGATTTGCTTTATTTTTTGCCAGTTCATCTGCAAAAATACGTTGAATCCTCAGAACAATAACTACAAAGTTATCTAAATTTGTTAGTTAGCCCGAGTTACGAATCACTAATTATGATATATAAACCACATGTGGTTAGATGATAAGAATTTTAAGAAACGGTCGGTCCCCCATTTCTAAATACTGATACTGATGTATAATTCTTTATAGTTTTTATTCATGATATAGATATTAGCACTTGCTAAAAACTAAACTGAATATTATTTAAAAATAATTCACTTGATAATAAATTTTTGGCTTGGCCGCCATTTTATGTTTCGCCGGCCTGCGCCACCTTCCACCTTCCACCTTCCACCTTCCATAGTGTTATCCATAATGTAGACTATAACACAAAAAATTCTGCGTGTTTTGATAAACAGTAGGACAAAGTAGTAGCCGTTGGAAAAATTACTATGCGACACAACCATTTCCCGAATTTCTTGAAACTGCCCACGATTCCCACCCCTCGAAAGCCCTTATTCATGTTTGGGCAAGTGTTTCCCACTCTCCAGTTATTACAGTTTAAAGTCCATTTGGATAATAATGCTTTCTAACAACTTCGATATTTCGATTTTTGGCCAGGAATTTGGGGTTTGTGGACCACTGTGCTGCGGGCGGCACATCCACCCAGGACGGCTCTCCAAATCGAACTCCTCAACTGATTAATCTATAGACACTTAACCATCGAAATATTCTTCCTGGAAGGGCCCGCAGAAAAAACCCCTATATAGATGTGTAGAGACGCTTCTCCTTCATTCACAAGCCACTGAACTCCCCCATTTCACCCCTTAAGGGATGAATTTCTAAAAATCGCTCTATAGTGGATGTCCACGCCATTATAGGAATGCACTGTCAAAATTTCAGCCCTATAGTTCCAGTGGTTTTGGGTTGACCGCAATTCACCCCCTTACGGGATGAATTTCGAAAAATCGCTTCTTAGTGGATGTCCACGTCAATAAAGGGATGCACTGTCAAAATTTCAGCCCTATAGATCCAGCGGTTTGGGTAAGCCCCATTTCACCCCCTTAGGGGATGAATTTCGAAAAATCGCTTCTTAGTGGATGCCCACGTCATTATAGGGATGCTCTGTCAAAATTTCAGCCCTATAGCTCCAGTTTTTTTGAGTTGACCCCATTTCACCCCCTTAGGGGATGAATTTCGAAAAATCGCTAGGGATGCACTGTTCAAATTTCAGCCCTTTAGCTCTAGCGGTTTAGGTTGTGCGTTGTCTGTTAGTCAGTTACTTTTTATACAATAGAAAAAAAAGTACCTACAGAAAAAAATCCCCTTACAACTGATTGAACCCCATTTCACCCCATTCAACCCTTTTTTTCTCCAAAAAAGTAGCCTATGTCCGTCTCCAAGGTCTAAACTATGTCTGTAGCAAATTTCATCAAAATCGGTCCAGTGGTTTAGGCGTGAACGCGTAACAGACAGACAGACAGACAGACAGAGTTACTTTCGCATTTATAATATTAGGAAGGATTTGTGTGAATAAGTATTGAATAATTTGCAAAAACAAAATATATATAATATATTTTAAAAAATATATATAATAAAATATGTTCGCTTTGTGAATAAACTACATTTTTTTCACATCGAATTCGTTATTGTGATAACCGGTTATTCCAACAACAAAAAGTCATAAAAATATAAAAACTTTGGGGATCATCACCACGAATTTTTAATTTCCAAATTACATATATAGACCAGTGCAGATACGCTTTTAAAAAGCCAAAAACTAGAAAAATTCTTAGCAGTATATGGAAGGTGGGAAAATTTAGGATAAATGCTACTTAAACAAGGAAAAATCGAGAGCACCGCAGCAGATGACCGGAAAGGGGACGGGGGAGCCAAAATGTGAGTTTTAGGGGGTTAAACGTGTTTTTTTGCGATTTCTGAGAAAAGTAGACCTCCTATCGAAAAACGTTAAATGTAAACGTTGTAGATAATTAAAAGATCTAGAGCTTTTGTTGAAACCATTTTTCGACATAACCTCAAAAAATGGAGGAAAGTGTCAAAAACCGAGTTTTTCGTTTATCATTTTTATCTTTCATAAAAATGGTCCAATTTTAATGAAATTTGAGGAAAATGTAGATTTTCATGTTTCGAAAAGGCCTAATTTTTTTCAAAGCGATTGGTTGTGTAGTTTTGTTTTTATGACCTTAATTTAAAAAAAAGGCCCCATTTTCAATCAAAAAAGTTGGCGAACGAATTTTTGATTTTGAAAATTTTGAAGACGGGGTTTTTTTCGTTGAATCCTCTACTTTAAGATGGTGTAAAAAAATGATAGTGTCACAATAGAAAAACATCGATAAAAATTCGAAAAACCAAAAACATCCTTTTTCAAATATCGATTTTTCCGTAAACTTCGCTAATTCTTTATCTCTCTTTGACATAAAGCTTTAAGAGTGGCGCAAAACTGTAAATTTAATGTAATATATTATAAGGGAGCTTCATGTAACAGTTTCAGATGTGAAACAATTTGTTTAAACAAGTATTTCACTCAAGAAAGCAAGGAAAAAATTACAGTTTTAGGCCGGCCCGCGCACTTCTTTTTATTTAATTTATTGCCTAATAAAATGATTTTTTTGAGCTTATGAAGGTATAGTTAGAAGATTGATCTGATACTACATATTTGATGATGGAAAAATGAAGTACCATTGCGAGTAACTATACTAGTATTCCTTCAGAAGCAGCAAAACCGGTTTTACAAGTTAATCTATGTCTACACTGGTTTTCTTTCATCATGCCTGTGAGTTTTGGGGTCATACAAAAATTCCATTTACTCCAGAAAATTTTTTGTCTAATGAACAAAATAAGAAAAAACTTATAGAAACACTTTCAGAACGTTTTAAGTCTGAAAAAATCATTTGTAAACAAGCGGAAGAAGATGCTGATGCACTAATTGTTAATACAGCCATTGAAGTAGCTGAAGATCCAACGAAAATCGTAGTAATTGTTGGGCAGGATATAGATCTTCTTGTTCTTTTAAACCAATTAAATTCAAATTATTCCGTTATTTATTTTCACAAACCGGGTACCGGTAATACAAAAGATTCGTTTTACACATCGATCAAATAGCTTCAAACATGAGCAAGAAAAAAAAAACTTGTTGCTTTTTTACACTGTATGTATTTCTGAATGTGACACGACATCCAGTTTTACTGGGAAAAGTAAAAAAACGATCGTAAAATTACTGCTTGGTAACCAAAATTTATCAAAACTGGCAGAAATTTTCTATCAGAGAAATACGGCCAAAAAAGCAATAGCTCAAAATGGACTGAAGCTAATAGCGTCTCTGTATAAGTGTATGTAAAAGAAAAGATGTTTCCTTAAACGAATTAAGGTTTGAAATGTATCAAACCGCTGCAGCAAGATCTTCGTTCAATTTAGAAAAGCTACCACCAACCGAGGGAGCAGCAGAACAACACTGCTACAGGGTCTATTTTCAAATTCAGAGTTGGCTGGGTAACGAACTGAAAGCTACAGATTGGGGGTGGAAAAACCATTTAAACGGAATAACACCTAAATTTACCGAAAAGAAATTAATTCATGAAAGTTTGCTTAAATCTATCTGCTGCAGCTGTGAAACTGGTTGTGATAGTAAAAGATGTGGCTGTCGAAAGCATGGAGTAAAATGCTCCATTTTATGTTCCAATTGTACCGGAGCCAACAACTGTTCAAATTCTGAAAATCAACCAATAGAAGATCTTAGCGATTCGGAGGAGATTATTAATAATGAAGATTGTGATGAGCTTGAGGACCTTCACGAGGTCGATGACTTTATTGAATATCTTCAAGAGTTTCAAAAATGTGTTGAGTTTCATGATGAACAGCATCTCTCCAAAAAAATGAGGTATGAATAATTCTTTTACAACATAACAGCATTCGAGTACGCGAACACACTTATTATTTAAACACGGCATAGTCTTTACTCATGGGCAATTGTATTTAGCAGCCAGTAGAGTGTAATACAATAAAATGTAATATGTGACATTAGGAAATAATAAAAGTTGGTTTTTTGGCATTGCTTTTTCCAACTATAAAAAATTTCTTTCATTTTTCAATTTTGTTTTATTCTTCTCGAAAAATTTTGTTATTGAAGACTTATAGACTTAGAAAATGGTGCTCGAATGTCGAGTGCTGGGTTTTACCAGTAAGTTTTAATGTATAAGCCATCACAATACGTAGAAATATTTTTTTTTGGCCTAAAACTGTAATTTTTTCCTTGCTTTCTTGGGTGAAATAATTGTTTAAACAAATTGTTTCACATCTGAAACTGTTACATGAAGCTCCCTTATAATATATTACATTAAATTTACAGTTTTGTGCCACTCTTAAAGCTTTATGTCAAAGAGAGATAAAGAATTAGCGAAGTTTACGGAAAAATCGATATTTGAAAAAGGATGTTTTTGGTTTTTCGAATTTTTATCGATGTTTTTCTATTGTGACACTATCATTTTTTTACACCATCTTAAAGTAGAGGATTCAACGAAAAAAACCCCGTCTTCAAAATTTTCAAAATCAAAAATTCGTTCGCCAACTTTTTTGATTGAAAATGGGGCCTTTTTTTTAAATTAAGGTCATAAAAACAAAACTACACAACCAATCGCTTTGAAAAAAATTAGGCCTTTTCGAAACATGAAAATCTACATTTTCCTCAAATTTCATTAAAATTGGACCATTTTTGTGAAAGATAAAAATGATAAACGAAAAACTCGGTTTTTGACACTTTCCTCCATTTTTTGAGGTTATGTCGAAAAATGGTTTCAACAAAAGCGCTAGATCTTTTAATTATCTACAACGTTTACATTTAACGTTTTTCGATAGGAGGTCTACTTTTCTCAGAAATCGCAAAAAAACACGTTTAACCCCCTAAAACTCACATTTTGGCTCCCCCGCCCCCTTTCCGGTCATCTTCTGCGGTGCTCTCGATTTTTCCTTGTTTAAGTAGCATTTATCCTAAATTTTCCCACCTTCCATATACTGCTAAGAATTTTTTTGTTCTCAAAAATTATCTGCACTGGTCTAATAGGGGCCCGTCATTACTAGCCCCCCGGGCCCGGATTTCCTCTCTACGGGCCTGCGTAAGAGAGAAGAAAGAAAACACCAAAGAAGTAGGTAAGTACAGTAGAGTAGTAGTACTACTGTGAAGCTGGAAGAGAAGCTAATAAAAGAATTTAAAAATAAAATAAATGGTTAAAAAAAATTTTTAAAACAATTCTTTTAATTAACTAAAAAATGTATACTGAAAAGTAAAAATTAAAAAATATTTAAAAGAAAGCATAAAATTTCAATTTTAATGAAAAAGTTAATTAAAAGAATGGCGCATTTTTCATCAAAAATTGAAAATATATGTAGCTGTAAATCGCGTGAGATTTACAATAACCCTCAATTTTTTGCTTTGTTAATTTCAAATTCACATTTGTTTTATAAAATCATCTTTTTTAATTTTGTTTTATTTTTCAATATATTTAAGATTTTTTATTTAATTTATAAGGCGTAGTAAAAAATATTAATTTAAACTTGTTGTTTTGCTCAATTCACTTTGAAGAAAATTCTAACAAAATTTTTTGATGAAAAATGCGCCATTCTTTTAATTAACTTTTTCATTAAAACTTTTTCTTTTAAATATTTTTTATTTTTTACTTTTCAGTACCTACATTTTTTAGTTAATTAAAAGAATTTTTTTTAAAAATTTTGTTTTAACCATTTATTTTATTTTCTACTTTTTAGTTTATTATATGTATTCCGCCATTTTATGATGGCAATTCTATTAGATTTAAAATTACGTTACACAGTTTACTGTATTCATTTGATACCCATGTCGTGGGCTCGATGGAACATAATTGCAAAAACGGCCGCCATCTCGGAACCGTCTTCTTGATTTTTTTACAAAAAGGTCAGTTTGCATTTAGGACTTATACATGATGAGTTGAACTCAAGTTGAACCCAAGTCTAACTACATGTAAACGGGAGTCGAGTTGGGTTAAGGTTGACTGAATTCGACTCAGCTCTGCTACCTGGGTTGAGTTGAAATTATCCATACGGACATGAGTTCAGTATATGAGTAGTTGAATTTAGTTGACAGCAGCATCTCTGTGTTTGTTTGTGATTTTTTGTAACGTGTATTGCTTCTTTATTTTCAATTCACCCTTAACTGAACTATTCATCTCATCATTCATACACATTAATTATCACCCGAACTACGAGTCCCATGTCAGAGGGCCGCGGAGCACAATTTCAAAAATCGGCCGCCATTTTGGAACCGCCATCTTGATATTTTTACAAAATGGCCAGATTGCATTGTCATCCAAACTAAACGTGTATGCAAAATTTCAGCTCCACCCGAAACCGGGAAGTAGGTCAAATTTAGCTTCCAAGATTTGGTCACATACCTTGCAAGTTAAATAAAAGAATTTAAATTAAAAAAATAGATGCCTGCTTTTTGAACATCGTGGCTATGCTCAGTGGCCTAGAACTTTTGCGCCCTATACATTAATGGAAAAAAGTTAATACATTTTAATAATGTACAAACACCATAACGTCAAGAATTTTTTTTAAAAGGACACTCTTGTAGATCATTTGCAAGATCAATAAGCTACAATAATAATTGTTGGAGTTTTATGGCGTTATCTCTAACTTCCACTTCAGATATTGTATCCAATTTACATAAGAGTGCAAATTTGGCAGTTATTGCACCATATGAGGATTGCGATTGCTTCTGTATTTTTCTGTAGAGTTATTCTTAGCTGTAGCCTCTACTAGCCTCTATAGTTGAGCCGGACTTACACAAGGCAGTACATTTCTCCCTTACACGATGTTAAATTGTACTGACGACTTTTTTCAAAGTCCTGGTTCAAAAATAACGTTCTATTGGTATATGAGCGTGTATCGAGATAAATGAGACGAGGTGTGATTGCATCCTCTTCGAGCAAGGTCCTCACATATACATTGTGGAGGCATATGTTTCTTACTCAATCTGAGGCAGTTTAATGCATATTAGAGTCAAAATCATAAAAAAATACCTTCATTGGTATTTATTTTCTTTCATTCTTTAATTTCATTGTTTTTGTCATTTTGGCATAACAATGGCACCTCGCCTTATTTGAAGAATGACACCTTACTGGGTCAGAAGAAAAAAGAGGCACCTCTTATAAACTCAATCGTGTACTACCCAAGACTACTAGCCTCTTCAAAAGCATCAGCGTCTGCCTCGACATGTTGAAGAGTTTTGGATTCCCGAAATTCCGATAATATAGCCGTTCCTAGAGAATTTGAGTGAAATTGAGCCAAGAGACTGGCTGCTTCATTTTTAACCAACCCTTTTTGGTGGACAGTCATTTTTTATAACGTCAAGAGCCGCTATTATTTCCTTATAATTTTTATCAGGGCTAGCACAGGTACCATCCTTACCTGACCACCGCGTAGTGACAAATAGTTCACAGTTACATTTTTAGGGCTTATTTCGTAATTTTATACGTTCGATTAATACTGAAAAAAAGACATATAGCTTTTGTAGCAACACGCAAATCTGTGTAGCTTCTGAGCAGATACCGATGATCCGATCAAGTTGACCTAATGTGCCCTATGTTACATACTGAAATTTTTCTTTAATCTTAGCATGTAGGCCACTACACGGCCCAACCATACTGCTGGCATTTCCATAAGATGGACCACTGCAGGTATCCATAACGGCTGGCAGTATATGTACTACTTTGTGACCAATGTTTGGCAGAAAGGACAGAATCATTTAACTTGAAGGAAATTGACAGTCTCTGTAGAAAGCGATTCGCCGGTCGCCATTAGTATGTTTACCGCATTAACCTGGAAGGTTTTTAATGACGGGGTTGGTACAATAGACCAAATAATATAGGTCGCAGCATGGTACAATAATTACAAGGTAAGCTCATAAGGGCCCCGTGACGTCACTCAGATCTTAGTTCACAAAGGAAAAAAGCTCTCTCGTGACGTCACTCAGATCTTTTCTCATATAAAAATGGTAGAAGCTTTTCAAGATGGAAACAGAGCTTTTCCTTGCGAGCCTACCTTGTATTATTGTTCTATGGGTCGCAGTTCCCGGCAAGACGACCCAAAACAAGAATGAATGAATGGATCTCGCAATTAAAGAAAGCTGATCTATATTTGTTATATCACGAAAAATATTGCTTTTATAAAAGTTATCTCCAGTGTATTGTAACGATTATTAGAAGCTTCCAAACTTGGCCCTAGAGTAAATACGCCAATGGCTATGCTGATTTTTTGGATGAATAGAGGAAGTCTATTCCACAGTCTAATTGCATGCACAAAGAAGGAAGGACTACCAACCAAGGAACGAAAAAAAGGGATAAACAGCCTAAATGATCTCAAGGACGAAGAAAAGGGATAAACAGCCTAAATGATCTCTAGGACTGCATGGGGACAAGAAAGTCAGAAAGATAGCAAGGAAGTTTAGAATAAAATATTTTATGTGGGAGACTAGTGCCATGACCTTGAGAAAATGAAAGAGCCCACATCCCAGTAGTGAATTTTGCATGTCCAACACATGATCATATCTACGGAGGTGAAAAACCAATCTCAGACAATCATTGAAGGCGACCCTGAGTCGTTGATGACAGGACGAATCAAGAGACATATAAGCAAGGGCGACATAGATAATGCGGCAGAATAAAGGATTTCACAAGCTTGGCACGGATGGAAGGTGATAGCAAATCCGCGAACAGCCACAGTTTTCGCAAGGTACCATATATCTTACACAGCACGAAAGAAACATGATTACAACAGGAAAGCTTACAGTTAATAAATATCCCAAAGCTCTTGACACAATCAACGACAGGAATAGGAATATCACCTACAAATAGATTAGGAGTATATTCAGAGGATATAGGATGATGGCTTATAAGCAGTACTTGGGGTTTAATTGGATATTATTCATATTGGCAGTAGAGGTTACAATATCACTAGGAGGAAAAGAATTTTACAGCTGAAGATCATCAGCATGCATATGAAAAGAACAGCCGTTAATGACAGAAGGAAGATGTACAGGGAAAAAGAAGAGGACCCAGTATCGAGCCTTGAGGCACACCCAGACGCACCGGCAGAAGAAAGGATGTTCTGCCATTTTGACACACATTGAAATCTATCAGAAAGAAGGGAGAAGAAAAGACGCGTGGCAGAAGAAGGGAAATGAAGTTTGAACAATAGGAGCGGTTGGACCACCGAGTCAAAAGCCTTAGAGAAGTCGGACAGAACCATAAATGCAATATTACCCTGATCAAACGCAGCCCTAAGATCAGTTGTTACCCTTAACATAGCAGTCTCATAACTGTGCGATTTACGAAAGCCAGATTGATAGATAGAAAGAATATTATGACGTTCAAGATGGCTCATCACTTGAGTAAAACTAATTTTTTCACAAACTTTTGTGAGATAGGGAAGGATTCTAATAGGACGAAAATCAGATATATCAGATGGAGACCGTCTTTTGGGTAAAGGAATCACAATGGCCATTTCCAAAGCAAAGCGAACTCAGATGCGGTGAGACAATAGTTAAAAACATGAGTGATAGGCTCAGCAATTAGGGGAGACAGGATTTTGAGAAAACGTGGACATTGGCATAACTAAGGGGAGCCAGGGTGGGCCTGGCCCACCCCAGAATGTCCATGGCCCCTCAGAAAAAAGCCAATTAAACGCCTGGATATTCAAAATTCGCCACACGCTCTTTGGGAAACATGAAAAAATATTGCCCATGAAGGTGAAGAAAGATCTCAATCCCCAGTCTTTCATTTTCTTACAAAACTTTCGTCCCGTTAGTGGGTGCGTGCATATATGAACATCACTCACTGCTGATAGCTTGGCATCGTCATCTCAAGAGTTTCTCTTTGGAGGCCTCGGTAGCCTAGAGAGTAAAGCGTCTGGCCATCATCGCAGAGGTCCCAGGTTCGAATTCCCGGCAGCCCACTGTCCTTCGCCCTTTTCACTTTTCCACCTACATAACTTTTTTCTTCCCTTTTTACATTAGTGATTCCTTAGCCCTTCCCCTCCTACAAAAGGCGCATGTCATCGGTTTGGTTGATGAGATTCAACTCGTTTCAGGAGCCATAACACTCCAGCGAGTTGTTTCTCGATGCCCCGATGCCAGAGTCGCGATAGTAATGGTTGGTTAGGGGGCCTAGGTAGCTTAGGGAGTAAGGCGTCTGGCTACCATCCTAGAGGTCCCGGGTTCGAATCCCTTGGCTATGGAATAATCTCCCACAATCATTTTTCCTGAACTCGTACAACACCCAAGAGTTCAAATGTAAGGTTCATCGTCACCTGCTCCGACACTCCCAGACCCCCATGATCTATTATATTCTCTTCTATTTTTTTTTTATGTGGCACACTAGAGACTTAGGGAAGGCCCCTTTGTACTGTCGACCATGTATTTATTTTTTTTTGAAATGTCGAACAGCAGCTCTAGTCGGAAGATAGAGAGAGAAGTGAAGGAAAGAACTGTCACAACCTACCTGCGGTATTTTTATTTCACCTACTCCCAACCATTTCGCGACTCTGACATCGGGGCATCGAGAACAACTCGCTGGAGTGTTATGCCTCCTGAAACGAGTTGAATCTCATCAACCAACCGATGACATGCGCTTGGTGGAGCGGGGAAGAGAACTAGTGAAGGCTATGACAGAAGGAATGTAAAGAGGGAAGAAGAGAGAAGGGAAGTTATGTAGGCGGGAAATTGGGAAAGGCTAGGACCATGGCACCGCCGGGAATCGAACCCGGGACCTCTGGGGATAGTAGTCAGGTGCCTTACCCCTAGACTACCGAGGCCCCTTCTATGTAGCTTTCAAACCAAGCTTGCTACTGGACATTGCACCATGACCTAAACGACATGACAGACTGTTAGTACAAAGGGTGAATCCTAAGCTAGGGTTTCCGGCTTTAAAAAACCACCCCTATTTGTACGACCGGCGCGGTTCTAATCTTTAAGTGCTATATCGACCAGCAAGATCTAGTCTAAAAGACAGTAGAAATAAGAGCGAAAGAACACTACAACCACGTTAGAACGCTGATTAAAATAGAAGATGACTTTCTGGGCTGGGCCGAATAGAAGATGACTTTCTAGCTTATCATGCTTATATGCGATTGCTGAAGGAAAGAAATTACTCTAAAGAGGGAAGAGACAAGAGTGAAAGAATATTATCTAGGTTGGAGAAAATGGAAAGGCGAAGAACCATGGCGTGGAGTGGATTCGAATCACCTCCGAGGTTGTAGCTAGTGGCCCCAAAGCCTAATCTACCAGGGTCGGCCCGGTATGTACATATGCATATTGATATTTTATAATAAAAATGCAAAAATACAAATACAATAAACTATAGAAATCTCGGGATTTCCTTAATTACAAACATCTACTTCAAATGTGGAACAAAATGATGATAGTACACTTTGACATAAAAGCAAAATTAAATTAACATTGTTTTCTGGTTGAAGTTCTCATTAATAATTTACCATTGCTTGTTGGAGATGTTATTATTACTATTTTTACTAATTAGGCACCTTTCTTCTAAGAAAACGTTTTTTGAAAAAAGCTCTCTTTTTATATATCTATTATCTGAAAAATTCATTCCAGTCCCTGTTAACACAATTATCTATGTACAATAATATTTCAGCAAAAATCTCATAACGTGATGATACAGATTTATAAGACAAACTTTAAAGGATCCCGCTACCCTATTTCATAACTAAGCATTTTGTATCCATAGATATGTATTTCACCCAAACATAATTGCAAATGGAAATAAAAGAAAAGTATTCCCTTTCGGTTAAAATTGGCCATAAAAACTACTACCGCGCAGGTGAAGCAATACAAGGTAGTAATTAAAAAAACAAATATGCATAATAATGCCACTAAACCCCTAAGCATAGAAGGCTGAACGAGCGCCATGTTTTGCAAATTAAACAAAGATTCCACTTATCGCCTGTCGACTGATAACCGAGGTATTTTAAAAGAATCGACTTGGCGAAATCTTATCGGGGCTGTTTTTAATTATTACCAGCACTGGCATTTTTTTCATACTTTTTAAAGCGTAATAAACCACGAAGCTCCGCCCTCTTCCCTTCGACAAGATTGGGACATGCGATAAGCCATCCGTGAAAGGGCATTGCTACCACGGACCAGCCACAGCGGCCATGTCCCCAGCACATTTTTGCATAAAATATTACAAGAAACAAAAACTCATTATTATTTAGCAAAAACTCCATTTCTAGCGAGTTGGAATCAATTAGCAACTCGCCGACATGACGCTGAACACTTCGAAATCAGCTGGCCCCATCTGAGTCGAGTTCAAAATGTTAATTGGCCCGCCAGCACATTCCCCTCGCTGCCCCGCTGCTGGATTTTTCGTAATCAGGGGCAGACGAGCTCCAGATGAAGGGTTGGGTACCCCACAAAAGGCCAGCACAACGTGAGTCAAATCATGGACCCTCTATCTGTAATTGAAGTCTACTTACTGTACTAACTGCACTTATCGTTCTGCTGCGGGATAGGGGCTGTCCCTGACTAGCACTGCCTGGATCCACCATGTTCGCACTCTTATCACCAACAATGTCCCGACCTTGACGTCTTTAAGTTCGCGAGTAATTAAAAACAACAACAAAAACCCACACGAAAAATAAAATAATTAAAGAAACAAAACCGCCGAAATTTCGTTTACCTACATGTGTTCAGAACGGACGACACACTCCGCGAACGGATTGCGTACTATTAAAGCGTTATCGACGTATCATTCCACCTGCCGTTATCAGTACCGGAATTGTGTTTAGATTTGATTGATTGCTATCAACCTGGGAGATTAAAAACACCGTCTACGTAGGGAGTTGTCGCTTTAAGTCTAATCAGGCCAATTATTTCAATACAGTTGTGTCAATTGAGAACATTTCAGGTGAGAGAATGGTAAACATAACCATGGGCTCGCTATTTAACATGAATATGACTATTCGGCTGGAAAGCTTGGTTTTTGTATAGGATGAAAGCTTTAGGCTTTTAACAGCTTTCTCAGTGACTGTCAATCTTTTCAACAAATTTATGACAGAGTTGAATATTTGCGTTGTTGTGCTGTTGAAAAATGAAAAAAAAATTGCGAAATGTTTTTTTCTGTTATTTGCTTGAAATATAGGGGGGGGGGGGGGGGGGTGGGCCTTACCCTGGATTAAAGATGTATTTTGTATTTTGTTTCGATTTAAAAGTGCTTAGAATAAATTTTTATTAGCTCGCTTTCTTGTCTGTCTGTTTTTCCGGTACAAAATTTGCAATTGAATTTTCAAAAACTTCCAGTTATCCTATCATGCTGAAATTTTGCACAAACCTTTTACAATACAATTAGCAATATAGTATACTCAACATACCGTTAAATTCATGTCGGCCATCTCAAGAGGGCGGATTAACATTTTTTCCAGAACACCCGCGACATGGGTATCAAATTAAAGGGTGTGATAAGTAGAATACAATAAGAAATATAGTATACTCAATATACAGGCTATCTCAAGAGGTTGAATTAGCTTATTTTCACAACCCCTTGGACATGGGTATCAAATGAAAGGGTATGATAAGTCGAATTCAATAAGCTATGTCGTTAGATTCATGGTGTGCATCTCAAGAACGCGGATTACCATTTTCTTCACAACACCCGCGAGATGGGTATCAAATGAATGTAGAATACAATTATACCTAACATATCGTTAGATCCAAGGCGGCCATCTCAAGAAGGCGGATTACAAAATTTTTCACTGATTATAAACTAACGATTTTAATCAAACAAAAAAAAGTTAGTAACGCGATAGTCCAGCGGATTCTGTTTTGCGCGACAGCTCTCAGCTCCGACCAGGATCTCCCAGTTGTTGCAGCTTCTCCTAGTAGTGTTCTCCTCCACGTTGTTCTAAGTCTTCCGACTCAACGGGATCTTGCGGTTTCCAGTCAAGGTCGTAGATTTTCGTTTTCGCGTCTCAAGGTGTGGCCAATCCAATTCCAATTCCTTCGCCTGATGTGGTCGTCTATCCATTCTTGGCCAGGAAGGCGCCATAGTGCTTCATTTTAATTTATATCTTGCCAGCGGATTTTTCGGATACGACGCAGGCATCTGTTGATGAAGACTTGTAGGCTCCCTGTGATGAATTGGGTGACTTTTGATGTTTCGCAACCGTACGAAAGAATCGCCTTAACGTTGGAGTTGAACTGCCGCAATTTGGTGTAAATTGAGATCTGGGTTGAGGAAGCAGGCATGCATATGCGCCTCGTGATTTACGCGCGACGTCTTCTTCTGCCCCGCGTCTTCTTCTGTTTCTCGCGACGTCTTCTTCTGCCCGCCATTTTCGGTAATTATACTACCAATAGCAGAATTTTTCTACCAGTTCCACGTCACGTTTATTCAGTGCAGTTCGATCAAGTGTGTTTGCATTTATCCGCATTTCTTTAGTTTTATTCAGATTCAGCCTTAAGCTTGCCGGATTACTTTCTGCTGCTAAAGTTCAACATATTTTTGAGGTCCTGGTGTCTATGGGCCAGAAAGCAGATATCATCAGCGTAATCGAGATCCTTAAGGCGATGTAGCAATCCCCATTGCATGGTGCCTGTTTTGCTATGTAGAGCGCTGACAAGGATGTCGTTTATTACTATAAGAAATAGTAGTGGCAAAAATAGGCATCCTTGTCGTACTCCTGAGCTCACCTCAAAGCTGTCGGATAATTTTCCATTATGGAGAGCTCTGCTTTTGGATTTGTTGTTTAGAGCTTTTATTAATTCTATTATTTTATCAGGCAGTCCACATTGCCGTAGTGCCTGCCATATAAAGCTCCCACAAGGTACAGGCGAGATCGTAATTCAATAGACTGATCCACTATGATTCGCAAGGTGTTAATATGATCCATTCACGAATGGCTCTTTCTGAATCCAGCCTGATGCCTTCTTAGCGTTAGGTCTCCTGCTTTTCTTATCCTTGATAATATAATGTGGGACAAGATTTTACCCACAGTAGATAATAGACAGATGCCTCTCCAATTGTCGCAAATTGTTAGGTTCCCCTTTTTCGAAATTTTGACTATGATACCTTACGTCCAATCCTCCCGAAAGGTACAGGTGTTCCATGCTTTATCCAGGATTGGCTGTAGCGCATCTGCTATGAGGCTTTAATCGGCTTTCAACAATTCTGGCCGGATGCCATCTTTTCAGCTGCTTTACCATTGGCCATTGCATGAATTGCGGTTACTATTTCGGTCTTGGAGGGAGCCCGGGTGGTGATTCTTATTTGCTGTGCATTATTGCAAATGAACCATTCAGGGCGGCGAAGAAGCAATCTCTCTATCTTTGGAGCTGCTCCTCGTCGCTGCACACCAGCCTTCCATCCGCACTCTAAAAGGCATGTTTTTTAGTAGAGAGCTTTCCCGAGAGCTGTTTAGAAATATGGTACAGCACCTAACTGTTGTCTGTGTTTGCCGGATTTTCCACTATTTCTTCGAGCTTATTTATCTGCTGCCTTTTATCACGCCGAACACTTCTCTTTACCTCCCGGTGAAATTGGGAGTATTCCCGTTCAAGTTGGTGGCGTCTTTCCGGATCGCTTGTAGAGTTTACCTTATTTTTGAGGGAGGAGAGTTTACCTTATTTTGCCAGGTTGTGTGTGTCCCAGATCCAGTGTTGCTGGTTTCTTTGGACATAACCGATTCTCGTTTCCGCAGCCGTCAATATAGCGCTCTTTGTCGTACTCCACAGCTCTTCAATATTTGTGTCGGCCGAAAGTTCGGCAGAAGGTATTCGTTAAACCGTCTACGGTTTCTAGCATCGAGTTGAACGTTTCTGATTGCAGAGATTTTAAGGCGAATAGTTGCTACAACCAAATGGTGGTCGCTTTCATCTACTCCCCTGAAACTCCTGATATCCTCCAGAGTAATTCGCCATTTGCGGCTGACGGTTACGTGATCTATCTGATTTCTCGTTCTATCATCGGGCGATACCCAGGCCTCTTTGGGTATCTTCTTGTGCCAAAAGTAAGTTCCACCTACCATGAGTTGGTGGGAACTACAAAAGTCAGCGAAAAGCTCACCCTTGTAATTGGTAACTTGGCTTAGGCCTTGATTTCCAATTGTTTGTTCAAGGCCGGTGTTATCACGGCCGATCTGTGCGTTTAAGTTACCCATTAATACAATGATGTCTCCCCTTGGAATAGAGCGAAAACCCTCATTCAGTCGCTTATAGAACTCGTCTTTGATATCATCTTCTGCGTCTTCAGTTGAAGCATGGCATTGGACTACCGTAGTACTTCTTAGTCTGGTACGCAGGCGCACGGTAATAATCCTCTCAGAAACTGGTGACCAGCTAATGAGGCTAGAACTGGCTTCTTTGGTGAGTTTCACTCCAACGGGCCATCTGGTCTCGCTAAGTCCCATGATCTTGATTTCACATCGATTCATCTCGTTGAGGACCTTCGTCCAGCCCTCTCAGCAAGCAGTGTTCCCACATTCCATGATCCGATTCGTGTCCTTGTTCGAAAAGCAAAGGTCTTCGTCGTGTTGTCCATCCACTTCCGAGGCATTGTTTGCGTATTAGGTTAGATAATGACAATTATTCTGAATTCACAGACAGACATTTCAATTTTGTTATTTCAGATGTTTGTCAAAAATGATTTGAACTAATATCCCAATTAAGCTATTTATTTACCGTTTTCGTGACCGAAAACTAGATTCTCTTCAACTTTATTTGACCATTCAAGTTTACCAAAGTCCGGTTATGTGTAATCGTTAGCTATTTACAAAGCTCAACCAGGCACCAACAATTCTCCGCGGTTAATATTAAACAGACCAGTCATGCCATTTGTTGCCTATGGAAGGCCACCTGAGGTAATTGAAGTCAAGTGCCAAAAAACACTTAGTAGTCTCCAGTGCAGGTAAAAGTGGATATCTTGAAAAACGTGTTTCCTAAGACGCCTGGAAGCGCAGTATCAAAGTCAAGAAGTCAAACGGATTTGAATCATTAATACCAACGGACGAAAGTTATTTATCAAACGAAGCGGAATGCTCGTTGGGATCAGTTGCATTAGTGTTGACCCGACGACAATGACCTTCACCTCTCAACGAAAAAAGTAGATGATTATCGATTATTTAAGTGTAAATTTTCCATCGCTATGCTGATTTCATGGGCCTATGTAACAGTTACAAGACCCACGCCAAAGGGCCGAATTTGAAATTCAAATCAGAATGCGGAAATCGAACCAAAACAATTTTTTCTACACAGACCTTTGCCATTTATGAGCATCGTGAATGATCTGATGGCGCATCATGGCTCGTAATTCATTGATTGCGTCTTGACAATCTGATCGTCACATAATGAAATCATCAAAACCTGGCATTCTCAATTAACGGATTCCAAAATAAAGGTAAGCCGTTAAACTGTTCCAAAAAGACACCCAGAGGCGACCTTAACCTAGGATCATGGCTGCAGCTGCAATAATTATTATGTTGCAATTAAATTAGTGGAAAATTTCGTGATTTTACCTGGGCGCATCTGCATTATTCAAATTGGAGTTTTTGAGTCAATTTGGTTTTTGTAACACATTTCTCATTTCTCACCACAATTTTTTATTTTGTTAATAAATACGAGCGGCTCTTTGTCAACATTTCAGTGTGCAGCCTTAACTAAATTCAAATTTTATGCAAGACTTTTTTTGTTGGGCACTTTCCAAAAAAAAAAGGTTTTCACTGAATTTTTACGATTTCTATGATTGATAGGTGAGTGCAGGTAGCAAAAAGTTTCGATTGATCAAATGTTGATATTCGATATTAACACAAAATTTTCAATTTAACTTGAAAGTAGATCACTAAAATTTCAATTTCAGTGATAATTCGACCAGGTGTTGGGAAATTTTAAGATCGATTTGATAATAAAATCCATGTTTACCTCGGCTTTCACTTTGTTGAAATCTTTGGTGATTAGGTTTTTCATATCTATGCATGGTAATTGTGTGGAGCTATTGATCTATTTATATATTAACGAAGTACATTTGATTGAAGCAATTTAATAAATATTTTTAAGGAATGAAAAAATAAACTTGAAGATTTCATTTCATTTCATTTGTAGTATGATGTAGTAAAAATTACTTTCTTGTACACATTTCAGAGGCATATACATATTTTCCGTTTCAATTGATTCAATTGATCATTTCCTGATAGACATAAAACATCTACCCTGTGCTTGAAGACATATAAAGAGACGGCCATTGACTTTGAGCGTATTTTAATAGGTGAGGTTGGGTTAGATATGGCTGAGCTGATGGTGCACAGCCCAAACATTTAGGCCAAAGGAATAGACCCGTTGTGATGCCATAATGATTCCACTTTAAACCCAATGTTAAAGTGTCGTTTTTTCGCTAAACCATCTCGAGGATTTCCGCAAGCGTGCTTAGGAAGGTTTAACCAAAAGTGATAAGTCTCCTTTTGCTTAGGGCTGGGCAGTGACAGAGTAGGTCTTTTGCACTTTCCTCCTCGTTTATATTCTTACAGCTTCTGCAGAAATCGTAGGTTTCGAGACCTGTAACTGAGAAGTCTCTCTACCGAGGCTCAGCAGTGAGGTGTTCTGCGATCTGAGATCGTAGGAGGGTGAGTGTTGATGAAGATGACAGCATGAAAGAAGTATAGATAGAAGAGATAAAGAGATAATCAGCAAAATTATTCATGTCTTGTAACCTATGGACTACGCTTACTAAGGATACCATGTAAAAACGCTGCTTGCATTATACTTCAAAGGTGGTGCGTAAAAGAATGCAGCCCGATGCCCGAGCCAGCCCCAGCCCCATATCTCAAAAACCAATGCTTCTACGCAAATTTCGTACAAAACATTTTTATGCAGATTCATCTCACGAACAATCTTTACTTAGCTAAAAACTGCATAAAACCGACAATTTACGAGATTAGATTGATTTTCGTGACCTTTGACAGTCCATAACTCGAGTAGCCGGGTCAGTTGGCTTTATGGACTTTTAAGAAATTATTTCTGAGCCCAAAATAAAGAGAATCCCGCTGATAAATCTCCAATTGCATTTTTTTTTTTTTTTTTTTCAGAAGTTCATGTATAAAGTGACTGGGCTATTCCGTAGATATATTTTCTAATCGCCTTTTCGCGGGTCAACATCGTCAAGTCGTGCGTTTGGCTGGCCGGTGGCGACTAAACAATCGAGAGGGTAACTATGCTACTTTCTGGCGCTCGCATAACAATTTTTATTTAGGATTTAGCCATATTTTAAGGCAAGTTTTCACACACAGGTCGACAGCAGGCCGTGGCCTGAAAGTTTTCTCCACACCTCCCTTGGATGAGGCCTGCAGTCCAAGAAAACTGAAAAAATCTTCATACGAGTGAACAGTTGTCATCAGTTTGCCTGAAGATCTGGGGTGGTAGCACGTAAATTGCTTTAATCGACCACTTCATACAAAAATTTTTGAAATACTTGTATGAAGAGGTCGACTGAAACAACTTACGTGCTGCCACCCCAGAACTTCTATACAGTCTGAAGCCGCGAATTTACTGCACGAGCTCCTGTCGTAACCAGTCGGACCTGAAATCAAGGCGCGAAAGCCATTAACACTCGCATTCGTGCTTGTTAGCGGGTGTTCACGGCGCGGCGTGAGTCTGCAGAAACATATTAGCGCATAGGCAGTGACGGCGGCCGCCTGCGATAGAATTTACCATATATTTTATTTCTCCACACCACCTGTCCATTATGTCAGCAAATATGGTGCTCTGTGCGATTTTTCCAGTCATCAATCTGTTTGTGCATTTAAAGCTTTCGCTGCGGCCATGCACTTGTATTAACAACCTGCTATGCTAAACTGTGATCTTCGCCTGTGTGTCTGTACGGAATCATGACGTTACCTGCACGTCACGGCCTGTCAGGCGGATACCTGAAGTCCTCATCCCTAGTCAGACTGAGTATTGTATTGCCTTCATCGCGCCGTGCCTGTGGACCTGGCCTGCCAGCGGCCTCTAAGTGAATGCGGTCTTTAGTGGAGAAACATGTTTTACTTAATTTAACTCAGTTATCTAGCAATTTTACACTGTTTATTGAGGAAAAAAATTACGTTCCCCTACGTGAGATTTGGTGAGACTCGGCTCAACCCCCTCCACCCTAAACGCCTTACGTAATTAATGGACGACTCCTAACCGGTAAAGTAAAGTAAAACTGGCCTAAAACTACCATAAGTCATATTAATTAGATAAATTAGTTTACCTTAAAAAACGTCGAAGGGCGGGAGGATGTTCAAGATATTCTGCTGAAAGTATACCAGAAATATTAATGGCCGGTACAAATAAATAAGAAGTAAGTAAACTACTACAACTTCGCTATATTTTATTGTGTGTGAAAAACTTACAAACCTTGCAGTACGCAGCAGCATGCCACTTATAAATGAACATTTTTTTCGTTTCAAGAATTTAAAAACAAGTCAACAAATTAAAATTAAGGTTGAGATTGCAAATTGCGAATTATAAACAAATACTGAATTTCTCGTTCCAGCTTTAGTTTAATAGAAAAATTGTTGTACTGCTTGAGCGAGTAATTCAATATTGGGCAAATTCTTGCAATTGAAGTGGAGTAAATGCGAGTGCTTCGTGCAGAGGATGGTTGAAGTGCATGATGACAAACTGAAGAGTTGTGTGATTAGAAACGAACATTTATCTTTCTGCCACGTTCCCATATCTTTGTAATTGTGACTTTTGTATAAGTGATGTTGTTGTGACTGCTATGTCAGAGTGTAGATTGAGGATCGATGGTTTTTTCAGACCTTAGGATTTGGGATTGAGAAAGAGGCAATAATTATTAGCTTGCCAAAAAAATATAGCACTTTAATAAACGCAGAAGCTCGATCATTCTGTAGTATTCAGCAACTGAAAGTCGGTAGTTAAATATTTCAGAATGACCGCAGTTCTGCGTTTATGAAAATGCCCTAGTACAGAAATTGAAGGGTTATTACCATACAAAATATGGTAGGAAAATAAATAGTTTAAAAAACTAAAAAGTACGCTTTTATTTTAAAATAAATCAAAAATTAAAAAAAAATAATTTTGAATTTAAAGTTATTATTGCTGCAGCTACTTACTTAAATGCACCTACTTTGGAGGCTATTTGGTTGTTGGTCTTGCATGGTTGGGCATTAGGGCTTGCCCCAGCTAGTAAGGTTGAGATGGTGGAGAGAGTCACCTTCTCGTTAAAAGAAGCTTCTCCTGCCATCAGCCCAAAATTGCAGTACTCACCATCCTGACAACGTCATCTCTGTGAATTTTATGCGGTGCACTTTATGGAGTATTCTCCACTGCTACACCCTTAGGGTCTTCTTTTGGACCCCTATCCTTTCTACATAATGCCAGTGGGGTCTTCTGTTGCTGCCACAAAGTACCCGCTTACAAAAAGGCTGCGCGGCAGCTTGTTACCGTTTACAGCTTGCTCCTTCCAAGGCTTAAGGCGGCCTACCATAGAGGGCGCACCGAGCCCTACTGACCTAGGCTGTTCTGAGCCCTGAGCCAATTCGGCTACTCCAGAACACTTCCTTTCACGGTAACTAGTTGTTTCGTGGTCAGTCTCCGGATTGTTAGTCGCAAGCACGCCAATTCTGACACTTTCCGCTATTTGACAGAAGGTCGGCATGGAGTCGTTCTAGAGTTCATTATGAGTGCGTCCAACTTTTCTATTACGCCCTAGAAAACATCCAGAAGATCTAACCCTCTTCTTATTAAGAAAATCGGTATCCCGTTCTTGCTCGGGGGCCACGCAGACCCTATGGGAGTAGCCAGCTTCCAGATGTCGCATAAAACGTTTTCGGGCTGCGCCACCCCGTCTTCTGAAAGCGGTCGTTTTTTCGAGTCGCCTCTCCGATTAGGTGTCCTTGCTTCCGCTAAGGATGAAGGAGTGATCTCAACGTACTCCATCCCTGGGTTTACGGGCTCAGACCGCCCTCCCTGATGAAGAATCCCGAAAACTTTCCTTCAGTGGGACCACATTCAACACCTTGAAGCATGGATCCAAAAATATCTAACTGGCCTTGTAGGTCGTCCTTTTGGGCTTTAAGAAGTGCTCCATCTTCAAAAGTTTTTTTAAGGTAATTTTATATTGAAACCACGAGCTCGGTGAGAAAGGACGGTCGCCCACGGCAGAGCTCCGTATCACCAATGAAAGGCTAATTCAAACCGAAGTTCGCCTGGTATCCGCAGTCCATCGTTAGTAGTACATTCACGAAGTACCATTCATAACTTCAGCACGATACACATTAGGATTACAGTTTTTATTGAGTTTAGATCCGCCGTATTCAGTCTGCTCCATGGATCTTGAGCAAGATGTGGCCTAAGACCATGTACGATCGGTCTTGGAGTCAGTGCTCCCTGCTTGTGCCGTGTTCGAGTCATATCGATGAGTACATAGGCTAGCTGCAAACAACGCCATCAAAAAGTGCCATCAAAATGTTATTTTGTGCTCGAAATTGTTTTTCGCATTCATTTTGGCGCCCCTTACCACCGGGCGCCTAGACCACCGCTCCACTCGCTCTACCCTAGGGCCGGCGCTTGTCTTGGGTTTGCTTTCTGTTATCACTTCCTTGTTGTAAATGAAAGGAGGTGTTGACGAGAAAGGAAAATTCTTCTTGATGACAGTAACCAACGAATGATGGTAGATTTACAGGAGTTTCTCAATTAGATGTACTCACGACGAAGTGCCCCATTAAGCAAACGTCTATATGTTCTATAAGAGGCTTCTTTAGCTTTGGTTGCCTTCATACATTCCCTGTTAATCCTTCTGTTCGACCTAGGCTTCATAGATTTGGTAGAGTGAGGATGAACAAACGCATTATTTTTTATGACACAGAAAGCGGCAGAGTTCGCATTGGCATTACGGAAACACAAATCACAGTCAGTGGCATTGAACTTAAACGTAATCCTCAAATAAGATTTATCTGAAAATCGTGGTGGTAATGATGTTTGGATTTAAGGTACCTAGTTAATAAATATTTGCCAGCAAAACCACTTGATTTGCTTGTTTTATCCAGCAATCATATTTCTAATGACAAAAATCCACAACAAATACGAACTCAAAACCAAACACAATTAGCCTAAGCCATTAATTCTGAATTATCAAATAAAAACTAAGCCAGGACTAAGTGCTCACTGCGATCTTATTTGTGAAAAACATTCTAAAATTTTCCAGGTAAAAAAAAAATAAACTAAAACAAATAATTAAATCGTGTTAAACTTTTAAGTCAAACACAAACAAGGACAAGACAATTATTTGGCCGGTTTGGGTCAGTTTGAACGGGCAAAAATCAACATTAAACTTTGTATGGTGTGTATGGCTTTACTTTAGAGTACCTGGCGCAATTTTGTAACAGATTGTGAGAAATGTCAATATGAAATCATCTTGAGTTCGGAACTGGTTCTAATGCCACCGGCTTCAGGGCTAGTAAATCCGACATTCAAGCGCTACCAGCATTTTTAGTATTACTTCCTGGCCTTGCCATGGCGGATGTTTTTTTCTATTTTTTCGAAGTGACTTTTGGGAATTTTCTAGCACTACTGAAAAATATTTATTTTGTTAACAAACACATAAAATATGTCACCGGTATATAACGTTTTTTTGCAACAAAAGTCTCTTTCGCACCACCTGTGAAAAGGTGTTCAAGTTTGAATGTCCAAGTAAAACCTTGTGACCTAGCGAAATGTTTTTTGAATGGCCATAGACCATAAATATATCAGATGAACCAAATTGCCGCCGCTGATAGGATAGTAGGTAGGTGGGTTTTGGGATTTATAATATTTTGCAAAGATATGCTAATCTTGTTGTAACATCGACTCTTAATATAGTCGCATGAATTTTTATTCGCAAGCGGCGGATGCGATTTTCGCAAAAATATTCAAAGCTGCAACGAAATTTTGAAAGAAAAAACTTCGGCCGCCTTAACTGAAGAAACTGAAGGCGTTAACCAATTCATGCCGTCATTTGTCACTCAATTTGCCAACATTAGTGCATGTTACAGTGGTGAATTTTTTTTTGTATATTGTTAAGCAAAAAGGATGCCACACCTTGTCTACTATTTATTAAAAATATATTTTTATCTCATTTAAACAAATTTTTGTTATCCTTTTTTAATAGAGGCTGGGCTTTCCTGCATAACAAATGAAGTCATCAATATTTATTAAACTACTATCCATAGTTTAACTTTGTTTACATTTTTATAAAAAATCCAGTTCTCATTTAACGATTCAGATGATTCTCTGTAAGTCGGCAGCACGTGCTGTTTGTGTCTAGTCGTTCTATTCATGAAATGAAAGCTCCGATCATTTTGTTATAGTAACAAATGAAATAGGTGTAAAAATTTATTCAACTCGCAGAACTACCTACATTGCACAATATGTCAGTTTTAATTTTAAGGCGCAGTTCCTGTTAATCGGGTTTTTTTTATATAATATGTAGTAATAAATCTTATTTTTTTTATAAATAGGTACTTTTTACGTTTTAATTCGTCTTAACTTTAAAGTTGCAACTTCTTCTTCTTCTTTTAATTAGGTGAAGGGCTCAAAAGTACTGTGATATTGTAGGCAAGGCTAACATGCTCGAGTGGGCCTGTGTCAAACTAGAAAATCGTGAAGATCAGACCCTTCCTACTTGAGACAAGCCTTCTTCCGGTAAGATATTCTGGATCGTTGCAATACACCGTCAATGATAATTTAGGGCTCAGTGTCCTCTTGGTGAGTGCTTCAATAACCGGTTAAGGGATCAACAAACACAGTGCCAGAGCCCTGATGCCACCATTTCTGGTGTCTTGGGACTCAAACAATGATGACCCGTTTGAAAATATGTTTGTTATGTATGTACTTAACCAAAGCCTTCTATATTTACAAGCCATGCACAAAGAAATCTCACACTCACAATGAAAGCATAATAGGACTTCAATTTAGCTGTCAAACTGTGTGGAGTGCGGTTATGTTGGTTTATTGGGAATCAATGAATCTTCTTTAACCAATTAAAAACAAAAATTATGGTCATTAATTGCAATATTTATTTACTACATATTACAAAGTTGCGTTAATAATGTAAAAAATAAGTATAATTGCATCCCTGACTTTCTTCCTTAATGGATATTATTTCAAATATCATGCCGTCACACCAAGCAAAAGCCGTAAGTGGAGGAAACTACCGCTAAAAATAAATTTATATAAATATTTGGAAATATTTAGCAAACTACTCGTTTCAACTTATCTTCATTTGCTTATATTCCTCTAAAACTGGAACTGGCTGCAACGAAAACTGGCTGATCCGTCATGTGACACCATGGCCCCAAAGAACAATTTCAAGTAACAATTCGCTTAACTACAAAAATCGCGCCAAACTGATATTATGTACGTGTTATTTAAAAAAAAAACTTATTTTTAACAAAAAATCACGGCGCTTTCATTAAAAAAAGACTTTCCGCGGCGCGAATCACTTGTTTTCCTCGGGATTTTGACATGTTATTCCACCATAACCAACATAAAACCAGCAAATCCTATTTTTAACATTTATATTTAAATTATTAACGTAAGACACACATTTTATTTTAATTTTTGCACTGTTTCACGTTTTTGATTTTGATGAAATAACTTTTATTTTTCACAAAACCACACTCGCAACAGCACTTTCCGCGGCACGAAAACTTCTTTCCCTTTGATTTTAATGGGATTTTGACACTTCACGAATTTTGGTTGGGACTTCATACAACCACAAACACATACATGCAGCATGGCTTGTAAATATAGAAGGCTTTGACTTAACTCATCAAAAATGCGTTGTCAGACCCAAACTAGTGTGGATCTGGTCCTATGAAACTCGTTCAGGGAATACGGGACAACTTGAGATATTCCCGAATGAAACGATATGGGATATAAATAAGGGGCTCGCTAACACTGGTCTAACGCTATCTATGAACAAAGACGGAAGTAGTCCTAACCAGCAAGCGGAAATGGGTGGAGGCGATAGCAGTGAAACTATGTGACCAGGTTATCCGTTACCAGACCGCACTTAGGTATTTGGAAATGATTATTGACCGAAGGCTCAACTTCGGGGTGTAGCTGGTGGACAGGATTGAAAAGGCTTTGGCATCGGCACAGCACTTTCGTAATATAGTGGGGCCCAGGCCAAGCCGATCCCTCCACATCACAATAATGGTTAGTTCAGTCCTATACAGCGCCAATGGGGCAAGCGGCATTGAACAAAACGGACAATGGAAGAAAAATAAACTCTACCTATCGACTAAACTCTGCCTATCGAGCATGCTGTACATACCTACCACGACCGATGAAGCAGCATGCATGATAGCAGCCATTGATAATCTTGCATTGGAGGGCAACAAGTTGTACGTTGTTGTATTGTTGGCCTTGGCTTCCTCCAGCATTCGCCTCCATGATTCTCGATCCCTGGCCTAACGCTCCAGACTCAGTCGGTGAACAACCGCGAGCACCCGTGAATACGAGTGCGGATAGTTTTCTCGCCTAGTTCGCTCCTTCTTTTCCGTTCTGAATCTGAACGCCACAAAGTAGCCCCTCTATTACTAAGCTGGCACCGGCCAGTCTAATGAAGTAATGAAAAAAGGGTTGGTGAGAGTAAAAATCTGCCATCTGCCGTTTGGATGTAGACCTCCGGCGATGTCTCCTCTTTTAGGCATTTGTCTTACTGATGATGGATCAGACATCCCCGCAGCTTCACCGATGAGAGGCTCTCGTATTGCAGACTTCTCTTCTTGAATTACAGTGACTAGTTTACCTAGGGTAAATGCTCTGTCTAAAATAGGTTCTTTCCCCCAGATCCCAGCATCTACACTCATACCTCTCTATGAGCCATCCTTGTCCACACGAGGCAACCTGAGCTATTTTAGAAAGAACTAAAAATAGCATATAGTGTATTCACGGAGGAGAGCTGAGGTTTTCGCCGAAATGCCATCAAGGTGACTATTAATTCTCAGCCTGAATGAAATAATATAAGAGCCAGTGAACGGCAGATAGTACATATTTCAACAAACCTCAAATTTTGTCCAGTTACTCTCTCATACCTACTGTGCATGAGATTGGGACTAACTAAACCTTACTTCCTTACAATTTCCCAAGTTCCCTTGCTATGGAAAAAAGCCATAGTAATTCCATTACCTAAAAAATCCTCTCCCTCTGACATATCCGATTTTCGCCCTATAAGTATTCTACCTTTCCTAGCCAAAGCTTTGGAGAAAGTCATCTATATTCAAGTTGTTGGTTATCTTGATTCTAATAATTTCCTCTCTAAAATCCAATCTGGCTTCCGTAAACTTCACAGCTGTGAGACAGCTGTACTAAAGGTAACTACTGATCAGCGTTCTATGCTTGACCGAGGTGACATTGCGACATTAGTTCTTCTTGATTTTTCTAAGGCGTTTGATTCTGTGGTTCACTCGCTTCTAATTTCCAAGCTTAGCCAGCTCTATAGCTTTTCCTCTTCTGCAACTCGTCTTTTTTCTTCTCTTCTTTCTAATAGACACCAATGTGTGCGGCATAATTCTATTGTATCATCCTTCCTACCTGTACCCTTGGGTGTTCCACAAGGTTCTATCCTTGGTCCTCTCCTTTTTTCGTTGTATGTTAATGATCTCCCTGCTATTATCCATGCATGCTCCTTTCATTTATATACTGATGATCTACAGTTATATACTTCATGTCCTCCCAATCGGATTGAATCCTGTATTTCTGATCTCAATAATGTCTTATGCCTGATAAATGAATGAAGCTCTTCCAATTTCCTTAAACTTAATCCTAATAAATCCCAAGTACTCATTCTTAGTCGTCGCTCTCTTTCTCTAGGCAATATTACAACCATATCATTTAATAATGTTTCTCTTCCCGTTGTTGACTGTGTTAATAATCTTGGTATTGCCATTAATTCTAAACTATCCTGCTGCAACCATATCTCACTCACGCTTTCCAAAATCTATGGCACGTTACGGAGACTTAGGCTTTATGGTAGCCTTTTATCATCGTCTATTCGGCTCAAGCTTGTTAAAGCTGTTATTGTTCCACACTTCCTCTATGGCTCCCTTGTTATATCCCTTGATGCATCTTGTCGTCAACGTCTATCAGTCGCATTTAATGATTGTTTAAGGTTCATTTTTCACTTGCACAGATCAAATCACGTGTCTGGTGTACGAAACTCCCTACTTGGCTACGACCTCTTCTGTTTTGTTGATGTCGCTGCATTGGTCCTAGTGCATAAAGTTCTCCACACGAAATGTCCCTCTTACCTCTCAGAATTCCTCCTTCCTCTGCAATCCATGCGTTCGATTAAATTTCGTATTCCTGTACATTATTCCCTAATTGGTAGCCGTTCCTTCTTTGTGCATTCGATTAGACTTTGGAACAACCTTCCTAGCAATATTCAAAGAATAGGCACAGCCAAGAATTTCAGAAAGCAAGCATCTCTCTTTCTATCTCCCTCTACTTCTCTTTAGTATTTTCTGTCTTTTTCTATCTCCTGCTCTTTTCCTTTCTTGGTCCTTACTCCTGCATTTTTCCTTCTTTCTCGTCCCGTCCCTCTCATAGTTTATTAAGGTTAGGTTAGTCTATATATTATGTAGTTATATTTTTTTTTTCTTTTTTTTATATGTACTCTAAAAGATGTAAATCTTGTGTACTCTCCTGTTAATATAATAAAATAAATAAATAAATAAATAATGAAGCCCGGTCGCGGTAGATATAGAGCTCCTCGGGTGTTAAAATCAGATGACCTCCAACAGTTTTTAAACTAAGCTGCCATTTGGATATTTTAAAATATACATATTACTATTGTTATTGAAAAATAGCAATAGCAGACGAATAAGGCGAAACGTCAACTCGGCAGACATTTTTGAAATTTCTTTGATTTGAAATTTGTGGTTTGTTGAAATATGTACTATCTGCCGATCACTGGCTCTTATGCCTCCTCTACACATCGGAAGATGCCTCAGCCCTGGATACATCCGCCGATGTGTAGAGGGGGTTTTTGCTCGTCTCCGGACAATATTTAACATCCGGAGATACGTCTGTCCTGAATCCATTCTTGACGGATTTTGAGCCAGACGTCAGAGCGAACGCAAGGCTTGTGTTCACACATCTGCCGACGCATCAGTGTTGTGCGCATTTTTAATGCAGGTGGACGATTTTTTGCTGTCTTGCGTCTTCCGATGATCAACACAGACTGATTGATACGCGGACGTGTGGACGGCTCGCGGATTTATTCCCGGATGCATCTGTGGATCATCTCCCGGATATATCTTTCGATGTGTAGTGCAGGCTTTAGACTAAGACTCTTATAGCCAATGTCTCTAATTTAAAATGAAGTGATGCCAGGCTGAGCTTACCATATATAAAATTAGCGCATGCAAGCGCACTACGATGGCTTGGACATTTCGTACGACCTTCGGAAGAATGCTAGGCCAGGATTCTCAATCAGGAAAAAGAAGAAATGAATGAATGGATGACTTGCTGAAGATATAGAGTAAAGAAAGCGTGTATAGCTTCTAGGCCTGTAAAAAGACCTTCGGCAAGATATAGAGTCTCAGCCCGAAGAATATCCTGTACGTTGAATCCTCACTTACGGCACTCACGGGAAGGGAACCATGATAAGCTGTCTCTCAAACCCTTTCGACCCGTAAAAAAAGATCTTTAGGGCGCCCAACCCATTAGCTCCACCCCCACCCGTCAGTACTTTTAGTGTGTTGTTAAGAACACCTTCCTCTAGAACTGTGTCAATATTCGCTTCTGCATTTATTTTTTCCTCCGTTGCCGGTCTAGATATAATGATTTGTCCATGATGAAACTATGTATGCCTGATTGATTTCGTCCGCACCGCGTGGTCTCGCGGGATTACTATGGACCCCTTGGATCATCCCATAGACCACCAGTATAGACAACTTTGTTAATCACTGCTCTACATGCTCCTTTTTATCGTTTGTATAGCGCAATACAATTTCAGACTCCCTGCTTATGTGATTGACGCAGTTTACCCTCAAGGCTCCTACTACATTCCTCCAATAAAGACCAATGTTTTGTTTTCGTTACCAACGCAACTTTCGATTAATTATGTAAATTATAAAGAAAACATTCCGAAAGAAAATCAAATCTTGGAAGTATTACGCAAAGCTAATTAAGCTCTAACAAAAATATTTGAAGACAAAAAACCCAGCATGGATAAACTCAACACCTTGTTACCAAAAATCAATTTGTCTACTTTAAGAAATCCATTTACGTAAGAAGTCCAACCAGCCACTTTGCTGCAAAACAAAACACTCCTTCGCGGGAGAAGCAACTTTTAATGAAGCAACTTTCAAGTGGTATCCAAATCCCAGATAAAATGTCGGTCTTTAGTCTGGTGAGACTGCGCAAAACTGCAAGACTGAATAAAGAAATTAATAAGTCAACGACGATGTTTGATTTCTTGAAGTATGTATAGACTCCACACTTGACGCAAATAAAAATATCTTAACTATTCAAGCAAATTTTTTTTTCTCATTTCAAGTTCAAGTTTGAAAATTACAAGTAACAATTTATAGCTAAAAGGCTTATGCGTGGCAGGTATTGCGATTTAATAGGCGATCCAAACACACTGGTATGAAGGTAGGTAGATTAAGTGCACGAGCTTACCACTTTGCACCGTGTTTGTTCTGGCGGATGATTTCATTCTAGCGGTGATTTAATTATGAAAAATTGTTTATTACATTTTCAAAAAAATATTATAATAGTTGGGAATGCGCAAAACGTCTTGTATTTAATTTTTTTTTTTACATTTTTTTCAGTTGTCATAATTACTGTGATCTATGAATTTTAATAGGAAGCTACTTTTAAGAAGATCCGGAATTTGTATTGTGAGAAACCGATTTTTCATCAAAATATTATAGCATGTGCCTTCGACTTGTTTCTTCAACTTTTTACTGAGGCGCAAAAACTCCAGGTGGATAATTGACCAAAATCCACTCGACTTAATTGCAGGGAAGAATTTAAAATTATTAAACATTTTCTTATTAGAGAATGAATTCTAGTATATTTTTACAATAAACACTAGAGACATACAATAGCTAGCTTAGACCAGTTCCTTGTTGTCTTTGCTTTAATATTAAGATTGGAATTCAGAAAATGTTGTCTCTTCACTAAAAGCGGACTAAGTTAAGGAGTCCCCTTTGCACTACCAGTCCATCATGTCGTATATGTGTATTATGATGTAATGTCTAGTATTCAGTATATGTGACGCGATGCGAGAAAAGGGACTTACTGTCCAAAAAATCGATTTTCGGATTATGAGTGATTCTTAAGGTTTTGAATCTCCTTTTTAATTCTGTGTTCTGTACTTTACAGAAGAAGCGATTGAAAGAAAGACGGAGGAGAGCGAAAACGCTGAGCTGCCACTTTAAACACTTTTGAAGACACATTTGTAAATATTTATTGCTCAGAAAGTAATTGGAATAAATTAATTCTGATTGCACAGAATTAAAAAGGAGATTCAAAACCTTAAGAATCACTCATAATCCGAAAATCGATTTTTTGGACAGTAAGTCCCTTTTCTCGGATCGCGTCACATATTATGATATTGGGTCACATAGGAAGAAGCCTGGAGTACTGGAGTGATGAGCTTTTGAATGCTTTATAAGTTCGGTCCCAAGTCTAGGGTGTGAAAGGACTAGCTTCCGAATTGATCAGAATCGGAAAAATCGAAGAAACTAGGCAAGAAACCGCCTGGATACACGAACTAACTATTCACGAAATAATGCTACTGCATCCGGGGCAGCCGATGCACCTGTGCTGGGGACCTCGGATGCTGGTGAGAAGTGAGTTACTGGCCGAACACCCAAATTAGTCAAACCGAAAATGGAAATTCAATTCGCCGCGTGGAATGTACGAACAGAACATCGCGTCAAAAGGAAATCATAGCAATGCTTTGTTGAAATGCAAAATATCAGTTGCTGCGCTATCGGAAATACGACTTACCGGATCGGGGACATTGACGATCATCCCGCCAGCAATCGACGAATTGATGACGCTTCACTATTCCGGTGGTGAGAGACGAGAGGCCGCCGCCGGCGGCTTTATGGTCGATTGACGGGCTGCCAGCAGCGCTATAGCATTCCAACCGATATCCGAGTGTTTGGCGGTTATAACCATCGGTGGAACGATCAAGACCAATATCACATCCGTTTATGCGCCAACCGAGACCAGCACAGATGAACCAGGACGAATTTTACGATTAGCTTCAACAAACGTTAGATATGATACCTCGAACCGATTTAATCATACCCGCGGTGGACTTCAATGCACATCAAGCGGTGGAACGGGATGAGAAGGAACGATGGGCAAATTCGGACACGGAATAATTAATGACAACAGCTTACGCCTACTTTCATTCGCAGCGTCAAACAACTTGATCCTTGGCAGCAGCATTTTCCGCCATCCCCTCAAACACCAACTCACCTGGCAAAATCCATCCGGCAACGACTCGGCGATGTTAGACTACGTTTTGATCAACTCAAGATTCCGATTGACGCTCAAAGACGTACATGCAAAGCGTGGGAGCGATTGCGGATCGGACCATTATCTTGTTCGAGCGCAATTACAGATGCGATTACAAAGAGCGAAGAAAACGGCGCCCCCACCATCCAATAAGAATTGGATTATGCAACAAATTCGCGGTGCTCGGACGGACGATATCGATGTAGAAGAAAGGCAATTGGAGTCTGTTGTGGAGTGTGCAATGGAGTTGTGTCCACCTATCCGTAAACGGACGCAGCAATGGATCTCGGACAGCTGTCTGGACCTCGTCGATCAGCGGAAGCAAATGAAACACGTCGACTTTGACCATTACTAACGACTGAGCAAAGAAGTTCGACGGTAAAAGAAATCGGAACGAAAAGCATACCAGAATAAAATTGCGACCGACATGGAAGGCACCAGACAATCCGGCGGTTAGGCGGCAAAAAAACATCAACAAACGACAGTATCAAAAAATCGGATGGAACTTTCGTGACTTCTCCCCATGATCGCCTGCAGCGGTGAAGATAATTCTTTCACCGGCTGTACAAACACGATCCCCCACAAGGTCCAGCACCAGAATCGCCGATTATCGAACAGCCGTCGAAACAGATTCTCGATACCGAACCGACAATTATCGAGGTCAAGACGGCAATAAAATCGCTGAAGCTCGGAAAAGCGTCAAGAATAGACCAAGTAACTGCCGAGATGATCAAAGCCAGAGGTGAGGTCTTATCACAACAACTTCATGTCCTCATAACACACATAGGGCATTCGGAACATGTCCCGTCGACGTGGAAGAAAGCGATCGTTGTCTCAAGTTCGAAGAAAGGCGACAGTCGGGAATGCAAAAATTAGCGCGGTATTAGCCTTCTTTCGATCGACGGCAAAGTATTTACGTAAATCATACAATCAAGGCTACAGAAACATCGAGAGCAAACGAGCCGGAAAGAACAAGCGGTATTAAGACCACATCGAGGATGTATTTATCAAATATTCGCTCTCCGTCAGCTAAAGGAAGAAAGAAATCGTTGCGGCAAACGAACTGTCGTCGTTTTCTTCGATTTCAAATCCGCTTTCGATTGCATCGATTGGAACAGCTTGTGAAGACATCTTATACAACATTACCTGTATCGCCCAATCATACGGGTTAAAGATGAATGCGGAAAAGACCAAAGTGCTCACAAGGGCCAGTGCTCACCTCGATGGAACCCAAATCGAACAGGTCCTAATGTTGAAATATTTGGGATCATTGGTCGAGGAAACGAAAATGTCATCGACAGCCGACGTTCACAGCCGCATCGGCTAGGCAACAGCAACATTCGCCTCGCTCAAGTGGTGCATATGAAAACTAACAAATATTACCATCAAAAAGAAAGTACACCTTCACCGAACGTTCATCCTTCCAATTTTTCCTTATGGATCTAAAACGTGGACACTGCTCAAACCGTACGTTAAGAGGCTCGAGGTCTTCCAAATACGATGCTTGAGGCAGATCCTCGGTGTCCCACTGTGCGATTGCCTTCAAAACGAGAAAGTTCGACAAAGATGCGATCAGCAGACACTGATCGAAGAAGAAATGCAAAAACGTTCGACTACGGTGGTTTGGATATGTTTGCCTAATGGACGATAACCGCTTGGCACGTAAACTTCTCTGGCGAGACCGTCCAGCAGACTGGAGAATCCAGCAATCGGCACCCAAGAAAACCTGGCTAAAGAATATCGAGGGCGACCTAAAGAATCAACGATTATCAGTTACCGATGCCAAAAACCGGCAAGCATGGAACGAATTGTGAATAGAGCTCGAGACCAAGCGGCACCGACAGCAGCGTATCCGTTGCGGGGACGTCTCGCTCGGACCGCCAGTTAACGGATCAAAGAAGAAGAAGAGTTCGGAAATATTTACTTGGCCATTCCATGAAAATTCGACAAAAAAAAAGAAAATTTAGAAACCCACCTTCACCAATTTCCTTCTTATTTTGTACATTTGGAGTAGGAGAAGTATTAGTGACTGGTATTACGTAGTTTCAGAAATAACGGTACTTAAATATTTCGAAATTTATACATAATACAGATTTCTTTAAACAATCGTACAAAGTGTAAATATTATCCAAGCGCCGTAATCCTTGGGGATCTCAAAACGCAAGGAGGGATTTTCTCCAAATTTTTATATGTTTTGACTGGCAGCACTAAAAATAAATCATCTGAGTCTCATGCTGGGATCAAAGACCGCTTGAGAAGCGGAAATTTTTAAAACATACCCTGTCGAACGCCCGTCATATACAGGGTGTATTGCAATACCCTGAAACAACTTTTGTTTACGGCGTTAAAATAGCTTATTCCTGTAAAATATCTGAAGAGAAAATATATCGCTGGAACCTAATTTTAACTGAACATTTTTCAGGGGATTTTATCAATTTTGTGGTCAAAAAATTCTGAGAAAAATCTTATAATTTTGAAGAAAAAAAAACTTTTTTATAACTGTGACGCGCTTTGACGCAAAAGAATTAATTTATGAACAAAACTTTGAAATAACAAAACCAAAAGAGAAAAGTGGAAAGGAACTGAACTTTACAAAATGGGGATTTACACTAAAAATTGACGTGGAAGACAAATAGTAGGTATCTATAAACAAATCTATCTTTTTTTTCATCTTGGAAGATTAAGCACCAAATAGACCAAATAGATATATTTTTTATAGAAAAGTTTCAGTTCCATGCTCAAAACACTTGTAAATCTTCGAACAGATGCAAAATACATCAAACATTTGAAAGATCATTCCATTCAGATCTTTCAATTCAACAATCCAAAGGTGAAAGGATGGTTTTAAGTACTGTTAGAAATAGGATGGTGAATAAATTTAAAAATAAATGGCGAATGACAAAAATATCCAATTCACATTTGATCGTCAATTTAAGTCAAAATTCAGTATCAAGCTGTCTGACTGATCATTGAAAAAGTTTTACCAGCTTTTACCATAATTACCTTTCATAAACCGATAACCTCTAGTTTATTAACCCGAAAAATCCTTACCGTCAAAACTAACGCTACCCAAAAAAAACTAGCTTGATATAATTATCGTATATACTCGATCGGACTGCCCTTGACCTTGAGCCATTCAGCAGCAGAAGTCTAAAGCTGACATTGAAATTGTTCTGTCTTTTTTCTGGTTTCAATTCTCCAAAAATTCTTAAATAACCTCAGAGCCACAAAGCTTCCATTCTCTACATTTTCCTGCCGAGCCAGCTGACATTGAACAGTTTCGCCGGATTGCAATTACCACCGGATTATCACAATGCGATCAAATCCACCTTGAAGATCGAACTTCTGCTATGTCTGAAATGCGATCAAATGAGTCGTCCAAAGCTCACCTGTGCGAACTTTTCCCGTATTGTTACGGATCAGCTGCAGGTAAAATGCACAAATATATTGCTTAAGTACCGGAAAGCGGCGCAGGTGTTACACAACTCTTATTTACTGATTTAATTAGTTAATATGACGTGGGAACCGCAATCCAGCACAGGTAATAGCGATACATCCAAAAGGTAGAAAAGTGTTAAGATGCGCGCCCTGATGGTGCAGTTGTCGAGGAGAAGGAAAAAGCTTCAGGTTCAAGTTTCTTATAGCGACTACCTTCAGACTAGTTACGTTTGGCATCCCAGTCTGCGCTTATCTTGGGCGAAGCTAGTTGGTCGTAAGTCTGCGGATCAGCATCATAGTTGTAGAACTTTAAACGGTATCAAATTCGGCGTAGTCAATTCAGTTGTCTTCGAAACGTTGTAGACGAATCATTCCGGAGCTCTTGAGGCCGATCTGGTACCGCGGGAAGAAAAGTTTTATGCAAAATTTGAAGTGATCTTTGTGAATATTACTTGCAATTGTGAATAAAATAAATAATAAACAAATATTACAAAATGACCATCTACGGAATAATCGTACAAATCATCTTGATTTGCTACTAATCACCAACGTGAGAAATTTTTTGGAATAACATACACACACTCACACACCAAAAAATGGTAAGTAAAAAAAGTGCCGAACTTCGGGTGATAATTTGTGAATTTTGGGTCGTTCTCTTGTGAAATAGAAGTAGGGCCTATGTTATTTTGGGTATTGCAGTTCGTAATTTAGTTGCAATTTATTTTTCTCTTTTTTTGGAAATTTTCACGAAGAAATTGAAGTTAACTAATTTTACAATTATTTCGTGTTTTTACCACATCTGAAGCCAAGCATGGCTTGTAACCTGAGCAAAGAAAGGTTTCCTAACTTCGCTGGTCGCATGTTTTATAGAGAAGAATTGATTGCCGCTGTGTAAGCAAATTAAAAGCATTTACATGAATAGCTGAGCACCAAGATTACGTTTGCTATTATTCTTGTCTTACCTGAAAACATTGTTGCCTGTCAGTATTTTAATTTCTTAACAAGTGTGTCCGGGGGTTTGAGACGACATAGTCATTTTGTCGTTTTTTTTTTGTTTTTGCGGTTTTTATATTTAATTTTCTGTTATTTTGCTTTTTTTAAATATCAACCAGTTTTTTTTTAACGGAAATACTGAAGGTCAATTCATAAGCACAAAAATATTTTTGCTAATTTTGAAGCACCTTTACCTAGTTGCTTACAATATCCGTAATACTTATCCGTTAATTACTAGTTTTATTATTAATTAGTTAATTGCTTTGGTGTAATTAAAAAAAATAATATAGAAAAAGAAAATAAGACGGAATGTGCATTATTTATATCCAATGCGTAAAACAATAAAAAAAATACAATTCTACATTGTAAATGGGTTTTTTATATTGTATCACTACAGCGTCATCTTGTTTTTACAAACGAAAAGATATAAGTGCATTTGAACTTTTGGATATTGAAGGAGTTTGGAAATACTGACTGGGGGAGATTGTCCCATAGTCGACTTGTTCTATGTATTTAGAATCGAAACCTACCTGGTTTGTAGAGTGCGAGAAAAGGGACTTGTGCTTTTTTGTAATTTTATAAATCTTACTCGTTTATACTCGTTGGTATGCGCTACTATAGACAAATTAGGTCTACACGATTTAAAAAAGTGTGTTTTTAGGTGGGGATGTAGAAAACCATAATCAAGTTTTCAGTAAAGTGGATTTGTTTGTGCCATATAAAAATAGTATTGAATATAACCAAAAAAGTGAGTTCTCAAGTAACCCTTCCTTCCTTTCTTCCTATTGCTAGATTTCCTCCAATTTGTAATATTTCAACAACCTTGTTTGCAGTTACGGTGTCTTAGGATCATACCTACATCTGTTGCTACTGCGCCCTTCCATTTCTTTCTCGGTCTTTCTGCTGATCTATCACCTAGTATTTATATCCCCAAATAATAGTTTTTTTATCTCGTTCATTTTTGCAATATATCCTTAACCCATAATTACTCAACCTGTTTACAATTTTTAACTTCCCAGTATAGGAAGTTATTGTTATCGATCCGAAAATCGAAATCGAAAATTTCAACGTATTTTCATCTTTCAAGGTCCCAGGAGCATTTTAAGCAAAAAATTGGGAGTAAGTATGTGTGTGTGTATGTGCGTACGGATGTGGTCATTTTTTTGCACGATATCGCGCGAACCAAAACTGATATCGACTTCGTTGAGGTGTCGTTCGAAGCGTATTAACCGAAATATGATCTGAAAAGCTTTTCATGAAATTCGGTCCAGCCGTTTTTTTTTGTTTAAGCGACGTAAGTGATTTAGATATAGCACGATATAGCACGAACCAACCATGCTACCGACTTCTTTGAGGTGCCGATCGTAGCGTATTACCGAAAGTACGCTTTGAAAAGATTTTCACAAAATTCGATCGAGCGGTATCTATGTTTAAAGAGCGTAAGTGGTTTTTGTACATGCTCGATAGAACGCAAACCAAAAATGATATTGACTTCATTGAGGTGCCATTCGAAGGGTTGGAATGACACCCGCTCAAAATGAAGTTCACTTTTATGGATTCAGCCGAGCAATAGCTTTCCAAAGAGTCATCACTCGTCAAAATCCGAGTTTTCCTTAAAAACCATTCAACAAATACGTTAACCATTACAAACATGACGAAATTTTCAAACTTTAGTTCAGAACTGTTTGAACGGCGGATTGCTTTCCATGTCCTACAGTTTTGGGAATTGAGTTCATCGCGGGATTTCCAGTGATTACAGTTTGGCCTTTTCGGACAAGTTTGACAAATCCGTTACATTGATTAATTTTGGCACTATCTCCTGGAATCGTTCGAATTGAAAATGAAGTTTTTACCATTGCAGTCTATCATCAGCGCGTCAACACGCTCAAAATGAATTCGCTTTATAGTGTAGCGAACGAAGTGCCAGGGACATGTTTGTTTGCTACTGTTCAACAAAAAATAAAGTTCTTTAGAAAAGCCTTGCGGATTTACCATTCTTATCGTTATTTCAAAGAGCTTCCTTCCATCATACTGGGAAGTTGATCGTGTGGACCGAAAGGGTCGAACCCACATCCCAACTAGTTTTCACATTAAATTCATCCATTTGCAAATCAAATTCACCCGTTTGAAAATTAAGTACTTCTACATTATATATTACTAGCTGGACCCATAAGCCAATAGTATGGCGTGCGCCAAAACTGTTGGGAATCTCAAAATAGCTTTTTCATTGACAGTGAGAGTCCCAAATCCCACAACGAAAATACATTAGAAAAGAAAAGTGCCACTCTGTTCGTTTAAAACCCCAAATTACCTGCTCATTTTTATTCCCATTCACAATTCTCACTGGTGGTCTCACTGCCACTATTGTAAATGAATTTCAAAGGGGAAATTACAATGCATGTGCACTTGTATTTGATCCATTTCATGTTAATGTGTGTGGAATGTGTCATTTCCAAATTAAAGGATTGACTAACTACTTATTTTTCTTGCACTAAACTTGATTTTGGAAAAGAGTTCCTTGATGGTCAGCATTCGCGAATGTGGTGGTAGAAAAAGTAGAGTGTGTCTTTTCGTAACAACAAAATATATGAATAGTAAAAAATTATAGTGTGTCGAGCTTGACCGAACCTGGATTTACTAACATTATTATGGAAGTACTTAATTTTCGATTGGGTGAATTTAATTTGCAAAAAAGTGAATTTAATTTGCAAAAGGATTAATTTGATTTGCAAATGGGTGAATTTAATGTAAAAGAACGGTAGTGTTGCGACCCCCTCACAATATTGGGTGAAAGATAAAAATCCAAGAATTTGGGGCGATGTTCTCAGTAAGAAATCAAAAGTTGAGTTTGATAAGGACACCAGCAAAACCAAACATATTGATTGGACTCTATCTTCTTCCGTCAACATCGGTGGTACAATTGAGTTTTTACCGGGAAATTAGTGGCCAAATTATTGGATTTAATACGGTTGCTATTCCTTCCAATATTGGTGATTGGTTGTTGAAAATTTCACTTCATATTGGTGGTTGCTGAAGCGCTTATGAGAGGCTTGAAAACATCTTTTGCACTGCTTCTCTTCCTTGGTGAGCATAGGACTGATGGAACTTCGATTGAGTTCCAAAATGCATCACTGCGGCATCACTGTAGACTTCAGCAATTGGCAGTCTGTAGTTGAATTCTGCAGTGTTACCGCAATGATGCCTTTTGGAACCCACCCTTCTTCAATTTCCCAAAAATTTCGAAATTTTATGACTTAAGTTTTCAGTTCTTACTGTCAGTGCAATTGAATTATCAACCAAATATTTAGGGATGTCTTTGATGCCTTTGCTATGCCTTCTAGTAGGATCTTTGAGAAAGCTTTCGCTCCTAACAAAGCATCTATTAGTCTGGGCTTGCAAAATGTTGAATTGTCTGATGGCAGTCCAACTAAGTGTCCGAGGTCTCTTTTGGTTTTTGTGTTGTGGGAGTAGATCAATAATTTTCTGGATAACCAAGAACGTTTCCTTGATTTTATGGGCTACCAAATTGCACCCTTGTAACTGCAACGTAGTTTGACTCTTTGCATTGGCTGCCGCTTAAACCGGCGATAGATATCGATGTGGGTGAACAACTACCCTATCTTTGGCATGCAGCGTGGGTTATAAGACACCGTAAGATAGATTTTCTCCGCGTTTACCTCTAGCTGCAACCAAAGTAGTAGACAGAAGGTCATGCACATTGCGATTAGTGATGAAGGCTTGAACCGTGTTGTTTGCGCTGGGGCTAGTCTCTTCGTCGGTGGCTCTTCTTGGGCAAGATTGAACTTCACTTGCTGTGAAATGAATTTCCTTAATCTGTTGGCTGTTTATTCGAGGATCGTCGTGCAGTGATGTGCGGTGTGTTTGCTTGCATTTCAAGCAGTTGAATTTGGGAGTGGGTGTTGGAAATACAATTAGGAACGACCTAATGAAGTTTAGCTTTGTTTCCGGACTCTACGGCTTGTAGACAGGACACCTTTACACATAATGCTTCATTTTGCAGACAGGACATCTGTCTCTCCTCATAATGTGGTATGATGCTACCTTTTTCTTGGCAGTCGTAGATCTAGCTGATACATTTCTTGGAGTGGTTGTTTCTGGAATGCATTCTGAAACATTCAGCCCAGTATTTTTAAATGACATGAATTATGTGAGTTGATGTAGATTTATCAGCGGCTTTCATTTTCAGCTTGAAAAGCTCAAACTTTGCTCTCGTGGGTCTGGCAAGGTAGTCTCGAGTGTGAGTCAAAACCCCTAAAATCACTAATCAGACCTTGACCCCCCAAACCTAATATTATGATATTTTGAAGAATAGTAGTTTTCATACATTTGAAAACTGCAAAACTCCTTTCCAACTAAGAGGTCTCTATTTCACTTCTTTGTTTCGTAGTTTCTACCAGTTGTGTGCAATACGATCCGGGGGCAATAACAATTTAAATTTCAAACGGACCTTCAAGCCAAAGTAGCTGGAAAACTACGAAACTACGACATTTTGAATATCTGAAAAATGACGTGATTACCCCTATTATTTCTTCTTTAAACCCCACAAAACAAACAACAAAAAATCAGCTATCATTAATGTAACTACAAATCACCTCCCAAAAAACACGTTGAACGCGGTTCTTTTCGCATTCTTACGTTTAACGAAACTTAACGAAACAACAACATGAAAGACGCACGTCCATTATAGTCGTCATCAATGATTTACCATAAACATATTATAAAATAAAAAATCTAAAAACCCCCTAAACATTTTTCCCCTCAAAAAAAAAAAAAATTATAAGTTCTTTCCCCCTAAATTTGGAGGGAAAACTTCTAAGTTCAACACACTGTCTCAATGACACGGGTTCTTCTTTTCTATACTTTTTTGCAGCTTTCATTGAACCACTTGTTTTTAGTGCGTCATTCTGAAGCAGCATCCGTCAAGTAAAGGCCCCTATACACGGTCAAATTGGATGTACATCGAAGGGCAGATGTACAACCAAAACTAACGATTGTGGGCCCGTCGGCCGATCAAAACTCATTGCGCCTATGGGTTTGATGGAAATCTGGATGTACATCCAATTTGACTGTGTATGGGGGCCTTAAAGCCTGAACCAAATATGACAGAGCAAGAGCTGGCTGCAAAAAACGACCATGAGTATGTGTGTGTGCGTTTGTGTATACAGCCCACTGACATATAGAATGGACAGCTCATGAGGAATTTTTCATGGCACCAATTTGTTCCATAGGCTACAAACCTTTTTTCACTCCGTGTAAACACCGGAATCACTTTTGAAATTTACATTTTTTTAAATACGTACTTAAAACATTAAAATAACACAAATATTTTGTTTAAAAAAATTAATAAACACTATTTTCACTTTTTCACCTTTTAAAGTGCCTTTTTTTCATTAATTTGCAAATTTTATGTGTATCTGATTTAAGTTCTTAACGCCTGTTTTAGCAACTGACATTCTGTATGTCAAAATCCGGGGGTCTATGGGGAAAAGAGCAAAAGATATAAACATCACTAGTGCAAAAGGGAAAATATAAAATCAGGTCTGATTTTACTTCTGAGTGCTTCTGTCAGTTTGGGGGTCTATGGATGAGTGCGACAACTATACTTTTGGGTGCCATCGATTTGTATGGAATAATTTCAGATGAGCAGTCCATTATTATATGTCAGTGATACAGCCAAACTGTTCTGCAACCAGTCTGCACAAGCCCTTCAATTGGCCGAGGACGATGTTTCAATCACTTTAGGTGTTCGCCCGTTGTAGGGCCATATTTTATTTTCACTCGGGTCAATAAAACGAATACGGACTGCTGCCTGTACAATACAGAATTTACTTTTTTCACCTTCTTTGGGACAGTCAAATGCATTCTTCGATCTTCTTTTAATACCACAATAATAAATTACCAATATCCTTTTTCGCCTTTATTTCAAAGGTATCTTCTGGATGATTAACATTTTACAACTCCTCATACACTTTTTTCGATTTATTTAGTGCTCTTGCCACAAATGACCAAATTTTCCAATGGAACTGGTTGTGTGCAGCTTAAATTATAGCTAAAGCCATAAGTCCTTGACGGCAAGGGCAACATCGCTGCTAAAGTTTTATTCTTCGCAGAAAACAAACGTTTGTCTCCAAATTAGCTAAAATATAAGAGATATCCTACTGACAATCATACTATTCTATTCTGATTTTTTCTTAGTGGATAACCAACCTCTTGTTTCATTCTAATAAACACATATATTATGCAGTTTCCAATTTTGCGGTTGAGTCTATTGAAATTCCCACATTTTGAATGGTGAATCACATTTTCAGACCGAATCTAGACAAAAATAAAAAAATTCATTTACATTTTTATATTAATTTAACATTCAACCTGACTCGATTCTATCTTACATCCAGAATTACGTTTTTTTTATTTTATTTTTTCAAAGCTGAAACGGAAGAAAGTTTATTTATTTGCATAAAGTTGGTGAATTATGAAAAATGTAAATTTTTTAAAATATTCTTGAGATTTTTTGTAACATCTTCTGTGAATCTTAGTATTTCATCACAGTAGGTAGGTTTTTTCCCACTCTTAACTTCTCTAGTAGCTTATTTCGTAAAAACTCTCACTTTTTTCTGTATTATTAATTTCTTCATCTCTCCTCTTACCTTTCTTCACCAGGTTCATTTCTTCTAATTTTTTTGCTATTGTCGAGTTTTCTGCTTTTTTCTTGGTAGACCCTTAACCACATATTGATCCATTCCAACTGTTCTATTCTCACTCTAACTTTTATCATGAAGAGTACTAGCGTCATACTATCATGATCTATCTGAATTATTTCATTCAGGTTTTGGGGATTTCCAGGTTATAAGATAAATTTATTTATAGGGAAACCAGTTACTTGGCATAGCCACTTTTGAACTTGCAAATTAGACTGCTCTGAGTCGATTGATACTGCAAAGATAATAAATAGCGAATTTACCAAAAGAAGGATTATAGGATTATTCTTTCTCAATTTTACTAGTCAGATTCATTTCCTCCAAGCCACTGACTGGGATTTGTGTTTCCGCAGTACCAACGCGAGCTCTGTTGATTTCATTGTAACTAATTGCCGAGCTCATTTCCCTTATTTTATGGCGCGGGGTCTAAAGTATCACATTCACTGCTATCAAAGGGATTGTTCCACTGAAATAAACGGTCTCCTGATACAGACTATGAAATCCTTCGTAAATAGAACAAATCGAATAAATAATATACAAACGTTCAAACCCAGAGTTCCTAGCTATCTCCGTCAGCATCCCCATGACTCCTCACAAAATCATATCTTTTCTTTCCCCGAAAGGCTACATTTACTACACATTTCACCATGACGTAAATCAACGACATGAAGAACTGGGAGTAGAAAGGCGATTCCTTAGTTTAGAACTACTGAAGTTTTCTAGGATAAGAAAGGAAAGAGAAATGGTAGAAGGGAAAGTTAAGATTAAAAAAAAACAACAAGCTAAAGTATTCTGATAGGTGGTTCGAAAAGTTGGTTCTTGTGAACCATTCGACTTTTCATCTAATTTGAAAAGGGAATCGGCGACTACAGCGCCAGTGTAGAAAAAAACGCCCTATCATACGGGTTAAAAATCAATGCGGAAAAGACCAAAGTGCTCACAACGGATGGATCAAGAGCCAGTGTTCACCTCGATGGAACCCAAATCGAACAGGTTCCAAGGTTCAAATATTTGGGATCATTGGTTGAGGAAACGAAAGTAGCATCGACGGCCGACGTTCACAGCCGTATCGGCCAGGCAACAGCAACATTCGCCTCGCTCAAGTGGTGCATATGGAAACGAGCAAATATCTCCATCAAAACAAAACTACGTCTTTACCGAACGTTGATTCTTCCGATTCTACTTTATGGATCTGAAACATGGACACTGCTCAAACCGGACGTTAAGAAGCTCGAGGTCTTCCAAATGCGATGTTTGAGGCAGATCCTCCGTGTCTCACTCCGTGATCGCCTTCGAAACGAGGTTGTCAGACAAAGATGCGTCAGCAAACACTGATCGAAGAAGAAATGCAAAAACGTCGACTACGGTGGTTTGGACATGTTTGCCGAATGGATGATAACCGCTTGCCACGTAAACTTCTCTGGCGAGACCGTCCTGCAGACTGGAGAATACAGCGATCGGCACCGAAGAAAACCTGGTTGAAGAATATCGAGGGTGACTTAAAGAATCAACGATTATCAGTTACCGAGGCTCGAGACACCGCCAAAAACCGAGAAGAATGGAAGCGAATCGTGAATAGAGTTCGGGACCCAGCGGCACCGACAGCAGCGTATCCGTTGCGGGGACGTCCCGCTCGGACCGCCAGCTAACGGATCAAAGAAGAAGAAGTAGAAAAAAACAATTAAAGATTTATTGTCGCAACAAGGAATTTTGTTCTCCCAATTTCGTTCATTTACCTCTTATAACAAATCTTGGAGCAAAATTCAAAAGTGCACCATCCACACGTCCTCAAGTTTATATCAATCATAGTAAACAGAGCAACTCATAGTGCAGAACCATCGGAACAATTTTTTTTCTTTGTGTGAGTGGGAAAAGTGCTCCACAGTAAAATCTCGAGTAACTTTTCTTGAGTAAAATTTTATGGAAAGCTCCTGCACGAGGAGAAATGAAGTGTCCCCGCTTTATCTGGCATAGGAAAGTAACAGACAGAAATTGGGTAAAATTGTGTAATTTCTTGTGCCTGTGGGAACACTTTTCCAATTTTTTTCCGAGTTTTAAATTTATTTTTAAATCTTAATTTCTGAAATTTCTTTTTCGTTACGCTCCTTTAATCCCTCATGGGACATAGGGCGGAAACAGTTGCCCTCCAGCGGACTCTGTTTTGCGCGACAGCGCTCAGCTCCGACCAGGATCTCCCAGTTGTTGCGGCTTCTGCTAGTAGGGTTCTCCTCTTCGTTGTTCTAGGTCAAGGGCCTGTTGGACTATTCACGTTGCAAGGTGAGGGCCAACCCAATTCCATTTCCTTAGCCTGATTTGGTCGTCTATACTGTCTTGGCCGGCACGGCGCCATAGTTCTTCGTTTGAAACTCTATCTTGCCAGCGGATTTTTAGGATACGACGCAGGCATCTGTTGATGAAGACCTGTGATGAATTGGGTGCCCTGTAATGAATTGGGTGACTTTCCATGTTTCGCAACCGTACAAAAGAACTGCCTTAACGTTGGAGTTGAACAGCCGCAATTTGGTGTCAGTTGAGATCTGTGTTGATCTCCATATGCAGAACAGGCATGCATACGCGCCTCGTGCTTTATTTTTTCTGGAACTGACATTTTCTTCTGCCCCGCCATTTTCGATAATAATACTACCGAGGTAACTGAATTTATGTACCAGTTCCACGACACGGTTATTCAGCGCTGCTCGTTCAATGGTGTTTGTATTTATTCGCATTTCTTTAGTTTTAGTCCGATATAGCCTTAAGCCAGCTGGAATACTTTCTGTTGTGTGAAATTTCGCTTCGTCTAATTGCGCCCGGTGCAGCTGCACCATTTGCACCTATGAAAACGCCGCCCCTGGCCAATGCTACATATATATTAAATAATATCGATACTAGTTTGGCGGTCAGATGTGTCTTTGCGTACTCTGACTTAAGTCTTCTCTATCGCTATTGTCGAAAACGGCTTCAGTTGCAACCAAAGTCTTGTCTTCTTATTCCGACGCTCGTATTGAAGCCTGCTACTGCTTCAGTTTTTATGGGGACAGAGCATCAGCCTCAGATGAGATGGTACATAAACTTATGCCCCCTATGGATCGGGCGGCCTCGTCATAGACACAGTCACTGCGTGTATATTAGTAGCAATAAGTTATGCTTTATAACAGTAAACCCTCCTCTGTTATCCGGGCTTGCGATCCATCTTTAATCAAAGTATAATTTCCCCAAACAGGTATAAAAACTAATCAGCTAATGTGGCGTCAAACCTAATAGTCCCAACAAGAATAGCTAATCCTTGTTTGAACCATTGTTATGTGTTTTCCTTTATGTATCATAATTGTGTTCATTATTAGGAAGATTCTGGGTTTTTTTTGCGAATAATGAATTTATAGGCTTAAAATACTCCTTAAAAAATTATCATAACCGTGGAGCGCGTGCACAGAATTCCAACAATGCCAACAAAAGAATTTAGGCCTGACCCAAGCAAAAATTAATAAAAGGTGTTCATTTACATTTCTATTCTACTATTCTCATCTAGAATTTCAAATTTCAAGAACATTTCAAAGTCGAACCTCCGATACTTTAACCAAACGATATTCTTTTTTTCCTATAGCTGCCAACATTGTCGATCAAAAATTGACTTATTTTAAGTAAGAACAACTTTCAATCAGCAACAAGAAAAAAACAAGTTTAAAATAAAAGTTGTTGTTCATTGAACCCAGCAAGAACTTGCCGAGGACACGATCGCCAACTGCTAAAACACCCCTTCGCACCTGCGCCTCACTTAGAATTAACTTGCGCACAATCAGGTTCTTTACGGCTCTTTCTTTTGTTACACAAAATTCCTTTCAACGCCCATTTTATACATATTTTTAATGTTTACTTCGTGACGTAGAGACTTTACAACCGGATCTCTTAAGGTGCGTTTCCACTGCGGTCTGCGAATATTTGTTCGCGGACAAAATGACGTCAAAATGACGTAAAAAGATAATGTTTCGTATATGCGCAGCTGCGATGTGCCCTTCTTGGTGACGTCATTTTGTCTGCGAACAAATGTTCGCAGACCGCAGTGGAAACGCACCTTTACGCATCATTTAACATTCATTTTATTTTTATTTAATTCCTTATTATTTTAATTCCTCGTTGTCTCCAATCCACTCAGGGCCCCCCGTTAAGAAGCTGACCTTGACAGTACAGTATTTCGAAAAAGTTAAAGCTTTTACACGATATTACACATGTCATACTTAAAGGGCTTAAACTGGTTCAAAAAATTTCTACCTTTAAATGCACTACTTACACGCCAGTGCATGTTGTTTTACCTGGGGAGTTCATCAGCCGAAAACACGAGTGCATGTTGCAATCTTTGAAAATTTCAAGGTAAAAAATATTGTGAACAATTTTAATTAAGATATAAAAATCTGGAAAATGGTAGAACCTGATTCGTGTTGGGGACTAGTAAAATCTTTGCTTTAATTGTTCGTGTTTTTAAAAAAAAGCAAGCAGAGTACTTTTGCACAGTTTGTACTGTTTTTTCGTGGCCACAATCCAAAATGTACTAGTTTTTGACATGAATTGACACTTTTTAATTACCTAAAGGTCAAAACAATTACTTCAATTTTTCAATATCATATTTTTTATGTAATGCCCCTTATTTTTTTCACCTGTTTTTGCAGAAGGTGATGATTGTATTCTTGATTGTATTAAAAACTTTACCACAAATTTAGTACATCCACTATAGTCATAGATACTATTATTTTTAGTTGTTTTTTGCAGGGAACAATAAATTAGTAACATTTTCCAAAATTGAGTGCAATTAATGCAAATTGATCGTAATCATTACTTCCCCTCCTGATGCCAGACGTTCATGATCAATACAATCAATTTCTAACTTCTAGCTTTCTAGTATAACTGGTCCCTCATACGATCAACGTAGTCAAACAACTTTTGTGTGAATGGTAATTAACGGTACTTTTGGAGTTTACCAATCATTTAGGCGTTAATTCTGTTGTGAATATAAAAGCATAAAAAGTTAATTTTTGAACAATCAGAGAGTATCTTCATGCTCCCCATAATTTTTTCGCTGATTGCGCGATACAAAGTATATGGAAGCAAAAAAATTCAAAACGTACATATGTAAAAATGTACAGAAAGGATCCTGTGTTTGTATTTGTAGTCAATTTTTTTTAATAAATATTCTCGAATTTTGTAGTTCACATCTTTGTTTATAAGGGTGCGCCAACTAGATCTTCGGTATTTCAACATTGAAAAACTCTGACATTTTTTAGCCGATTTCGACAAATGTACATGATTCTGAAACGTCATTGAGTACCATTTTAGCTATGAGTTAATTAACATCTGAAGCTCCTTTGAGTTAAGCCTGCACTACACATCGAAAGATACATCCGGGAGATGATCCACAGATGCATCCGGGAATAAATCCGCGAGCCGTCTACACTTCCGCGTATCAATCAGTCTGTGTTGATCATCGGAAGACGCAAGACATCAAAAAATCGTCCACCTGCATTAAAAATGCGCACAACACTGATGCGTCGGCAGATGTGTGGACACAAGCCTTGCGTTCGCTCTGACGTCTGGCTCAAAATACGTCAAGAATGGATTCAGGACAGACGTATCTCCGGATGTTAAATATTGTCCGGAGACGAGCAAAAAACCCCTCTACACATCGGCGGATGTATCCAGGGCTGAGGCATCTTCCGATGTGTAGAGGAGGCATTAGGGGAACGCAGAGCCCACACGTCATTGCCAAAACACCATTGTAAAACGAGAAAAACACTGTTTGGACCGGAGTATGTTCAAAAACCATTTTTCTTCTAAGTTGGACAATCCGTCGACGGCGCACGCTTTCGTTGGATGTTGGTCGAAACAGATTTGCTATACCAGCGCTTTTGGTATCTATCGAGGCAACGTTCTTTCTTTGTTCACGCAGCTTAATTGTTGAACTCCATTTCTGTTGAAATCCAACGAATCGAATCAGTGTGTATTTCCAAAAAGCGTCTTTTTAACTTCCCAGTATAGGAAGTTATTGTAATCGGTCCGAAAATCGAAATTGAAAATTTCAACGTATTTTCATCTTTCAAGGTCCCAGGAGCATTTTATGCAAAAAATTGGGAGAAAGTATGTGTGTGTGTGCGTGTGTGTGTGTGTATGTGCGTACGGATGTGGTCATTTTTTCCTGCACGATATCGCGCGAACCAAAACTGATATCGACTTCGTTGAGGTGTCGTTCGAAGCGTATTAACCGAAATATGATCTGAAAAGATTTTCATAAAATTCGGTCCAGCCGTTTTTTTCGTTTAAGCGACGTAAGTGATTTTTGTACCTGCACGATATCGCCCGAACCACGAAAGATATTGACTTACTTGAGGTGCCGTTCGAAGCGTATTAGCGACAATATAATCTGAAAAGATTTTTATAATATTCGGTCCAGCGGTTTTTGGTTTAAATGACTTAAGTGATTTTTGTACCTGCACGATACCGCGCGAACTAAAAACTATATCGACTTCATTGAGGTGCCGAAAAACATTAATACATCAATTTTATATACATTTTCGTCATCCTAATCTTGTAAGTGCGCACATTTAGTTTGACATTTTAGCGAAAATATTGATAAACAATTGTGACAAATTCTCGGTATTATATGTACATATATTCTATATTGCCTATTGTTCATTTATTATTAAAATATCCAATCATAATACTCAACATCCATCATACTGGGAAGTTGATCGTGTGGACCTAAAGGGTCGAACCCACATCCCAACTAGTTGAATTTATTTCTGGCAAGACACACTGAAGCACGTGTATCACTTTTCTCTCAATCACAACATTCCTTTTCTACTTTTTAAACTTATATGTATCAATCAATAATTTAATTTGTATATTTTGTCATTTCCAGGAGTAGGGTTCATTTGGATCAAACTTAATTTAGTTGTTCCAATCCAGAGACAATTAATATCATGTTAATTATAGTAATAGCTCCTAAGTAGAGTTTCTGATGATTTATTAACTTTCGTTATAATTTGAAATTTTCAACAATAAATATTCTTTTATTTCTATAACTTTTTTGGCTTATGTGTGAATTTTAATCTTATCTGGAGCACTGGAACCCTGGCCTTTAGTAAATTGTCGCCAATTCGTTTGCCAAAAATGCCAATCTACCAATCTGATTACAGAAGACAACAGTCTAGTTCAGCGGTCGGCGACCCAAATGCATTGGTGTGCCACAAAATAGATAATTGAAACTATTGCACATTAGGCGTGCCACTAAAAAACCATTCTATAAGAAAATAATTTTATTTGTGTAATAAAAACTTTTCACAAAGCAACTTTAAGGTGCTATTCTCATATAGGCCGCCGGCAGGCCGTGGCCTTGCAGGCCAGATCGCCCGACGACCCGACGAAAGTCACACATTACTCAGTCTGACTGGATGGATGAGGACTTGAGAGATCGGCCTGACAGGCCGTGGACTGCAGGTGATCTCATGAGTCCCTTCATACATACAGGCAAAGAAGACAGTTTAGCGAAGCGGGTTGTTAATTAAAGTGCCAAAATCTTCATGACCTCAACGTAAATTTCAGTCTCGCCGATAATCGTTCGAAACGAATTTGAAAACAAAAAAAAACTGTCAAGCAAAAATAAAGCGTTCGCGTAGCTTGAAGAAAATTTGTCGTTTTCAGTAAGGAAACCATATTACTGAAACAGGAAATGTTTTTACTAAGTCTACCAAGCACTCGATAACTAAGACTTTTCGAGACCTTTCAAACAATAATTTACAATTTTACAAACTATGCGAACTGGGAACGAACAAAAATTTTCGTTGTCGAATTACACAATTCCAACAGATATAAAGATTTTTGACAGTTTTCCTGGACTGCAGGCACCGTCCCGCTAGCAGCTGATGAGTTTGTGGTTATAATAGGCCTCAAGGCGAGAGACCTTCTGGACACGGCCTGTGGGCGGTTGTTGGTGAATGGGCAACGATCAAATGAACCGTGTCCCCGGTCGCTGCCTACGTATATTCCGTACGTAGTATGTACGGTTGTGTACATATGTATCAGAGTAGCAAGTGCGCATTGATTGAGAATTAAATTCATTGCTTCCTGCGAGATTCTACACAGAGCCCCTTTCACTTCTAGACATGACTCTATTTGGATTTGGCTTAGTATAAATTTGTTAAATTCTTTCCGCAAAGCAAAGCACGCCATCACACATATGTCAGCACTAGTCCAATCATTACTGCGTAGAGCCAGTCCAACATGTTTAGCTTCAAGCCGAAGGTTTTCTTACTGTCATGGAAAACTGTGCTTGCCTTCTATACCCATTACTAAAAGGCTTTAGCTCAACATTGGGTCAAAAATAACTCGCAAGTATTTAGCTGATCGAGATAAACTCACTGCTCGTTCATTAGTTATAGGTAGATTAACAAGTTATCTAATTATTTTACAAAATATATTTCTATTATTATTGTAAATATCTAGTGGTTCAAAAAAATGCTTTCTCGCCAGAATAAGTACACATTTTATCATATAGAATAATTACCAAAAACTTAGAGAAAATATTTTTTTGTTAACTTAATACATTTTTCGGCGCCGCCTGCAGCAGCTTTTTGTCTTAAGAGGATTGAATAAGAAACTACGCTTTTATATTATATCATTTAACCATTCACTACCAATCTTATATTATTTGATTCAGTTTGATTTATTGCAAACCTAATAGTTACATAAACGAATTTCCACATCCCAGAAGATAAAAAAAAATTCATCAAAAATTTAACAAACTAATAAAACCACAAAAAAAGTAGACATCGAGCGGTGTGCGTCACTACATGTTGCAAGTGACTGCCCGAATAATTAGGCACATATATCAATATTAATAACCTGTGGAAGACGGTACAGGTAACTTTATAAAACTTTTACCTGACCCATATTTGAAAGTTAGCACTGCCTATTGTTTAACACCAAAAAAATCTACCCTAAATTTTTTTTTATATCTCCACCTTACCGCATCAGTTTCGATACGCGATCGCGATACAAATCTTGTGCAACATATCTCTAGCAACTTTTCCTGAAGTTTTGCCCCTTAAAAAAATTGTGATCGTCTGTGGAACAAATTACACAGATGCCAGTTTCATATCACGGTATGTTGCCCAACTCTGTTGACTCAAGCGCTCATTACGTGGAGAGCGTAACTGATGGATATTTCGGGAGTTCCAATTAAAAGCAAAAAAATTATCCGAAATTAGATGAAAAAAAAAACTGGATTGGCAACTTTATACAAACAAGCCTTTGTGCACGCCCGAACATAGTCAAAGATCACAGGTAAATTATTTTCGATTGAACATGAAAAAAATTTGGGCACCAGTTGTTAAATTGCTCCAATTTCAAATCAATAATGTCGATCGATTTTTTTTTGGAACATGTAAAAAATCTTCTCGTGCTTCTAGCCGGTAAAATTTTAAATTTTTATTTGGAAAGATCAACCTTTTGCACGAGACAATATTATTAATGATTCCTGATATCGAAAACAGTCGGGCGACTTCTGATTCCACAAAAAATATGCAAAAATGTTTCTATAATTTTTGTTACTTCATCGTAACGAAAACTGCGAACTCCTTAAAAATATTTCGCATTAGCATATTCAAAACAGAAGCCCAGGCTTGAAAAATCCGGATGAGAATGTTCATTAACAGGAAACTATTTAGTAAAATTGTATTTGTAGTTTTTTGAAGTGAAAACTTCTTTAGCCGCGTTGGGCACTTTTTGATAGGGGAAAATGTTATGGGTTCGCGTCACCGACATGCTCATGACTGGCGCACGCGCTCAATCGATTATAATCAAAAACTTTTTGATTTTGAATAAAAAAATAAATCTGACCGCCTACTATTATTCAATTAAGTATCGAAAATGAAAATATAAAACCAGTCATTTTGACTGATATGTTAAATATCTGTTTTCCAAATTTGTTTGGATCCTTGATCCTGAAGATGTCTTCAGACGATAACAAAAGAAATAAAAAATGATGCTATCGTAAAAAAGTCAAATGTTCTGCTTTTGTCAGAAACTCGTATAAAAAACGAAGAACCACTTGATGTTCCGAATTTCAACTTTGTTGTAAGTTATAAAAGACCCGAAGTTCCAGCAGCAGGAGTAGCTATTTATCACAATACTCAAGATACGTCACACTTCATTACTTCATATATGGACATACATACTAAATTCACTAGAAGCATTGGTGTTAATGTTTCTGATATAGGCGAAATATGCGTTGCTCGTTGCAGTTCCGAGAATGGGCAATACATATTAATGGTTGCCGTTTATATTTCGCCTGGAAAATCTATGAGACAGATACAACAATTTTTATTCGAAAATTTGATGATTTATACAAAAGAAGGTTCTGAAATTCTCGAAAAAAGATTCGGCGAAAAATATGATAATGTACCGATGATTTTAAGTGGAGACTTCAATATTAACTTTGCAGATGATAAAAATCTACCATTAATTGAATTTTTAAATGCAACACTTAATTTAAATATGTCCAATGATCGGAAACTTAGTACTACCAAATATACCAAATACGACGATCGATGCGGTTTTTACGCGATACTTAAGATATATTTGAATCAAACATTTTCATTTCTTACTTTAGTTACCATAACCCGATTGTATCTTTTTTACAATAAGTGCTAATGAAATAGGATGGTCAAAATTGCTACAATTATTACATAATTTAAAAAATAATTCTGAGATATCGGTTGAAGATGCAGCAGCATTAAATTTTATAGAAAAAAGTACACTTATTAATGAAGACGCAGTTACTTGTGCTACATATTTTAATAAGTTGGTTAATGTCCTAATGAAAATACTGCAATCAAAAAGATTTAGTCCTTTCAAGAAATATAGAATTTTGTATTACTTCAAAAGAATCGAATTTCAACATCTAAGTTCTAAGTTTTCACTTCTATCGGCAGTCCCTATAACTGCCAATTTTTTTTTTTATTAAGTAAAGACAAAAAAGTAACATTTCCGTATTTAACACCAAAATCAGGATTATATGATCCCTGATAAAATTTATGACAAAGTGAGCCAAAACAAGAAAATTAACAAGTTTGCGGCGTAAGCAACTAATTATGTACCAGAGTCGCTCTTCCAGGCAATTTTTATGAATGGATCTTGGTGTCATCGTGCCAAATGCAATAAACTCGATTTTAATCTTGAAGAGTTCAACGAACCGATGTCATCCAGGTGACGGCAGATTATGGAATTTGGTTTTTCTCTTTGCTTAATAAAATTCAAATAAGCCTGCTGTAATAATTGTAAATTCATAAAAAAATGTTTACTAATTTTGAAGTGCCGGAAGAGATGTATAAATTATTTTTCCTGTGAAGATGTGAATTAATATGGCCTGAAACACTGTATCGATTCGTGCTCGACGCAATTATGGCTCGGTATCCTTACATATCCACATTGCTGTTTCGAATGTACTCCAATGAGTTGGTTGAGTCTCTTTTAAGGTACAAGCAAGCTATATAGGAAGATCGACTAGCCTCTTTGCAACTGAAACCATTGGAGAGGATGGTACCAGGCTATCTAAAGAGAACTATGGCATATTTTAAGTAGGAGCTGGGAAGGTCTGCAACAGTCAATAGAGACGGCTCTAAAGGTGAGAATAACCAAGAAGGAACTCCATCCGGTAGGTGGAGGTTTCTTACGAGGGAATGGTGAGGATCTTACATCGATGTAGACCGCCTGTCTGGACCCCAGGCCTAAGAAAGGAAACACCGCACTCACAATCAGCCAGATTCCTACTTACAAAACTCACCAACCATTTTGCATGATATTTGAGTCCGGGCCGGTAAGAGGCGAAAAGGCATTACTTCTGCATTTAGCGTTCAACGTAACCAGTGGATAGCGGTAAAAATAGAGCATTACCTCCGAATTCTTTCGGATAGAACCGATTTTTATGAAATTTGGAAATTATACTCATTGCACCCTCCTCTTCAAAAGTTGTATGTTCCTGATGTGTGCTTTTTGTTTTTAGGGGTTGAAAACTACCCTTTTTGTAAAAAAAAATTAAAACCAATATAATATATAAGTTTTTCTTCAAAAGTTCGTCGTTTTTAGCTTTCAATCCATCCGTCTATCGATTTCTGCAATTATTTTGAATCTGCTAACTTCCACCCCCTAAAAGGGGTGGCATTACCCCCAGGGAAAAGCACTCATCAACACAATGTAACTGTAGTTCCTTGAGCTTTAACTTTTTTATTGTCCAAATTTTCCGTTAATCGGTGCTGTCAGAAAGAATACGGACCCAAAACCGCTATCCACTGGACTAAAAAGGAAGTTACTCGAAGTTACTCACCAGAGCCAAGGCAGTGAGACGTACTGATCAGAACTACCTATGTCTATGCGGGAAAACTTACTTTAACGCAACTCGTTACCCAATTCGTTGGCTAAAGTGTTCGTAGGCGCTTCGGAACGTACAAGGCATTCTACCCAGAAACTCATGTTTCTTGGTTCTGTGGCTCTCTAGCCCAGTCTAAGAAAAGAACCACCGGTAATTCGTCGAATATATGCTGGTTCTACTGAACCCGGAAATGCTGGTTCTATTGAAGATCATCCAAATGACGGTCAGGTGCAGAGAAAAAAATCTCACAGGGGAGTGGATCAGATAGAGACACAAACTAAAGAAGTGGCAAAGCAAAGTGACGATACCCTGGTTTGGAGGATCTACGTCGATTTCTGGGTTCTAGGATCTGTTTATACGCAATCTTTCCTTAATCCTCCGAACCCACGCCAAAGTTTCGGTAAAGGCGGCACTCTGCGTTACTCTTATGCCTCTTTCCTCACTCGCCGTTGATAAGCTGCGAAAATTTGGGAAATCAAGCCGAAGATCATGTATCATCTGAACCAGTGGTTTCCAAACTTTATGATAGTGCGTCCCCTGTTACATAAAAAACCCTTTGCCCGCCCCCAATTAAATATGTAAATTTGCATACTAAGTGGGGTATGCTATCTAGATCTTACAGCATTGAAAAACTCCGACATTTTTTAGACGATTTTGAAAAATAAGCAGGGTTTATTTAGGATATTCTCTACCATTTATTTCAAATCAGTATTTGAATACAATGTCGGTTAAATGACCTTCATTCGATATGAAAAAGACAGCTGTTTTCAAGCGTTATATCATCTACTTCAGCCTCGTATGTTAGCTTTGAGTTCGTCAATGGCCTTCGGCCAGCTGGCATAAACTTGGCTTTTGCAAGAACTTCATCGTTGTGACTGCGGTGTGGCAAGGTGTGCCGTCTTATTGAAAAAATGGCTCGTCAGACCTCTTTCACTTATTTTCGGGCACACGAAGTGCATCAATATTCAACGATGGCGTGCGTCGTGGAGGGTATCTTGAACTTTGAAGAAAAATGGTCCGATGATGGTTTTAGAACACACTTCGACCCAAACAGTGACTTTCTCATCGTGCAGTGGCGTCTCTGTTCCCCAAATTCGACAGTTTTGTTTATTGACTCCTCCAGATAGTGTAAAATAAGCTTCGTCCGTTATCAAAATTTTGTCCCAAAATTCTGGTTCGTCATCGATCATTCTTGCGTTTCCATATTGCAAGCGACGTGGCTTGTCCGTTGGCAACAATCATTGAGTAAGTTGCACCTACTACGGGAAGTGGTGAACATCTTGCTTCATAATACTCTTTAAAGTTGTCCCACTCACGTTTAACCCCTGAGGTCGACGGCGATACGAGATACGACACATTTGGATTATCGTCAATACTCTCTATTACCGCTTCAACAACTTCATTGTAGTGTCGCGAACGCGGTCGAATGGGATCCTCCTTAGTGGCTACAGACCCGTACTCCATCAAACTACTAATTGTGTTGTCTGACGTCGCCGAATTTCTCCCTTTTTCCCTTATCGTAAGAAATAGAAATATCGCGCCCAGTATTCACAATTGAACGATTGTTTTCAATGAAAAGCGCCTCAATTTCAACGCTATGGTACTGGTAATGAATGACGTTTCAGAATTGGGCACATCTATCGAAATCAGTGCAGATGAGTCAAAAAAGTGAAAAAGATAAAAGTAATGAAATTGTTGAAATTTGTTTGCACATTGCCGGGACTACATAAACACCATCTGTAAGAATTTTCAGCCCTCAATGTGTAAGTTGCTTTCAAGTAAACAAATAGTGAAAGTAGCACAATTTGAAAACTTTGGAAGCTATTTGCAAGATCACACTTGCACCTAGGGAATTCTAACAATGCTTATTTTTTAGAGAATTTCATAACGAAGAGCTATATGTTACACAAAAAATTAGCAGGAACGGAGATATTGAAATAAATATTTAAAACGTACCTATTTTATTCACAACAAGTTAATTAAAAAGTTATGCGGTCAACCAAACGGTGGGCAAACTTAGGGTGTTAAATTATACTCTAAAACGAAGCGATTTCAATAATAATCTCGCCTCTGGGCCAAAATGGCCATAAAAATGCCTCGCCGACTAGCATATATAGTATGCTTATGTAATTTCAGAAACATCCCTTTTATTTTAGAAGACATTTCCGAAAAATGCCTAACCAAATCAAAAATGCCTCAATCTAATCGGTCGAACAATTTTCGGATTATTCGAGAATCCAAACAAAACAACTCATCAGAAAAAATATATCGATAAATACACAAAATCACGTACAAATTTAGACGCCAGTTAGCGAACTTGAAAACTGGTTACTGATCTTCCAAAAAGCTTTTTGCCTCCAGCTACTTAGCAAAATTTTTGCAAAAGCTCTCTACAAATAACTTCTCTGCGGTTTGAAGCAGTCTACCAACATCTCCAGCTTGGTCCGCTCGATTGACGATCTTAAGATGCTTTGGGCATGCCGAAGTAGCGTGAAGAAAACTTCTCTTGCCAAGTATCGACCATGATTCGTGTTCCAAGTTCAAGAGGAAAACACGCCTTCGACGGTTGATTTGAAACCAGTTGCCGTGGAATGACCGGAGATTCCATAACGTAAGCCATAGACGATCGGTTTCGGTGGGCCCGCTTAGTCATTGGAGCTACATTATAATTGATCCGCGGGAAAATGTTATTCTCCGTATTATGGCGGGAATATACCCAGAGTTTTTGTTACCATTTTATGGATAAAAAGATCCCCCAAAATATCCAAGACGGATTATTAAAAAATGCATACAAACAATATTTTGTGCATGATCATCTCAAATTAAAGATCGCGTCGCGTAGATGAGATCACAACAAGTTGTTTTGATACGTACCTGACCTCTCTCCATCATAACGACGTTAACGTGTTGAGGAGATCTACTTGAGAACGGTTTGAAGGGTCTCGAATTTACCTGCTCTTTGTGCAAGGACATTCAAAATTATCCTATTGACAGATAGAGGTCATCTCTAAAATATTACTATACGCCTGCGTTCCGCTCTCGATAAACCGCACTTACTTTGTTGCGCGTTCAATTAATTCTCATGGCTGGACCTGATGAAGTTCACTTGCGCTGAGAATTAGATAAAAGCTCGCGCATTGAATTATCGGCTTAGAAGAAACAGCCTCGACCGTTCACAATGTGCGCGTCTTGAACTTAATCCAAGGCTTGAAATTTTTACAGTTTTTTCGTCGTTGTTGCTTCAAGTAATCTTAAAAACCGCACGGAGATTTTTTATTTGGTCTAACTGCGAAATGCGAAATGCGGAAATATTGCCATTAATTAATCAAAAGTTGGGGGAAAACATGTGAGAAGAATTTCAGGTACGAATTTTTAGTACCGCGCAGAAAACCTTAACGTTTTTTGTTTTGGCAATAGTTTTTATGATTTCTTTTCTGTTTTTATGTAGTGCGAGATTTTGGTTTTTTGTTTTGGTAGAAAAATAAAGCGGTAAGACGGAAGGAAATGTATTTTAGACGGTGGTAGGCATAAGAATTGATTGTTCCAGTCACCTTAAGATTAGCTTTGAGAAGATAAGATGTACGTGCTTTTTCTACAAATTTTACTCAAGGATAAAATGCTCAAAATATTAAATCGATTTAAATTCAAACACCGTCTCTTTAGGCCATGAGATTTATCAAAAAAGTTGCATTCCTAGTGGTTTGACAGTTTCGGACAAAGGGGGCGCATTAAACAACGAGACTAACTTCTAGCTTTCATAAGAATTGTGACGGAGAACTTGAAGGACATAATCCTCCTTGAGTCAAAGCTTGCAATTGTCGTCATCCATCGTTCTTATTCTCGAGTTGGCGAGGGGAGGGGGATCGAAACGGTTTAGCCGCTAGGGCGTTTTGAAATTGCGCTGGATATTCAGGATCTCTCCTCTGGCTGCAATATTCGACAGTCTAAAGCCCGGTACCCACTTGTTGCAAACCGGCGTTTCGTATCCCTGTATCGTTTCAATTGTTGATTGATACGAACAAAACAGGAACCCAAATTTTTCGTGTATCATCACTGCGTTTCGAATCATCCAGCCTGTATCATGTTTGATGCGGGAGCGCGATACGGTTATCTGGTCAGTGTGTGATTTGAAAACATAAAAAACAGTATACGCGCATGCCCGTCCACACTTCCTCCTAAAGCGTATCGTATCATTCCTTTGATGTGACGGAGAAAAACCGCTAAATGAGAGATCGGGTTTGGATTGTATCATTTCGCACATTTTGAAACGAAGCGTTGCAATTTTTTTAGAAAAAAATTTAAAGAACGGTGATACGAAACGCCGGTTTGCAACAAGTGGGTACCGGGCTTTAGGGTCTGTTTATGTTGGAGCTGCGATAAACGAGTAGAGCGGCGATACTAGCGAAGCGGAGATAATGCGAAAAAGGTTTTCAATAGGGCTGTTTATATTGGAGCAAAGCGGTGACTCACGCTTTGGTCGCGACCAACGACAAGAGCTGCGATAAAGCTTTGGTCAATTTTCTCCGCTAGTATCGTTAGTATGCAAGCAAGATTTAAGATGGATGTTGACTCGTTAATAAGTCAAGTTTTTTTGAGGCCCTCATTGTGGGACAAACTCGACAACAACCATCATAACAGATATGTGTTGGACAAGCTATGGATTGAAGTAGCACAACAATTTGAAAGCAAACGTAAGATTATAAGTAATAAAACTTTTTATTTATTGTTGGAAAAGGCATACTAATTTTATAATGGCTGTTGTTATTTCTCTAATAATTTTTGCCAAGTCTCTAGATATTTTATTGTGTGTGTGGTACAGAGTATTTTCATTTTATTTATTTTTATTTTTCCAGCAAGTATAGTGCGGAGTAAATGGAAAAATTTACGAGACAAATTTACGACTACCATAGTATCTCTTCCAAAGCTATGCTCATTAGTATATAAAGAAATTCTCATTAGTATATAATCGAAGGTTGCTATTTTCATTCTCATATATTGTGCAAATTTTGTGGGATGCTGTCTTAAATCTTTATAAAGGTGATGGTATTCACCGAATATATTCCTTTCTTTATTGATAGGATGGACACTGTATTCGCGCTCCCCAATTTCAAGCAAATGATAATTTGTAGCACTTGAAAAAAGTAAGACTTCTTCGTCGGAATCACTCATATTTTCACCTTTCTGTTTGCGCTTTGGTCAGATACTGGTTAGAACTGCTTTATTCTCAGCTCCAACGTGAACACCCCATCTGCACAGCACTACTCACAGCTTTTGTCACAGCTCTTGTCGCAGCTCTCTACCCGTTTATTGCAGCTCCAACATAAACAGACCCTAAGTCAACGAAATCGTCACAAAATCCGAAATGGTGTTCTGATTATCCTCGGTGACCCATTTCTTGATGCAATTGCTTATCAGCTATATAACAAGGCAAAACATGATTTTTGATCCCATCAAGTCGTGGTGCAATAACTAATAGTAAGCTTACTACGGTGATAGGATAGTTTTAGGCTTATGAGGGTAGGAAAGGTTATTGAAAGAGGTGACGAAGAGCCCTGTGTCTGAACTCTTATTTGTTGTAGGAGTTCGGAAATACTGACTGCGAAAAGATTTTGTGCGCGAAAGGGAGAACTGCTACTGAAAAATTGAGCCGAGCGGACTAATTTAGTCTTACAGATATAAGATCTCCATGATTTTATTTCGTTGGCCGCCATAGAAACTTCAACGAAAACTAGAAGAGGTAGAATAACTTTTCTTTGCAGCTCCCTAAAAGCGTAGAGCATGAGAATCAGTACTGTCACTACACTATTTTTTGGCACATGCAACCAACACAATTTTTCCCTTTTTTCCCCTATCGCTTTTTTATACATATATGCTTATGATGGTGAAACCATCGCGAGTTATTTATTCTCCACACACAAATGCCGTACAATCCTGTTTTGTTTCTTTCTTGGCTCTTGCCCCGAATATTATTCTCGAATATATTTCATGAAACGTGGACCTTAGGTTAAGTACGGTGTAGCATCGTCAGATCTTTTTTTTTTCACAGTCACCACATCTGGTCCTTCTTTCTTGAACCTATAGGATATTTGTTTCGTTATTTAATACAGAAATTTGCCTCTAGAGGGTAGATTGAGAGTGTGCCCTTCCAACCATACCCGGTTTGATTGCCAGACCAAAACCTGCTGCCCATCTGGAAACAAGCCCGGTTGGAAACATTCCTGACACTATTATCACTAGTTCAACTACGTATGCTAATGCCTAATCTGCAGACTTATTGTATACCGTCTTGTTTCCCAAAACCGCTTGGATAATTCTCACCATTGCCTGAGGCTTGCTGCTACGTTTAGGACTATGAGAGTGTCTAGGAAGGCCCCCAAGGTATATTGTTTGTAATATAGAGTTATTTTGATAGTTCGTGCAAAGCTTTCTATACCTTAGTTCTGTCCATGGTACAATAATACTTATCTTTCTTATCTTTCATAAGTGATAATTTACGGTGCAGTGTCTGACAATCAAGCCAACATCATCGTGCCTGACATCGTAGGCAGCTGCGTTATGACAAGCCACAGAAATTTCAGCACGTTTCATCATATTCCCATCGCTCCGGGCCCTGTGTAGCAAGCTGGTGAGCGCCCCAATAGCCGCCTCTGGACCGATGAATGAGCCCTGTTTAGCCAGGGAATCTGCTTTTTCATTGAATTTGAAGCCGCGGTGAACCAGGACCCAAACAAGAGTAACTGGATTGAGGAACGCCCAGCTCACCAATCCCAAACTAATTTAAACTACATTATGCATATATCGAACTACCTCGTGGCGTTCTCGTATCTCTACTCTCTTCTTGAAAGTATTTTGACGTAGACGTTCTAGCTAAAAGCCCATCTAGGGGAAGGCAGTCCTTGGCTGTAGCGATCATACCTCAACAAGTTCAAGATGTTGTTCCCTGTTGCACTGATTACCCCAGTCTTACAGCTCCATTCCCTCGGTACATTCTTGGCTTTATACCCCAACTTTTGCCAAAGGTCTTTTTACCGACTCTATGCATCAGCTCAGTTTTCCCGGACCCTAGCTCCACTGTTCAACTTTTAAACTATGTTTATCGTTACTAACCACAGTAAAGGGCAGGTCAAGCCTCCTTGTGGTGTATCTCTATCGGCGTATTTGATTGCCGTCATGATTCCCGACTGGATGATTGTTTTTTAATATAGGGTCTTTGCGATTTCGTGCAAACCTGTCTCGGTGGATCGATCTACTTCTGAGTGAATCTTTATTCTGTCCATTGTTCATCGATTTTATGTCCATTTTTTAGTTTTCGGACCACGTTTTGCTTTATTTCATACTGCAATTGTCTCGGGCCCCCTTTGAATATTTTATACCATGCAAAGGTCTGGACTTTCGACAAGCACCAATGATCTTTTGTAACATATTCAACGATTTGGTACACGAAATTTTGTTGAATACACAAAATTTAAGCCAAATTTTTATTCAACTAATTTTTTACCATTTCAAAATTCGCATGGCACTGGAGAGAAAGATTAACATAAAGAACTGATGTGAACACGCTGAGTTACAAATGAGCTTCAGAGTTGATCGTGTTAACTCGGTACAGCGTCACCAGCATACAAAACATGATAATAATAAATTCCTGGTACTTTTTACACACTGTTTGGAATGCAAATCATGATCACCGAAATCTAATGAATAATAATTCGCAAACTTTTTTGCTGTAAAGGTTTTCTGCATTCTGATCTCTTGAATGATACCAAGGTTTCTGCCTTGTCGTTACCGATTTCAATGAATATTTCGTGGTTGATCTAATATTGACAGATTTTTCCCTTCTTTCGCACATTTTTGATTTTGGCTAGTCAGTCCTGTATTTCATTTTCTAAAGGCCCTTCATGGCCAGGTATACACTTCAGACTAAGAGAGTCCAGCCCTAACGAGGTCTTCGAACACATAAATCCAGTCCAAGACAGCCTTAAAATGGTCTGATTTTCAGTATAGATACCTATTGTTTGTAGAGCCAGGATGCTTACGAGGAAATAGACTTTGTCGTATTCTTCTATGGCCACCACCTCAGGAATAACAGAACCAGGATCTGTTACTGTTAGACTTCTATTATTTCGCGGTTACGCGGTTACAATGGCAAATAGATCGTCAAAGTCTGTCTTGGCTCTTATTATAACAGAACACATGGTCATCGATTCCAATGTACCGAGTCTCTTTTCTATCTATCGTGTAGATCCCTATGACTGCGGTACGAAAGGTAATTGGTGCACTTGGAATACGTGGCAGTTTTTGCAACTATACAGTTTGCTTTGTTCTTGAACACTATCATGGATGATTCAATATTTATCTGAACAATACCAAACAATGTCAACACGTCTGACTACAGTAAAAAAATCCAAATTACATGGTAATATGCTAGAGATCAGAGGGACGTCCGCCGGAATTTGAACTTGAAACCTCCATTTAACTAAGCATTGTGACTCTGTTAACAGAAACTTTATGCAAATTTGTGACGTACAAGCATTTTTTTAACATAACAAGTTTAACGTTAGACAATTGATCCTAGTTAATGTTTAAACGAGTTCTACTTTTCTTGCACTGTTAATGGTGCCGCCACAGCTACTCTTCACTAACAACAACTTTTCAAAACTCGTTTCATTGAAAGCTTTTCCACACCAACCCACACCAACAATAAACACAAACAAAAACACCGCTAAATGTTTCTTGCCTGTTTTGTATTTTTATTATCACTTGTTTCCGAAAATTGTTTGATTTGTTATCCAACCTAATCGAACAATGGCTAACCATCCAAGGGCGTATGTTAATCACAGCTGACTACCAAAAATCTAGAAAAATAGTTTTTACACAAATGTATATTTTCCGCCAAATTGAGTGTCGTTTTTCTTGATTTCACCGCCGCCAAGTTCAAAGCCAACATAACTCATTTGATTGATTATTTCCAGTTTACAGATTTGTTACAAATTCATTTATTTCTGTTTATTTATAATTTGTATTTGCCGAACTGTAGGAAACATTTTCACAGCAATTAATTCAGATTTTAACATTTAACAATTTTCCGCATTTTTTTCGAATTTTGTTACACACTAAAAAATTTGTAATTTTTAATAAAATAAATATACCTTAATTAAAAGTTTATATTATTAAAACATGTTTTTTTTTATTTTTCCAGATCTTTCTAAATAATATTCATTTACAAAATGACTCTACTTCGTGATTGATGCTTGAAGAGTTGAGGTATAACTTTTGAAATCAAAATTTTAACTTGGTTTCTTCCTAACTTATATTTAATATTTCAGGACATTTCTAAGAAAATGGAGTTAAATTATCAAATTTGGAACTGGAAGCCTCCTAATAGCATAATGTCCTTCATATCGCTTGTGTTTGTTACTTACTAAGATCACTACTTTTAGTTAAACATTTAAGGCTGATTATTTTGTATATTTTTTGCCATAAAATGTTATTTATAAATTTTAAAACATTAAAGAATAAATAAAATATATTTTCATTGAGAGTTTTAATTCATATAAGAAAATTATTGTTATTTTTAACTACATACAAAACACCAAGCTTGCTATTTGTAACTCTTGTCTTAAGACAGCCACACCGACCGAATAGTGGTCTGGAAGGTCTTGAAGGAACACTCCTTCTCGGACCACAGATTTATAGAGTTGCAACTGCAAGGCTCTAGCCCAACCAATCCTTCTAAAAAACCTCAAAAAGACAAATTACTATACTAGGCTAATCCCAAAGAACCTTGCCCCTAAGCCACCCTGTATTACCAAAAGCCGGGAACAACTCGACATCATTGTCGATATTTTCACAGAACAATGCACTTAAGCCATTATTAAACCTTGTCCGAACAGGTCGCATAAAGAGGCTTCACATGGTGGTCTCGCGAACTTGAAACACTCTAAAAAGAGTGTAGAAAGGGATTTAATTCAGCTAGAAACAACAACAACACAACCTTCTTGGGCTTTTGTAAGTCAAAGCTGACTAGACACAATAAGGATGGCCAAATGTACCTCCTGTGCTACCTTTTATAGAAATATAGAGCTCACGTGGGAACCCTCAAGGAAACGAAAAATATTAACTAAGGCGCCAACAATGCTTAGTTATTTATGTAAAGAAAACGACGATTGGGCTGACTCAAGCAGTGAATCCCTGACACTACTTATGGACACTCACTTCCCGGAGTAGTACTAAGGCTGAGACAGCTACCACAAAAAACCCTTCAGCCTCACCACAGCTGGTCAAATCTATCATAAGTAGAGCATGGCCTGAAAACACCTTCCAGCCCTATAAATCACCAGGACCTGACGTCATAACTGCTTCCTCCTCTTCAATGGCTCTACAGCCCAATTCGAACCTTGACCTTGATCAGCTTCTTCCTCCAGACGACTCTCTGCTCTTCAGCTTGTCTCTAGTTCCTTGGATTGAACATTTTTTCTGCATCGGACTTGACATTGCCTTCCCACCTTGACCGTGGTTTGCCAACTGGTCTTTTGCTAGATACAGGGCTCTTTTTGGTATCCTTCAGTCATCCATTCTTTGGAAGTGACTGGCCAAACGTAAACACACTAGCTCGGCAAATGCTTGCTGGGAGGATGATGAGCTCAATCCTAGGCGAGAGCACTAGGCACTTCACAAGGAGAAGTACGACTCTACGGGTTGTAACTATGAACCAGCTGTCGCGACGACTGGAGGCAGCTGGGCATCACGCTCTGGCGTAAGTGGATGGGGTTGGTATCATCACAAAAGGAAAATTTCCTCAAGGAGGCGGCGTTACAAACCCTCTCAAGCTGAACTGTCACCCGCGAGCTCAGCGTTGATCCAGTAAAACCGGACTGGTCCTCTTCACAAGAACAAGAAGTAACACTGCCAAATATGAGTAGTCCTGGATAAGAAACTCTTCTGGAATGAAAACACTGAATAACCCATTAATAAAGCGAACATAGCGCTTTTCGCTGGCAAAAAATCCATTGGGAAGGAAATGGGGCTTCTTCCCTAACGATGAATCCACATAGCGATGGTCCGCCAAATACCCCTATACAGGATCTAAGTAGGATGGCCAGCATTGAGTAAATCCACCGTGCTAAACAAACTGCAGAAAATACAAAGATCTGCGGAGTTATGCATAACAGTAGCACTTGGCTCCACACCAACAGATACCCTAAATGTTATGTTATACCTGGCTCCTTTGAATCTTGTGGCAAGGGAAAGTGCAACCATCGCAGCCCTTAGAATAAAAGAATCTGGTTTTTGCATTGGAATAAGGGTACACGAAGCTGCTGAGCTCTGATATCGTCTCCACAAAAACCGACTTCTACATACCCGATATTACCTTCACGAAGAACTACGGAGCCCACATTCCTTGACGCCATGTTTGCGGAAATCTCAACGATTGGGATCTTGCAACTTAAAAGATTCATTACTTGCTCGAGATGCTTTAGCAAAGAAACGACACTTTAACATCAGGTTTAAAGTGGGATAACTATGGCATCACAATGGACCAATACTTGGCCCTAAATGTATAAGCTGAAGCCAACAGCTCAGCCCTATCTAACCTAATAATTTACTGCGATAGCAGTGATGAATTAGTCTCTGCCTGCTTCATGAGCCTAAACATCGCTTGAATCTCAGTGCTATGAGAGCATATTTTCTCGTCTCTTTTCTGGCAGAACGTTTAACGCAATATAGTGACAAAGGCTCTGAAAGCACATCATAGGGCCTCGGTAGTCTAGAGGTAAGGCGCCTGACTGCTATCCCCAGAGGTCCCGGGTTCGAATCCCGGCGGCGCCACGGTCCTTCGCCTTTCCCACCTAACTTTCCTTCTCTCTTCTTCCCTCTTTACATTCCTGAATCCCCTGTCATAGCCTTCCCTAGTCCTTCCCCGCTCCACCAAGCGCATGCCGTCGGTTGGTTGATGAAATTCAACTCGTTTCAGGAGGCATAACACTCCAGCGAGTTGTTCTCGAGGCCCCGATGTCAGAGTCGCGAAATGGTGGTGAGTAGGTGGAATAAAATATCGCGGTTAGGTTGTGACAGTTACTTCCTTCTCTTCTCTCTATCTTCCGGCTAGAGCTGCTGTTCGACATTCACTCTATACGAAAAAAAAAAAAAAAAAAAAAAATAGATCGTCGACAGTACAAAGGGACTTTCCCTAAGCCTCTAGTCTGCCACATAAAAAAAAAAATACATTTCTAAAGCAACATATGAAGAACTTACTGGTCTTATGGTAGACAAAGTTACAAACATAATTTTAAAACAAGTTAATGAAGCTTAATATGTTGATATAGTATTAGATTCATCATCAGACATTTCGCATGTGGACCAACTGACAGTCCTCCACAGTCCTGGATTCCTTTAAAAAATTTAGTTTGGGCATTCATACGACAACAGTCGTACGACAGCGCTTCAAATATGTCAGGTGTTCAGGCTTTTATGAAGGAACTGTGTCCGCGCAATCTGTAAATTTAAAAGGGTCACCAGTGCAGAGGCTGTATTATTTTCTGGATTACTTCAAAAACTTTTTACTATCGGATTAGGTTGGCCAACAACTTTTTTTACATCTACAAAACCTATTCAAGGCTCGATGGTCTGCTCGTCACTTCGACTACCGAGTTGTTAATGAAAGCAGAGAAACTATTTTGGAAAATTTGAATAAAATTTCTAATGATAATAGTGAAAGACCGTCAACAAAGAATTAAACCAATGCTTTAAAAGAAAAATTTTGCTCCCTTGCCTCTTGTCTGGTTCTTAGTGTTCCACAAATTGCACAGGAAAGAGATCCTTCTCCACCCTGCGTCGCGTAAGGAACTATTTTAAATCTTCAACAAACTACGAACGATTTATTGCGAGAAAGCTGACTAAAGAATTTTCATACCATAGGAAAGTAAATAATTCCTAATTATGAAAAAACAGTAGATTCTCATCTTTATTAAGTCTTTCTTGATTTGTTTTTGATAGTTTGATCAAAAATACAGTACGTACATCACCGGTACTATGTAGAGGGGGTGGCAACAACTATTGGCCTAGGAACGCATAAACTTTAAATTCGGCCCTGAGTGCTGCGTTTACGTTAGCAGATACACGCCAGCGTATTTCGCCCTCAGAGAAAGAATAACATCGAGACAGCACTCGATAAAACGGCAATTTTATAAAAATAGATTGTTTTTTTTTGGCACGCATAGGGCATTTTCATAAACGCAAGACTGCCGCAACATTGCAGAATTCAGCAATAGGAAGTCTGTAGCTGAATTCTGCAATGTTGCGGCAGTCTTGCGTTTATGAAAATGCCCATACTGGAAAAGGTTTGCCACCCCTGGAGTAGGGTGACACCTGAGCTTTGCCTTTGACACAAAGAAAAATGGTAGTTCATCACATTTCAATTGGGAAGCCTTTTCAGCATACAGCTGCTACAGGCATCATCAATCAATTCCTTTTGTCTATATAGCCCCGTAGACGATCAATAATATTGACGAACGCATTGACCGTTTACCAGGGGTTCAAACGCATTGTCAATTAATAATTTATGGAGGCGTATTAATAGAAATTTTGATTGAAACCCAAGACGGTGATTAGACTGTTCGTTCCTATGTACGTTCATATAAAAATTCGCGAAGAACGTACGTAGGAACGAACAGTCTACTCACCGCCCATAGCCGCCGTATTGAAAGCTAGATTGACGAGATTATTGAAGCGTATTAATATTATTGTCAATGCATATGGGCAATATTATTGATCGTCTTCGGGACCCTTAACATCGCTGAAAGTGGGTTTAGAACATCTGTTAGCTATACCCAGAGCTCAGAAAATAAAAGCTTCCTTAAAGACCATCACACTTTCTTAGATTCAATTTATCAATTTTTCATCATTTTTTAAGCTAATAATGAACTTGTAGTGAATTTAATTGGCTTTTCCGCTAAAAAGTCATTTATCGCACATTATAAAAAACCACGCTTTACAAAAACGAAACCTTCCACAAATTTTCACCATAAATTTAATTAAAACCTAATCAGGTTGTGATTAAACTGTTACATACCCGTCAACCCCTTGCAGCCAAGCTACGTAAATTACAACTCATTACCGTCGTGTCACAGCAATTATTAGACACTTACCTGTGCCGTGTTCTTCTTTCCCGAAAAACCCAACTTGAGCACTTGAAGTGACAAAAACCCTAGAGCTTCTTCTGTTAAGGGATCATTAGTGCCTTTAAACTAAAAATGAAAGTAAATTTTGTCGTTACCGAAGCTTCACCTGTAAGTAGCTCCGGCACGTAGCTTGTGCCGCCTCCGTCGTACCTTGAACGGAGTCAAATTTTTTCTTGCGTAAAATCCAAATTGTTCACGAATTACCATTGGGAAATGGAATAATTTTTTTGTTTCTTTAACCACTAAATTATGTGCCGTTCTGACTTCATTTTGGACATATTAAGAAGCATAAGCATTGCCCACATTTGGCGGCGTGAATTGCTGCATATTGCCTACTTTAAAACAAGGCCGAAGTCTTTAGCACTAATTTATCACATTCTGGCGATATTAACTTGGAAGGTTGTCGTTAGTTTTAGTTACATAAAAATATCGTTTTTTAACTTAATTTAAAAAAAGCGAAGAAAGCACTCTCACCTTTCTCTCAAATCGAAAACTAATGTAAAACTGATTATTTCAAACAGCGTTTTTAATCTTCAGGCAAGAATGTGTCTTTCACAACACCTTTAAACTGATCACAAAAGTTTCTTCTTCACCTCAGAGACACACGTCCATGTTTTTACACCTTAATTTATTTTCTAACTTTAGCCGCGAAATTATCGCCGGATTTTTACTTTATTTTAGTATTTTTTTTCTCTCAAAAACATCGAAAGTGCTCGAAGGCGGACACAATAGGCGATAGTTAAGCGGAAATTCTCCGCACCAAAAGCATAATTCCATAATTCCAGGTGATAACTGTCTTTACGGAACAAATTGCGCTCCCAAAGGTGAGATGACTGACAGTTTGATGTAACTTATAATTTTTTTGTTCTTAATTTCGTTTTTGTATAAACGGTTTTGTTATGAAGTTTTATATAAAGGCAATTCCCTCCCTTAAGGTGTGATTTCAGGTTCAATAAACGCAGTAAAGTGTAGAGATCAACTGAAATCTTGTTGATGTAACGAGAAAGTGAAATAGATCATAATTGATTGAAGCAGGTGTGGAAAATCACGAATACTAATTTTATAAATACTATTATTTATTTTAAACGGCTTCAGCCTTCAGCAAAACATCTGTTTCCAAGATTGTATAAAATAACTTTTTTTTAAACCCTAAATGTATGCAAAGCAAAGTAAATATGCACAGTGGCTTTCAAAATCAACAAACTAAATGAGCAATCACACATTTTCATTTCTTTATTAATTATCGATGGTGAAAAATTGAATTGTTACTTGTGCCCATATTTTATAAATTGGGGTTTTCAGCTATTATGAAATTATTATTGATATCTTCAAAACAAAAAAAATTAAAAAAAGCGATATTTTACACGTGGTTCTCTCCTATGTCCGGCCAAGGGCAAGCGTATAAGTGCCTTATCGTAGTAAGCAGATGTTCCAGGATGGACTCGCTTGATTTAAACAAAGAAAAAGCGTGGAGACAAACTCTAGTCGTACAGCCGTACTACACCGCCTAGTCAGGAGACGATAATTGAGACGAGCACTAATTCGGTCAGTTCAAGTCATAGCACATCCGTTTTGCATAGGCCGGGCAAACCGATTACGGGAAAGCGGAGGACAGATGATATATGCATGGACAGCCACCCAGTAGGACCGGTAAGCTTACAGAAGTACTGAAATCAGCACTTACTGGTAAGGGGTAGGCCTTACCACTTCCTTTTACAGAAGTGCTTACTTTTACACACGATGTCATAGGGGGTAAGGCCTTACTTTAGTACTTACCTTAGAGTACTTATAGAACTGCTCATCTGTAAGGGGTATAGTAAGGCAGCAAATGGCACATTGCAAAAAGAGATATTCATGGGAGCCTGTGGATATGTGATCCGGTGTCGAAATGCTTTTATTTTTTTCATCTTTTGTAACAGCATAATGGCGCGATAAAATAGTGGGCGCCACTTATGCGAGGTATTACCCCCTTAGCCATAAGCCCGGAAAAGCATGACCAAGGAGCCAATACCATACATAAGAAAGGAAAATTCCGGAACTCCTACGCCGGCCACACGGAGTTATCTAACTCGCCGGAGGGGTCGTGGGGTGTGTGGCCGGGCCTTACCGCGGTTGGTTCACCACTTACCTGTGACTAGGAAAAATCTTCTTCAATTCCCGTTGTCCTTCGGTCCTCGCCTGAGCCGTGTCATGGCTATCTGTTTCCCTGACAGCTCATAGTATCGAAGACTATCAGCTTCAGGAGAATGCACTATCTAGGACACCCTGAAAAGAAATATCACCCGCCCCAACCATTCCACAAAAAAAATCTAATACACGGACATTATATTTATATTATAACCATTTAACATTCCTGTTTATTACAGGTCAACAACGCACAAGAATATAACAATTTAATAAAGAAACTCAATATTCATTAACACTGCAATACTAATAGTAGCAGATACTACAATCAACAATTCTCAACTACACGAAACGGTAATCTATATTTAACTATAATTATACAATTCTTGTCGACGAAAGGTGTTGAAAAAAAAGAGAAAAGTGTCGTACGGGTACCCTTACGTCGCTTTTGTACAGACGATATTACTTTTATTAATTCCGTGTACAACTACCTGTAAAACACAAGAAGAAAAAAATATCTCCAATAAGGAGCAAACAAATGTACAAACAATAATAATATTAAATGTAATGCTAACTGCACTAAAAATTATTGGATGTTAATACATTAAATCAATAAATTAAAGCATAAATAAATATTTTATTTTCTGTGGTGTGTGTATGTTTGGTTTTTTTTTTCTTCCCTCTAGGCTAAGGGTAAGCCCTGCACCCGTTCGAGTATATGCTCTTTTTCTAATCAGTACACTCTCGTGAAATTTTTGTTTACTTTAATCCGCGAAAATAAAACCAGGTGAAATTTGATATTTTTGATATACTCTCGTCTCGTTCAACACTCAATCTCAATTCCTTCTAGCATCCTAGAATGAAACAGACTGATACGACCTGTCTCAATCTTTTTCTTCAGCCAAATCCGAACGGTTTTTTTTCGCGTGGAATTTTATCTGAAACTTTGTGCGATGCACCCAAAAAAATACGAATTAAACTAGGGTCACCTGATAGAAGTTCACGAATTTCTGCGCTGGCCTTTCTGCGTCGTCCGAGTTTGATTGTCGCAACTGCGACCCACGTACCTTCTGGTCAGCTTAGCCGGTATTAATTCACAATCTTTAAATCTTCACTATTGACAGATACCACTTTGATTTCCTGGTCTCTTCTATCCAACGGGATTTTCTCTCGTGCAAATTACACACGAAAACTTCGATTAAAGATGATTCAAAAATCCAAAAACTGAAGATTTTTCCAGGTTTGACTTTTTTTGTTACCTGATGTGATTGTCTGGGGTTTCATGATGACTGGATTTTGACAATTGCTAGGGGCTTCTCACTGCTGCACACCATCTAAGACAGCCAAACTAAAAACTGGCTTTTTCACGAATTCTTGCGTATTTGCTGCTACACTTCGATGTTCTGGTAACAATTTACGGAGGAATTTAATTATTTGTTTCCTCGACTTCGACTATAAACACCGATTTTTTAGCAAAACTGGCCGATAAAATTTCCTTATAACTTCACTTTTTCTCCCAGACTGACTCCCAAATTTTTCTTCCTATTTTTTTTTTATTTTCCCCGCCTACTTTTTGGTTTCGAACAACTTCTGAATTTCATTCTCGACAGTGATTTTTAGTCAAGTAATTATTTAGAGATTTTTGAGCAAAACTGACCGTTACACTTTTACAAATGCCTTTTTTTTAAGCCCGAGAGTGGCTTTACCTAAGCAGTCCCCCAACTAAATTCTCCACTTCTCCAAAGCTGCTTGTCCTCCGTATCGAATGAGAGCCGGGCTATTGAGTATGCTAATGTCGCATTTTATGTCGACGAATCTAATTGCCCGTTTTCTTTTTTTCTATAAAATTTATGAAAACTCCAGGAAAGCTCCCTTGAGTCATCGGGCAGATTCTCACTTGTTTGGGTATAATTCTGGACTACACCTTACCATCTGCCTTCTCTTGTAATGGGGTTTGTAAGGGCTCATCTAGCACCAAGAAAATAAGGGGTACCCCTTACCAGATGAGTACTTATTTCAGTGCTCCATCGGTAAGGCCTTCCTAGAATTCCTACTGGGCAGTAGGAGAAAGCCCATTTCATTCTTGGCAAGATTGTCAGGAATAAGAAAGATGCTACTGTGTATGTATAAGCGAGAACAGACAGACAAAATAACGTTCCAGACGGCTAGTACCAAATTAAGCCAATCCTCCAGATCTGCGGGAGGAACAGAAAGGACCTTGATGTTTGTTCAACATGCGGTTTTTAAATAATAACACTTTTTGCGATCACTTGTTTAAATCTTTTATTATCTAGTATTATTCGGTATTTTAATTAAGTCTTATCACTAGTATTTATAATTAATGTTAATTATTACAAATATAGGCCCAGATTCGTAATTCTGCCTTGTTATTGATTTTTTTTGTATAGGTGTTTATGGACTTTTATTTGCTTTCCAAAAATAAATATGTATATATTTGTTTTTTTTGTTTTGAAACTTGAAAACACTTTTAATTTATTGGTTTATATATATTTATATAAGATTTCCAAATTATTATTAGTTTTTTTTTAAAACACAACAAAAACTTGGTCTTGCTTCGCTAAATAACTTTTTCAGTAAATATTAATCACATCAAATTATACACTGTGATTACAATACGTTTCTATTATTCGTGGCGTTTTTTTTTTTAAAACAGCACTTCTCCGGCGTGTTTTTGCGTACGGGATCACCAATGATGTTTGTTCAACATGCGGTTTTTAAATAATAACACTTTTTGCGATCACTTGTTTAAATCTTTTATTATCTAGTATTATTCGGTATTTTAATTAAGTCTTATCACTAGTATTTATAATTAGGTTTATTATTTATGTTCTTTACAAATTTTATTTAGCGCGCGGCGGGACCTTGAGTGTCGCTATGGAGGAACCTTGGACAGTGAGTGAGAGAACTTGGAGATGCCGGAAATTGGCTATCTCGATAAACACGATCGGGACGGAACGGGACACGGGAAGATCACTGAACTTTGATCGAGATAGTGTTCCGATTGATCGTGTTTATCGTTTTTCGGAATATGTTGTGCGACTTTGTGTGAAACTTAATAATTAAGTTTGTACGCAGTCGCCACAACCTAAAAGCACTTCCAAGGACGTCGCAAGAAAAACGGCCCGCACCAAGTACAGTATCGGCTGGTGGATCACACTTGGGCCAGAAAAGTTGCTGAGCGAGGTGGTCAAAAATAACCTGTAAGTAGCTTTTATGGGCTTTGGAGACGTATTACCCCGAAATCTGGTGAAGGTGGATACCGAACTATCGGAGATTAGGCAAGGGAAAAACAACCATTAAACCTTAGGTGCACGACGTCCCAAAGCACTAATTAGGCTTCCGGTCGTACTGGAGACAAAACTACTCCCAGCTTAACCGAACCTAATAAAAAAAATAAAAATAACGTTTTAACGCAAATTTAATTTTACTTACTTACTTATTCGACTACACAAACGGAATCCGGCTCAAAACTTTCGCCACTACTCCGTCAACTAGCACCGATTTTAAGCCCCCATATTCCCACCGCATTACACAAACCCTACCGCATTATTCTTTCCGAACAGGTTAAACTTCTCTCGTAAGTGCTACATATTATTACAATCGGAACATATCAAGCTTTAGTTTCCTCACGACATCTATGACACGGTAACGTTTCTAGATGCGACCCTCAATCATCTAGGGATTAAGGCGCTCGACTATAATCCCAAGGGTCCGTGGATTGATTGCACGCTGCTGGCATGCTTCTTTGTCTGTCCCTAACCACATAAGACTTCATCTTTCTTGTCTTCCCTCTTTACAGTAATTATATGATCTCTTTTCCATCATTGCCTGGAAACAAGATCGCCGAAGCTAATATTCAGTGGGGGTATCATTGCATGGGGGCGCATAAAGTAAAAGTGCATGTTGACGTCGACAATTATTCCATTCCTCCCTCTACCATCTTTTCAACCGGACCTTGAAATTCGGCATTGCATCACACCACCTAACCTGTCCTATTATTCTTCTTTTTAAATGGCACTACGTCAGAACTCGGGCTTCTTCAAGTCTCTTCTTCCAGTGCTCTCTACGTCTTTCTAGCTCTCTCCAGTTTGTTGTAGAAAGTTTTCGTGTATCCACTAGCCCGTCCTCTATCCACCTAGTTTTTTTTCACTCTACGCTTTACGCTCTTTTACTTATGGTATATCATTGAATACCATTGAAATTCCGAGCTAGCATTCTTTCTTAAAATCTTGGAAGTTAAATTTGCTACGCGCTTAGTTTGAATGACAAAGCAATCTGACCATTTTGTGAAAATGCATGCATGCATGCATTCAAATCCAGATGGCGGTTCTAAAATGGCGGTGGATTTTTGCAATAATTGTGCTCTACGGCCCTCTGACATGGGTATTTAATGAAAGAGTATGACAGGTAGAATACAGTAAGCTGTGTGGCGTCATTCCAAATTCAAAATGGGGGCCAGCACACAATTGCGGAAGACTTATAATAGACTAAAAAGTAAAAAATAAAATTGATCAATATTAGTATGCATACATATAAATTGAATATTTGAGTTGAGGTTAAGTTGAAAATAATAACAGAGACACAGAGATGCTGCTGTCAACTAAATTCAACTACTATTTAACTCAAGTCAGTATACATAATTTCAACTCAACATAGCTAACAGAGCTGAGTCGAGCTCAGTCGGCCATGCAGATGGACTCGGGTTAAACTTGAGTTCAATTCATCATGTATAAGTACCTACTAAATGCAATATGACCATTTTGTGACAAAATGGCAGTCGATTTTTGTAATTGTGTTCCACCAATCCCATAGGTTGGGTATTGAATGAAAGAGTACGGCAGGTAGAATGCAGTAAGCGGTGTGAGGTAATTTTAAATCCAATAACCCACAAAACGGCGGAAGTCATTTGATAGACAAAAAGGTAGAAAATAAAAATAAATAATTTAAAAAAACTAAAAAATACGCTTTTATTTTGAAATGAACCAAAAAATAAAGAATAATTTTGAATGTACAGTTTTTATTGCTGCAGCCACTTATTTAAATGCAGACTCAGCAGAGCGAAATCCTATTTTTCCAGTCATGATCGGAGTTCGTCAAAACCCCGAAAGAAAAATTCCACTTGAGAGTACTTTGATGGCAGTTGATCGTCCGAAAAGATTTTAATTTTGGCTCATTTCAAACCTTTCTCAAGATTGATCCTAGCGCAGGTTTCAATGACATGTATATCCATATGATCTTTGACTGCAAGGCAATTGTGGTGGCGGATTTCCATATCGAGAAGTGCAACGGAGTCAATGATTGCCTCCATCGCAATGATTCAATGATTGCCTCCATCGCAACTGTAGATCAGGACCGCATAGCTCCAGAAATAGAGAGACAGGCAAGCCGTTGCTATCTTCTGTACTTGAGAATGGCCGAGATATGTTTATTTTTGCAGCAGACTCGTGGTCTAGAAACAGAATCATAGGTAGGGTATCCTCGATGTCATGGAATGCACATAAGACAGTTTCCTTAGCAGGCTTATCGGATAGCCTCTGTTGATTTACCCTTTGAATAACCAACTGAGAGCTATGTATAGGAAAGGAGAGTCCCAGTTTGCACCTGATGTGAAGATCCAGCAGCCTTTCCACCGTTTTCAAAGGAAAAGATATTATGCTGAGGTCTATACGATTTAGGCAGCTTCAGAAGTCTGTTGCCCTATTTAGTGATAAAAACCACCACGATTCTAATTGGCATTCTTAGTTGGGTTACAATTTTTTCCTTTAAGTCCAAAGTTGTTACCAAAGATAACGGAAGCAACTTTTCATTGTCCGACAACTTGTTTAATATAAAAATCCATTAAAAATTCTAACCGATCATAGAATTTTAATCCTTTCCTGTTCCCCTAGAAATTTTTTATTATTACAAACGTTACAAAGTATGTATCTATTCCCTAGGAAGTTTACTAAACTATAATTAAAAGTAATAAAACTCGTTACTAAATAAAATTGATATAAAAAACAGCCGCGTACGTGTTTTGTTCAAATTAATCGTAAGCAAAATTAACGATAAAAATTAATCTCCGAATACCGATAAAACAAACAAAGTATGAAAAAATCTCCACTAAGCTTGTATAATCCATAAATTCCAGGCGTAGTTAATCTGCGCCTTTACGGTCGAGAGGGCAGCAGGCCAAACTGCCCAAGTTACGAGCCATCTCGTGTTCATATTTCCTGAATATCTCCAAATGACCATTGAAGCAAAAAAAACCCAAGACAATTTTCGCAACTTTTGAAAAACTGTTTCCAAAACTGAATCAAGAATAACAAAACGATCACAGCCTGATTGAAATCGTTTCGGGCCGAACGTATTTTCTGTTATAAATCGGCCTGCAGCCCAGTTATTGCAGTATTTAACGTTGGGCCAAATTTTATCGGCCAGGTGAGATTAATCGAAAAAAAAGAATTAATTTGAATGGAGGTGAATTGAAGATGGATAGACGATGGCACGTTGTTCTATTCTTGAGAAGTTTTCCTGTACGATGCTTGATCCCGGTCGATCTCTGGACCATGATCGTACTGGAGGAAAGATCGTATCATATCTTCGCCGATGGAGCGCCGTTCCCGCCACTCTTTAGCGAAACACTTGCTACAGTGATCACTGCAAGGTAACAGCGGCGAATTTCTTCTTTCACCGCAGCCAGCAGCGCAGTCTCATTCGATCCATTTCTTTCGTTGCGTTCGGAACGCGATGGTTCGTTCGTCTTGGCGTGATCTTGGAAGGTGCTCACGGTTCTTCCGATTCTGCTTGAGTGCAGTGCGAATATAATTTTGGCCATTTTTCCTGTAGTGCTCACGTGTTATCGACCAAAAAAAAACGGAAATTTTTTAATTTAATATCTACTAACGACAGTGAATGGTAACTGTTACGAAGAGCTAATTAAAGGTGTGGATTGTGTGGCTTCTATTAATAACAAAATCGCATCGCATTAATTCAGGTGATTTAGTGAGTGTTCATAAAGCATTAAGTGCAACAATAACAGTGTGTGTATATTTGAGAGGTTGATAAACAACATTTCACTTTTAATGGATTAGCAGTTCCCTTGCACCTTCCTAATATGAGTTTTGATTCGACATAAGGTAGGCATTTTTCATATTCTGCAGCCAATTCATTCTTACAGCTTAGACAGTCACGATTTACAATGGCAAGCATAAAATCATTAACGGTAGCTAATAACTGGAAGCATCCAAGTGCAAAAAGTAAGACAAATAAGATATCGAATTGTGGCGGAATATTAAATCAGTTCCATAAGCGAGTTAAAACGCGATCAGCACCAGTCAACCGGCGACTTTAATGACTATTCGAATTTTTATTCAATTTGTACAGTTACAAACAATACAAACATTCGCAGTTAACATCTTTCAATTTCTTAACAAAGTTATTCTTGTAATTACCTTAAAGGTAGCCAAGGAATACCTGCGAATTATCACTGACCGGGTTTCTTTCATCTTTGTGTTATTGTTGATTCGATTGCACAAGTATTGAAATGATGATTTGGGATTTTCAATTAAATTGTTACGAAAATCATAAATTTTTGGTGGTAATTTATATCCGGGTTTCCAACTGTTTCAGGAATTTTATGTGAAGATATTTACCTTTTTTTCAGAAATATTCGAAATGAAGCGATGATTGTTTTTGGGTTATCAGAATTTGTTTTTTATGTTTGTTAAATGTGGGCCGAGTGTTTTAAACTTGATTAACTGCTCCCTCTGAAAAGACTTTCTCAGTTTGAACTTTAAAAAGTAGTCAAATTATCGTATTGGTATGTACCTACCCTTAAAAAATTTTACATTCTTCTCACAAAAGGCTAATCTTATGGGCAAAAATCAGTGAAATTCGGAAACTACGCGGTTACAGCTTTAAGCGCTTTTTGAAATTGTCGAGATTTGAACACTCCTTCCCACTGCCGATTCTATTATACTACATATATTACTACTACTATACTATTATACTATTATTATTATTACTGCTACTATGCTATTATTGGCAAAAACCATATACTATCGCAAACTTTCTCACAGTCCCTTTCAACCCATTATGTATATACATGTATGTACTGTTGATAATACTCGATAACGCATTCACCAACATGGACATACAACAGAACTCATCATCAGGAGCTCCATAGCCTATTGTTGGCCCTGGCTTCCTCCAGCGTTTGCCTCCATGATTCTCGATCCCTGGCCTGACTTTTCAAGTTTCTTATTCCCAACTGTCTTAAGTCATCCTTGACGTCATCTATATATGTACCTCTTCTTAGGCCGACCTGAGTACTATCTTTGTCTGGTTCCGTTCTGTACCTCGTTGGACAGGACCAATCCATTGTAGTCTGTTTATTTTGATCACTTTGACAATGTTTGGAATCTTAACTCTGCGTTGTATCTCCTCCTCCAAACGAAATCAACCTGGATTCCTTAGTAGATCAAACGAAGGATTTTCCTTTCAAATCTTCCTACCAATTCTTCGTCTGCGTTTTTCAATTTTTTATGTGAAAGACGAGGCCCAGAAAAGGCCTGTTATACTGTCACCAATCTATTTCTTTCGTATAGAGTGCAATGTCGATCTAGTCTGAAGATAGTGCTGAAGAGAGGGAGAAGTGAAGGAAAGAACTGCCACAGCCAAGCCGTGATTTTTTTTTATTCCACCTACTCCCAACCATTACTACCGCAACTCTGACATCTGGGCATCTTGAAACAACTCGCTGGAGTGTTATTCCTCCTGAAACAAGTTGAGTCTCATCAACAAACCGATGACATGTGCATTCGTGGAGCGTAGTAGAGCTAGGACAGGAGAAATCAGGAATGTAAAGATAGAAGAAGAAAGAAGGAAAGCTATGTACATAGGTGGAAAGTGGAAAAGGCAAAGGACCGTGGGGCTGCCGGGATTCGAACCCGGGACTTCTGCGACGCCTTACGCCCTAAGCTATAGTAGGACAGGCTTCTTCTTCTTCTTTAACGGCTCTACAATCGGGATCCGGTCCTGGCCTCTCGCAACTGTGCTCTCCACCGGTCCCGATTCTGAGCCGATGACATCCAGTTTGGCACTCCTAAGCTCTGAGCGTCCTGGTCTACGCCATCCTTCCAGCGAAGGTTGGGTCTCCCTCGCTGTTGCACGCCATAGGTCTCACCGCAAAGAACTTTCCGAGCAGGCTCATCTTCACTCATTGGAGCTACATGCCCTGCCCAACGGACCCCACCGAGTTTTATTTTCCTCACAACATCTATGTCGCGATAGCGCTCGTAGATCTCGTCATTGTAGAGTCTCCGGAATCGTCCTTTCTCACATAAGGGGCCAACAATCCTCCAAAGTATTTTCCTCTCGAACAGGTCTAAGAGTTTTAGTGCTGTTTGCTAAACACCCACGTTTCGGATGCATTGTGAGCCTTCGTCTTATATAGTAAAAGTTCAGACGTTATGGTTAGATGCTTGGATTTAAAGAGCCTTGACAGACTATAGTAGGCTTTGTTGGCTTTTAGCAGTCGTGTGCGTATTACTGGTTCCATGCTATTATCGGCTGCTACCATTGACGAAATATAGGTAAATGATTTCACCACTCGTGTTAATATACCTTGATTGTGAGACTAATGTTAGGTGTTTTTGAAGACGAGACCACCATGTACTTTGTTTTTCTGAATGGATGCTTCTCGTACAGCTGTTGTCGTTCATCCAGTGATGTCAATGTCGTCTGCATAAACCAGTAATTGGGTGGACTTGTGGAGGACTTTCTCCAACGCCTGCTGTCTGCTGTCTACACCCGAGGCCTTGTTGTTTTTGATCCGTGTTATGGCTCTGCTAACTTCTTCCAAGCTTGGTGGCGGCGACATAGCATTGTTATAAGATATTGGTGGAGCCTCCGAGTCCTCAGTTAACTCGCCATTTAGCAATTCATAAAAGTGCTCTTCCCATCGCTCCAAGATGCTTTTAGGATCGATGATCAGATCCTCTTCTTTGTCCTTCCAGTATGTACAACGTGGTGTGAATTGCGTGTCATACTGCGGACTCATCTGTAGAGCTCCCGCTCCTGGTGCGACCGTCGCTCTCTGTACTGATGTTGTTCCCAAAACGAGATTTTTTTCCCAGGCTTCCTTTTTTGTCTGTTAATTTTCTTTTCTTCTTTTCTGAGCTCTTTATGTTTCTCTTCACGTGCCCGTGGTCTATGAAACTGCTGCATTGCATGGTACGTAGCATTCTTACTCTCAGTTGTCAGCTTGCCTTCATTATCGAGCCAGTCGTTTCTATCTCTACGACGTCTGCCTATGATGAAATCAGCAGTACTAATGACAGAATTTTTACACATATCTGGGGCAGACATTAAGTTTTCGCTCATAATTCGAAGAATTCTTATTTTTCATCGTCCGGGGACTCTTCTGTAGGTGCGCGGACATTTATAAGGCTGATGTTCTTGAATTTACCTCGAACACGAAGCTTGTCGTTTATTGCTTTAAAGCCGATAATGGTAAGCTTCATTCCTTTGCTGACCATGAAACCTACTCCGAGCACATGGTATTTTGTATGATAGCTGTAATATATCCGTCATAGTCAGGTTTTTGCAAAACACCATTCATTGACAGGGTATCGGCTAGATGTGTAGCTCGAGTTCTGATCGCACTTCCATCAATCCGAAACAGATGAGGCACGCGCATGTTATGCTACATGTAATTTCTCCTATTCCGCTGATGTCTGACCACCTGAATACTAAGATGAGATTACCTGATCACCATGATGAGATTGCCTTGGACACCAGGCTATGAACAATCATGACGTTCATATTAAGGAAACATAAATCCCAGTCAGTGACTTGAATTTCTTTATTTGACAGTTCTAAGCTCAGGAATCATCTTTTATACTACCAGTCGGTTATGACGTTTGTCACATCATGGTGTTATGTCTATTTTTATGTGACAGACTAGAGGCTAAGGGAAAGTCCCTCTGTAGTGTCGACAATCTATTTTTTCGTATAGAGTGAATGTCGAACAGCAGCTCTAGCCGGAAGATAGAGAGAAGAGAAAGAAGTAACTAGCCGCGATATTTTATTCCACCTACTCACAACCATTTCACGACTCTGACATCGGGGCGTCGAGAACAACTCGCTGGAGTGTTATGCCTCCTGAAACGAGCTGAATCTCATCAACCAACCGATGGCATGCGCTTGGTGGAGCGGGGAAGGACTAGGGAAGGCTATGACAGGGAAATCAGGAATGTAAAGAGGGAAGAAGAAAGAAGGAAAGTTAGGTGGGAAAGGCGAAGGACCGTGGCGCCGCCGGGATTCGAACCCGGGACCTCTGGGGATAGCAGTCAGGCGCCTTACCTCTAGACCACCGAGGCCCCAAAGCTTAATAGTAGCCGGGATAGAATAGGCTTAGGGTTATATGCCGGTCCGAGAAGAAGTTGTAGTTGGTGGCGATGAGCCCTGTGGCTAAGCTCTTGGGTGTTGCAGAAGTTTGGAAATACTGACTGAGAGAGGATGGTTCTACAGTCAGCCTGTTCCATTTATAAACGAATTCCTAGTTTAGAGTGTGCTTGGAGGAAATGAGACGAGTGGACTTAACGGACCGTGAAGGCAGGAGAGCATCCATTTCGATGAAACAGTTGCTATGATAGTACTGACAACATTTTTCCGACAGTTTTACTTTCCTATGATAGCCTAAAGGTCGATGCTGGAATGTGCAAGTCTTTGGCGAATAAGATCATAGCGAGTTGGCCTTCCCAAAGTCTTCGTTGGGGCAGAATATCGATATGGTAAATTAATAATCTACGCAGTGCTGCATAGGATGTGAAATCATAAATAAGTCGAGAAAGTGGGCTACTATACTTGGCTTGACTGATTAGTAACTTAAGTCCCGCGCTTGAACATATAGTGTAGTCTGTAAGGGATACACAAAAATATAATACAGGTAGAGGAGCACAAAAGGCACTGACTGCTGAACGACTCCCTCCCTTAAATACTAAGCAATACAAATGCTTGCTCTTTTCCACGTCTTTTATTCTGATTCTCTTATGTAAAGTCCTTAAACAAGATTAGCGAAAGAATATTGCTTCGTATAAATACCTTTGTGAGCCGCTGATGCCGTAATCAAACGCTCTCCAGAAAAAAAATTAAAGGGTTGACATGGTTGATGATTTTGCTAATAGTTAGTTTTATAGTGTCATCATTAGAAATGATGACCATAAGAATTGTCCAAATTGAATGGACAGGGACTGCGCATGTTAAGTTAAACGTAATCTTAACCCCAAACGCATCAGTCATCTCTCTACTTAATTGCCATTTTATGCAACCACAATAACATCCGTAAAATTACACCCTATACAAATGTCGCCAATTTCCTTCCATCTATTGTGCATAATATGACAAATGCAAGAAAATTTGCGTGTGCCAGACGTTTAGACCTAAGCAGGCAATTGTCTCCATTTCCCCTGATACAATGGCGCTCTGATAAATTTTACTTTCCGCGGCAAGCTTTGAATTGATCTTGGCGACTACGCTAAATCGCTGACATTCATCAAGTGTGGAATAAAAGTGAAATCATACAAAAAAAATCATGAAATTCATAATGCAACATCAAAAAATTTCTCCCGTATCATCCTCAAGTACAAACGACACACTCTTGCTCTTCTGGTGGCAACAAAGCGCCAGTTATGAAGATGCAACAATAACGGCGGCTTGATTAAGACGTTTTCCTTGCCGTGATAATTTCATAAGTGGAATAGTGAAAAGTCAATTGATCGCCATTCTTTTTGCTAAATTCAAATAATTTCGTTTTAGAGAAAGGTGTATTATTCGCGGTACGCACGCGAGGCAGGCAGTCTTGTCCCATTGTTTAGTGCAATCTTTCTTATAAAACGGTCTTTAATCTGTTCTCGGGGGTAATTAAACAAACCAAGGCCGACCAGTGACGATGACGACGACAGACGCAAAGATTCATTTCGCGTTTAAGTTCGTCGTCATTAAGTAGTTCACTGACTTTATGGCATTTACCGCTGCGTGATGCTATTACACGTTAAGTCACTCGCGTTTATCATATTGAGCGTGCGCAAACGATATAGAGACCACGTTTCTGTTCTATTAATAATGAAAATTACGCACGGCGGGAAGGTGAGAAAATTTAATCTGGACTAGCAGCAGATTATAATGTGAGAAGAAAAAGAAAATCGCGGATTATTGCCCATAGTTGGGAATTACTGTTTTGAGGTTGCTTGAGTGTATTGCATTTGCCTACAATATGCTAATGTTATGGAGCCCTATCGGGTTTTAATGTTGCATAAGAATTTCTTTACAGCCGTAATAATATTGGGCGCCTCCTACAATTGTATATGATAGTCCATTCAAAACGCGCGTTATGGTGTTCCAAAATAACACCGTTAAGAAAATCGAACCCTAAAGGTTTTTGGGGTCGCTGATCACGAAAATCGAGGTCCCGCGGTCCTAAAATTAGGGCGTCACCCCTAAAAATGCAAAAAAACACCCCTTTTTAGGGGGTTTCGCGATTATTTCAGTAATAATGAAAACTAATGCGATGAAATGCATTTTTTTTAATATTTATTTGCGAAGGTGGTTGATTTATACTAAATTAAGGCGAACTTTATGGTAAGGGGTACTCCTAAAGGGTTGAAAGTACCCCTAAATTGGCGAAAAATGCCAAAAATTGTAAATTTTTTTTTTTTCAAGTTTATGCTTCAAATTCGATTGTGGGCGTACTGTCAGGCAAAAATAAATTATTTTCAACCCTGAAGGGGTTAAAACTACCCCTGCAATATATTTCATTGAAAACTAAGGGGGGGGGGGTGTTCCAAAATAACACCGTTAAGAAAATCGAACCCTAAAGGTTTTTGGGGTCGCTGATCACGAAAATCGAGGTCCCGCGGTCCTAAAACTAGGGCGTCACCCCTAAAAATGCAAAAAACACCCCTTTTTAGGGGGTTTTCGCGATTATTTCAATAATAATGAAAACTAATGCGATGAAATGCACTTTTTTTTAATATTTATTTGCGAAGGTGGTTGATTTATACTAAGGCGAACTTAATGTAAGGGGTACCCCTAAGGTTTAACTACTTCAAGAGGGTTAAAAATTTTCCAAATGTTTTAATAATATTTCATCAAATATAAAATTTTAATGCAAAACAATAAATTTCAATTTGTTCCAATTACAATTTTAATGTGGGGGTAGTTTTACATCCTTAAGAGTTGAAAAAATTAATTTGCTGATAATACCTTTTGAACCAAATTTCAAACAAAAAGCAAAAAAAAAAATTTTGCAATTTTTTCATATTAAGTTGTTTTTATTATAGTAGAGGTAGTTTTAACCCTTTAAGGGTTGAAAATAATTTATTTTTGCCTGACAGTACGCCCACAATCGAATTTGAAGCATAAACTTGAAAAAAATTGTTTTTTACAATTTTTGCCATTTTTCGCTAATTTAGGGGTAGTTTCAACCCTTTAGGAGTACCCCTTACCATAAAGTTCGCCTTAATTTAGTATAAATCAACCACCTTCGCAAATAAATATTAAAAAAAGTGCATTTCATCGCATTAGTTTTCATTATTACTGAAATAATCGCGAAAACCCCCTAAAAAGGGGTGTTTTTTTTGCATTTTTAGGGGTGACGCCCTAATTTTAGGACCGCGGGACCTCGATTTTCGTGATCAGCGACCCCAAAAACCTTTAGGGTTCGATTTTCTTAACGGTGTTATTTTGGAACACCCCCCCCCCGCGTTTTGAATGGACTATGAGCCACGCTACAACAGGCGACAATTAGCAGCATATCCCATATAAAGAGTTTGACAGTAACGTTGTCTCCTGCAAGCGGACGTACTCACACGCCAAAGATCGACAGACCCTATCAAAATGGAATCTGCCGTGTGAAGGAAAGTTGTTGATTTCAATTTTATTTGAAAATTATTGAAAAATACTACTTGCTTCTAGATTAGCCGATTGAGAAACCGGACGGCGGGGGGCCAACAAGATAACAACATTTATTCTTAATTGCGTTTACTGACATTCTTCACTGCACACCCCTTTATTATAATTGTTAATACGTAATGACCTATTTTACCGCGTATCACCCCTAAATAGCATTCGTCATTAATGAAGAATTTTCGTCATAATTACGTTGCCGTTTGTCGCAGCTATAAGACAATATTGAATTCGACTCTGGCAGCCCAATCGAGGATGACGCCCTGTTGATTGTGCTGGACATAATTCCACGATCGGGAAGACAGGATCTGGTATGAGCTTATCTGGCATTATCGAACACGTATTAACTACGGAAAATGCCGTCATTAGCAACAGAAAAAATGAAGATTAGAAAAAGATCAAGTGATAAAATTGACCCCTTGCAGACCACAGGCAAAGATGGTGTGGGACTGGGATTTTACTCAACCAATGATCCCAAATATTTGAATATCGGAACCTGTTTGATTTGGGTTCCATCGAGGTGAACACTGGCTTTCGATCCGTCCGTTGTGAGCACTTTGGCCATTGATTTTTAACCCGTGGGCGATGCGGGAAATGTGGAATAAAATGTCCGTTGCTTCGGTATCCGAAGACGGCGCTATTGTCGGCGAATATGAAGTCGGTTACGAAGTTGTTATCGTTGTATAGAGCTCATCGAATGCTTCATGCTGTAAACATGCTAAGGGCGAAAATAGTTTCCACAGCGACTGGCAAAAACGAATAGAACACACAGCTTTTCTATGAGTATGAAGGGTGCAGCACAATATGCAGACCACTCGACGACGAGGTCGCCGAGGGTGGCGACTCAATCAATCCAAGTTCTATTTCGTAGCCGTCGCCGCTCAAAGTTGCCTGGGCGGTGTGACATGGGATTGTGTTGCTATTCTCGTATCTTCCTGTGCGCGTGTGTAGCATTCGGATGTCGAAGATGATTATTCTTGTGTGTGCTTTTTAATTTATGTGCACTGTCGCCGTCGCCCTTAGCATGTTTACAGCATCACGCATAATCGCGTCGATCACAACGTTAAAAGAAGTGGCGAAGCGACGTCTTCTTGTCGGACACCTGTTTGAATCGGGAATTTCTCGGAGAAGTCGCTTTGAATACGAACGCTGCTGCTTGGAGTAGTTGGAAAATTTTCAATGGCATGTGTTCAGTTTCCAAGGCTCTCTACAAGCTGTTCCAATCGATTCAATCGAAAGCAGATTTCAAATCGATAAAAACGACGACAGTTTGTTTGCCGCAAATTAGTAATATTAGCAACAAATTTTTTCTTCCATTAGCTGACGGAGAGCGCATAGATAATGCATCCTCGATATCGTCTAAATCCCGCTTGTTCTTTCCAGCTTGTTTGCTCTCGGTGTTTCTGAAGCCTCGATTGTATTATTTTTGTAAATACTTTGCCGAAGATCGAAAGCAGGCCAATACTGCTATAATTCTTGCAATCGCCACTGTCGAATACCATATGTGCGTTATGAGAACGTGGAGTTTCTGTAATAAGACATCACCTCCGGCTTTCATCATTTCAGCGGTTACTTGATCTATTCCCGGTGCTTTTCCATTTTTCAGCGATTTTATGGCCTTCACCTTGATAATTGTCAGTTCGATATCGAGAAACTGATTCGTCGGCTGTTTGGGTGCTGGACCTTGTGGCGGATCGTGGTTGTACAGCCTGTGGAAGAATTCTCTCCACCACTGAGAGGTCACGAAAGTTCCATCCGATTTTTTGATGTCGTTTATTGATGTTGTTTTGCGCCTATCCGCTAGATTGTCTGGTACTCGTGCCTCGACGCCGATTTTTCCATGTCGGCCGGAACGTTATTTCAGTACGATTCTCGTACCGATTTCTTTTTCTGTCGAACTTCTTTTTTCAATCTTTGGTATTGCTCGAAATCGACTTGTTTCATTCGTTTCCGCTGATCGATGAGGTCCAGACAGCTTTCCGAGATCCATGGCTGTCGGTTTATGCCATTACACACTCTACAATAGACTCCGACAATTGCCTTTCTTTTACATGGATATCGTCCGGTATTGTGAGCACCGTGACTTTGTTGGAAAGTGCCATTTGAAACGTCCAATTCTTCTTGACTCGTGGTGGCGCCGTTTTCTTTGCATATGTAATTGCGCTCGAACAAGATAGTGGTCCGATTCGCAATCGGACCCACCCATTGCACACTCGCCTCTGAGCGTCGATCGAAATATTGCGTTGATCAAAACGTAGTCTAAAATCACCGAGTCGTTTCCTGATGGATTTCGCCATTTCGTTGGTGTTTGAGGGGACGGCGGAAAATTCTATTACCAACGATGAAATTTTTTGACGCTGCGAATGAAAGGAGGCGTAAGCGAGCATGATTAAATTGAGGTATCGCATCCAGCATCTGTTAAACCTGATCATAAAATTCGTCCTTGTTCGTGTCTGGGCTGATCTCTGTTGGCGCATAAACGGATACGATATGGGTCTTGATCCCTCCACCGATGGTTATAACCGGATATCGGTTGCAATGCGATAACGCTGCTGGCAGCCGGTCGATCGACCATAAACCCGACACCGGCTTATCGTTTCTCACCATCGAAATAGTAAAGCGTCATCCGGTAAGTCGTAGTTCCGATAGCACAGCAAGTGATATTTTCCATTTTGATAATTCCATTGCTATGATTTTCTTTTGAGACCTGTTCCTGTGCGTACATTCCCCGCGGCGAATTGAATTTCCATTTTAGGTGTGACTAATTTGTCCATTTGTCACCAGCATCCCTGGTCCACAGCGCTGGCGCATTGGTTGCCCCGGATGGAGTAGCATTATTTCGAAAATAGTTCGTTCGTACACCCACCCATGCGGCTTTTGCCTAGTTTATTCGGTTTACCCATTCTGGGAAATTCGGCAGGTCGACCACTCTCCTCCTTTCACATCCTGGACTTTAGACCAGACGATGGCGGAAGGTTAGCGCCAAATGTATTAAAAGTTGAGGATTTGGCCTGTACCCAAGATAGAACGATCTGCGAATCTGTCCAGTACGTGATGTTGTGAATCTTTATACTTTTTGTTCCATCAGTTTTGCTGCCCATGCATAGCTCCAGTCGTCGTAGCGTGATTATCTTACGCGGGGTTACTCGTGACATCGCACAAGGTCTGAGCTGGTACCAACAAGTTAACTACAAGCACAAGATTTTTTCCCAAAATAAACAGAACACATTCACCACAACTGGAAGCCGTGAGAAACTGACACATTACATTATTGGTTGACCAGCTCAAAAAGATAGGCTCGTTCTTCTATGCTTGTAAATTTTTAGAGAAAAATAGTAAAGTTTATTGTAAACTTAAATCAAAGTCTTGAAAATTACAACTTATCATTAATTTCTCCTAATCTAAATCTTCTTAACCACTCTCCCAAAAATTTAAGACACCCAAGAGCCAACAACCTCCTTGATCTGATTTTCGATGTAATATGCCAGTCAGATAGTCAGATCAGATTCCGACTACGATACATAGCATGCATAAATTTTAAGATATCTTTATTTTCTCTTGGAGTTTCTTGTTTTTTTGCATATTCTCGTACATAGTACAACACATGCCTGCAATAAAAGAAATTCCAATAAGCGACCACCTTGAGCGATTAAAATCGTATTAACGGTAAATCTCGACATTAAATTGCACCTGGATTTTTTTGCGAAGAGACCCTTAGTGAAACTGAGAGATTTTAATAATCTGGCGAAAATGTGAAAGAGGAAAGTACCTGGCTGCATTGCTGTTTGGCAGAGGCAATAGTAACAAAAAATCAAAAACTGCGGAAAAATGATATTTACTAATTTTTAAAGGAAACCTTCTCTTTTGACCGCGATCACGGTTAAGTGACCACCAAAGTCAATCAGTGGACTTGTGTCAAATGTTTGCCTTAGAGCAGCCACAAAGTCAACTGATTGTAAGTAAATTAAGTGAAAACGAAGACAAATCCCAACGAACAGCGAAAGTCATCAGTTTAGCCAATCATAACCGAAGAAGCTTACTTTAATTTACTTTTGTTTTCTTCGCGAGTTTTCTTCTTGTACTTAATGAACGAAAAACAGAAACGAAAATTAAATTCCGACGACAATTGGTCTATGGCAGTACGAAGAAGTCTTAATTATTTCTTCGAGATCCGTTGATAAAGAAAGCGCAGTTCATAGATATTAAGGTATGGATATGTACGCGGTCTCTTTGAGATTGAGGACAAAGCAGTTGAACGTTGACGGAAATCACACTACTCCCGAGAATATATCTTTATGCTTTTTGGTATTTAATGTTTTCCGAGTTGAAAATTTTTGAGGCCAAGTACTTGAGGCATTAGTAGCCTAAATCTTTTTTTCTAAAGACGACAGGTGAGTTTTCTTCAAGAATTTGGTTAATGAAGTTTGACGCAGGTATTAATTTGCTTTAAAGAATTGTGTTAACAGTTAATCACTTTAAAAATTGAGGATTGTAGATAGACTTTTTAATAAACTACAACTGCTCTTCATCTAGCAACGGTAATGGTTAGCAAATTCTGTCCGAGGTACGTTTATTTCTGCAGCCTTCCCTAGTCGTGCTCCTTGTAAGATTTGCTTGTAAATTTCCATCCAGAGCGCCTCTACCGGCCAAAGTCGATTGCTTCTGTTGTGCCCAAAATCATTGATGTAATACCCCATAAAAAGCTCGGGAAATATGCAAGGCCAAATGCAAAACGACAAGCACTACAACTTTAGATAAAAAGCTTCATATAGAGTGCAATGTCGAACAGCAGCTCTAGTCGGGGAAGGAAGGAACTGCCACAACCTACCCGCGATATTTTTTAGTCAACCTGCTCCCAACTATTAAGGCCCCCATACAGGGTCAAATTGGATGTACATCGAAGGGCGGATGTACAACCAAAACTATCGATTGTGGGCCGGTCGGCCGATCAAAATACGTTGGGCTTGGTTTGATGAAAATCTGGTTGTACATTCAATTTGACCGGGTATGGGGGCCTTTACTGTCGCGACTTTGACATCGGGGCATCGAGAAACAACTCGCTGGAGTGTTATGCCTCCTGAAACGAGTTGAATCTCATCAACCAACCGATAACATGCGCTTGGGTGGAGCTTAGGAAAGCTATAACAGGAGGAGTCAGGAATGTAAAGAGGGAAGAAAGAAGGAAAGTTATATAGGTGGGAAAATGGAAAGGGCGAAGGATCGTGGGACTGGCCGGGATTCGACCTCTGGGATGGTAGCCAGGCGCCTTACCCCTAGGCTACCAAGGCTTCTGTGTGTGTTTGAATTAGAATCTCAACCAAAGTATTCATCGCCTTGGTAAGTCTGGTTGATCTAGTTATTTCCAAACCCTTTCAACTTTGACAGAATGTACCGAAGATGTGAAAGACTAATGACTAAAGATAAGTCCTCGAGGAGTGCAACGCCTAGTTAGAAAACTAAACTCTGTAATAATCTTCTTTATCCGTTAGCTGGCGGTTCTAGTCGGATGTCCCCGCAACGGATACGCTGTTGTCGGTGCCGCTGGGTCTCGAACTCCTTTCACGATTCGTTTCCATTCTCGACGTTTTTTGGCGAGGTTTCGAGCCCCGTTTACTGATTATCGTTGATTCTTTAAGTCGCCCTAGATATTCTTTAGCCAAGTTCTCTTCGGTGCCGATCGCTCCATTCTACCGAACGGTCTCGCCAGAGAAGTTTACGTGGGAAACGGTTATCATCCATTCGGCAAACTTCCTCAAACCATCGTAGTCGAGGTTTTTTGTATTTCTTCTTCGATCCGTGTCTCCTGATCGCATCATTGTCTAACTATCTCGTTTCGGCGGCGATCGCGGAGTGAGACACCGAAAATCTGCCTCAAGCATCGCATTCGGAAGGCATCGAGCTTGTTGCCGTCCAACTTGAGCAGTGTCCACGTTTCCGTTCCATAAAGAAGAATCGGAAGTATCAACGTTCGGTAAAGGCGTACTTTGGTTTTGATGGCAAAATTTGTTCGTTTCCATATGTACCACTTGAGCAAGGCGAATGCTGCTGTTGCCTGGCCGATGCAGCTGTGAACATCAGCCGTCGAAGCCACTTTCGTTTCCTCGACCAATGATCCCAAATATTTGAACATAGGAACCTGATCAATTTGGGTTCCATCGAGGTGAGCCCTGGCCCTCGATCAGTCCGTTGTGAGCACTTTGGTCTTTTTCGCATTCATTTTTAACCCGTGTAAGATGTCCGTTGCTTCGGCATCCGTGTCGGCGAATACGGCGCTATTGTGGGCGAACATCAACTCTGTTTCCAAGTTGTTGTCGTCGTATCGAACTCCGAATCGTCCATCACGCATAATCACGTCGACACAACGTTGAAAAGAAGTGGCGAAGCGACGTCTCCCTGTCGGACACCTGATTTTATCGGAAACTCCTCGATCGACGAGGTCCAGAGAGCTGCCCGAAATCCATGGCTGCGCCCGTTTACGGATAAGTGGACCTAACTCCATTGCACTACCCATAATGGACTCCGATAATTGCCTTTTTTCTACATCGATATCGTCTGGTATTACGAGCGCCGCGAATTTGTTGGATAATGCCATTTCAAACTCTCGCCCGATGGTCGGGTCTCATAGGCACGCCCAATTCTTCTTGGCTAGTGATGGCAGCGTTTTCTTCGCTCTTTGTTATCGCATCTGTAATTTCGCTGGAACAAAAAAATGGTCCTATCCGCAATCGCACCCACGCATTCCACGTACGTCATCGAGCGTCGATCGGAATCTTACGTTGATCAAAACGTAGTCTAACATCGCCAAGTCGTTGGTGTTGGTGTTTGAGTGGATGGCGGAAGAAGCTGTTGACAACGATTACTCCGTGTCCGAATTGCCCATCGTTCCTGCCCAGCCGTATCGATCTGCGCCTGAATGTGCATTAGTCCCCGCGAAAATGATTAATTCAGTTCGAGGTATCGCATCTAGTGTCTGCTGAAGCTGATCGTAAAATTCGTCCTTGTTCGTGTCTAGGCTGGGCTGGGTTGGCGCATAAACGGACAGGATATGGGTCTTGATAGTTCAACCGATGGTTATAACCGCCAAACCCGTCGATCGACCATAAACCCGACGTCGGCCTCTCGTTTCTCACCACTGGAATAGTAAAGCGTCATCGTTTCGTCGATTGTTGACGGGATGATCTTCAATGTCTCGGATCCAGTAAGTCATAGTTCCGATAGCGCAGCAACTGATATTTTGGATTTCGATAATTGCATTGCTATGATTTCCTGTTGACCGACGTGACGTCCTGTTCGTACTTACATTCCACGCGGCGAATTGAATTTCCATACCGTACCATGATGATTGCCGTGCTTCTGGCAATGTCTCGTCTTGGCCTGTTTAGGAGGATAACCAGGATAGTCCAGGTTTCCAGGGCTCTCTATTTTCGGCTATCTAGCAGCAAATTGAGCGCATCATTTCCGAATCCAGAGTTTGATGGACAGTGAACTTCTAGTGGTCTCTAGGTAAACCTCTGCCCCGACGCCTGCTGCCGTCTTGGAACTGTCGGTGAATACTCGTATATCGAACTTCTTCAGGATTTTTTCCCCTCTTTCTTTCGACGGAGAAGTCCTTGCTGAAGGTCAATCTACATATATATTTATCAAGGATAAGAAAGGTAGTAGCTCAAACGCTTAGAAAGCAGCAAGCTGGATTTAGAAAAGGCCGCTCCTGCATAGACCATATTAAAGTTTAATTTCAGGTCACACATTGCTTCAAATAGCAACACGTCAACACTGCCGTCGATTAGTTTGCCACCAAAAAACATTACCCATTCCCGTCATCTATATGTTGACCTCTCCGCTCCTGCCTTAAGACAAACTCTGGTACCTACAGTGCCTATTACCTTCACTCCAAGTCATTAGCCTTAACTACATTCCTGGTCTAAATGGGCCAAACATATTCTAAACGAATGTACGTAGAAGACACGCTTATGCGCAGGTTGCGTTATTCGACTAGACGCCGTTGACCTTATTCGACTATACTCATATTTATGCTGTATACAAATTAATCCACAGCAATTAGCGAACACCACTCTTTATTGCCTCATTTTAGTGGGATTTTATGCGGCAAAACAAAAATATTATATCACATTTTGCAGGGCAGTTTCCAAGAATTAAATCCGTTAATTTCGACACTTTATTTTGCATAAAAAAACAGTTTCATTTTCCACGCATGATGTAATTATACGTACACTTTTTATTTTTCGGTTAATTCCAAGCAAAACAACCACAACCTAAAATTGGGTGAAAAATGATGGAATTTTTTCACCTGAAATTATGTCATTATTAATTTATGCATCGTTAATAAGCGTTCACCGCCGTTCACTGTAGCAACCTTGTAAAGAAAGTGAATGAGTGGGCCCGCAGGCAGGACGCCTTGGTGCAAGCAGAGCAACATTCTAGACAGGTTCAACACGGTAAATTACAGGTTTAAGTGCAATCAGAAAAGTACGGATTTATTCAAAGTCGATGCTGCAGCGAGCACCGATAAGAAGAAATCTAGGCATCGAAAGCGAAATGCAATTTTAGACTGGTTTTCAGCAGTGCGGTTCACTTTTGATGGTGTTTACTGAGCGCATTTAAAATTTAATGGCGAAAATAAAATACAAGATCAATGGGAGTACTAATTTGCAAACGCATTTCTTTTTTTAGCATAAAAATACGTTGTTAAATAAAATTGCATTCCGCATTGTACCGGATGTAATACATTGTCTCAAAAGTTTTTTGTCCTTAAATCCTTTCCATTTTTTAGGGGTTTGGTCTATAGATTCTTCCTCCTCACACCTACGAGCTAAATGTCTTGTTACCGGAACCTACAAAGATTTATTTTTTTATTACATCCATGTCGCGCTAGCGCTCGATTATCTGGTCGTTGTAGTCTGCGATATCATCTCTATCACATAAAAAAACAACAAATATCCGATTAACCATTGATAGATTAATTTGGATCCAGGACTTGATCATTTATTTTTGGGACAACAAGATCCAACTGAAGAAGGGAATGACCCTGTTATTGGCAGAAACAACAACAACGTGGAGGATAGGCTTTCTTTGATCTCTTTGGAATCAGTGCACGCACCATTTCGTACTATCTAGAATTAATTACCCAATAGGGAGCCCTCCTTTTAAAATCACCAGCTTTCCGCCGTCAACTATAAGATATCACCAAAGAGAACCATAGTTCCAGGCTATTTTATTTATACACACACCGTACATAGAGAAAGACCTTGACTGACTTCTTAGTATAGGGCGGGAGCACTAATTAATATTCTCTGTGCATAGTTAGATGACCTGAATGTTTACTACTTTATATCAATGGAAAAGCAGCATTAAGAGTAAATGTAATGAGATGCGGCAGTTTTTCTTTAATACTAAGTTGCCTATTTTTTATGGCTAGTGAATCGGGCCTAAATGCTGATGTTATATCTTCCTTCTTGTCGTTTCCTAACTTGACCCTGCACACAAGCGCCAGCTTGAAGCTTACTTAAAGGGTGCTTCAAGTACTAATAAATGTAAACGCAAGCACCGGAGTCGATCAAAAAGATTTTTCTGATCGGCTGAGTGCTTATCATGTATAGAATTTTTCAAACTCCGTGACACAAAAAATTTGAGCAGTTCTGCGCACCTCGTTGCCAAATTTTATAAATAATGTTCTATCATTTCCCCTCTTTTTAGTTAAAACGGCAACAAACACTGAAAAAACTCAACAAAATAATTTGCGAAGGAATGCGCGCATGCCGAATGAATAAAGTTAATTTATCTTTCTATGTGTTGAGCAGAGCTTTTAAATACACGTAAAGCCCCTGCTCAACAAAGGCAGTTTATTCAACATAATAAGCATAATTTTACTTTAATTATGCGAAATATTTCTCATTTCTAAATTTAAAATAATTTAAAAAAAATGCTGAAAAAAATTCCTTTGAATAAATGAGCGTTTTCATTCATAAACCGACAGTTTCCCGCAGTCGCAAGCAACACAACCTCCCCGGGCAGAAGCGCGTATGCGACTGGCATCAACAATCTAGTAATCAAAGTGATAAAAACACAAAGGACCCCGCACGTTTCTTATGGAAAATGACTTTCGGTCAAATTGAACGAGTCTATGCTTTTTGGATAGAGGAAGTCTCCCTGAACAAAAGTCTCAAAAAAAAAACAAATTAAAAAAAAAAATTAAATGAACACTAGCATTACTTAAATAATGCGACGTTATTTCTTTGCTATACCGCAAAAAACATCAACAGACCGAAAAATGAAAAACTTCAGATGTCTAAAAGTACCAAAAATCTTAAGTTTTGGGTTTCGTGCCCATTGAGACTTTTGTTCAGGGAGACTTCCTCTATCCAAAGAGCATAGACTCGTTCAATTTGACCGAAAGTCATTTTCCATAGGAAAGGTGCGGGGTCCTTTCGTATTTTTTAGTAGAAATTACTACAAATTATTTCTGTAGCATATGTGTAAAATATAATAACCTTAAAATAAAAAAAATATATAAAAACGGGTGTTTTTCAGTCATAATTTGTAAATTTTTTAAATAATCATTGAAGTCCCAGAAAGATACACCTCCCGGTAGCAATACGCAGTCGCGACTGATTACATGGCAACAAGAAGTGATTTGATAGGAAGAGTTAACTGAAGCTTTTGTCTGAACTTTTAAACATTTTTAAGAGCTTAGCTGGGGAACATGCGCAGGATGTCACGAGGTTTGAAAACAACTATACACCGAGCTTGAAAGCTTGAGTGCTCGAGATTATGAAAGTTAGGATTGTAAATATATGTCTAAAAGCAATTTGTGGAAACGTAAGGAGACTAAATTATTACAAAAGAAATAAAAGCGTAATAAAAGGAAGATAATATAATAGAGTTAATAATAATAATAGAGTTACCCTTCTAACTCAGAAGGTACACTTCTCAGCAGGGCTGAGAAACATTTATCACTACACCGTGGCTTAGCTGAGGCATGCAAACATAAAATATTAAACAACATATAAGATCAAAGAGAGAAGCGTGCAAAAACAAAAAGAGAGTGGGGCACGCATTGAGTCACCCCACATTAAGAAGGGTCCTTTTAAGGACAACTTCACTAGTTAGCAAGCTAAACACACTCCTATTGTTAGTATTTATAAGCATGCGATTAACCGGTTCGAACATGCCATAATTGGTATTAGAGGAATTAATGTGCAAGAGGGGTTCACCTCTCAGGTTGTAGTTATTCACTCTAAATGACGCGCGGCTTTTTAAGAAACCAGAGTCCACCTTGTCATCAGCCGATGAACGAATATAACGTCAGCGACCTCACGGCGCTTATGGAGAGAGCTTAAGGTGAGCAGTTTAAATCTTTTCTCATAAGGTGGAAGACCAAGTGGGTCATCCCACGGGAGGTGGCTGAGTGCAAAACGGATGAACTTCCTTTGAACTGATTCGTTCTGCTAACATGGGAGGAGTACTAAGAAGACCATACCTGGGAAGCATATTCGAGCCAAGGCCTAACCAAAGATACGTACAAGTGTTTAGTGATGAGGGGGTTGCTGAATTCCTTGGACCGTCTTTTTATAAATCCCAGGACTGAATTGCCGTTGGAGGAGATATAATTGATGTGGGTGGAGAAATCCAACTTACTTTCTAACCTAACGCCTAGATCGCCTACAGATTTAGCACGGGGGACCTTGTTGTCAAGAAAAGTATAGTCATAAGTTATAACACCACGTTTCCTACAAAAAGTCATGATCTCACATTTACTAATATTAAGCACAAGGTTGTTGTTGGAACACCGAAAATAGAAGGTGTTTAGGTCTACTTGCAGGAGTTTGCAATCCTCTATACTCCTTGTGTGGCGATACAGTTTGATGTCATCAGCGTAAATAAGGATTTTAAAGTGCGGGGTAACAATATCGTCAATTGAGCCAAGAGACCCAAGATGACTACCTTGCGGGACAGCAGAGGACGCTTTGATGTTTTTAGATTTGACTCCGCGGAATAGAACCTGGTAGGTTCTGTCGGCTAAGTACGACTAGAACCATACCACAAGGGCATGCCTGATTTCTTTAGTTTAAGAACTATAATATAGAGAGAGAGAGAGCTTGTCAGTTTGGTAGCCAGTGACAAAGCCTCGAACTGTGTGTGAAGAGAACTCCAGTAAATTTGCAGAAGTGGAACGGGCTGCCAGAAATCCATGTTGGTTTGTTGAGATAAGTCTGTTGCAGATAGGAGTGATAGCAGCAATAATAGATTTGAAGAGTTTTGGTATAGACGATAACTTCGCAATTGGCCTGTAATTAGATATTTCGTTCTTACAGCCTTTTTTATGGCCAGGTATTATAAAAGCGAGAAATTGCAATAACGAAAAAGCGGCGCATTGAGTGAGCGAGCCGAGCTAGCGCGAAGTGCTCAAGGGGTGGCATCGTCGACCTATATGAACTGCGCAAAGATGAACCGAATAATTCGGCCGAATGTTCGGTTCGGTACATTTCCCCAACCCCAACCAACCCATATTCGGCGCATCTCTAAAGTCAAGTATAATGTTCAAGCGATGATCTTACATTAGATGCAAAAGTAGAAAGAACCTTTCTCATTTATATGGTGGTATTTTTATATTGTTTTTTCAACCTGTCTACGAAAGCTTTACCTTTCTCTTAAGCGAAATATGTAGTAACTTTTCATACTACATCATAAGGATCCTCCAGTGCCATAATTTATATCTTTGATGTCAGTATATTTAAAGGTCAATGAGAAAACCACGCTTCTCAAGATGTTACTACAAATTAATATCACCGATAATTTACAAAGAATTTAAGAAAAAAACAAAATCAAAGAAGAAATATTGACGAAAATTTAAAAAGAACAAAAAATAACTGTTTATATACGCCTCGAACCGGTAAATTAGGAGAAAAGCGCTCAAGCCCGCCTATATCATACCTGTAATCGGTATGAAGTGAGCTTACCTCGACATTGTCAGCAGGTAAGATTGGTAAACTCTAATCCGAAGGCATCCAACTGGAATTCGTCTTGCTTTCTTTTGTTAAACCCGCGAATGCCTTTGAGCTGTCGCTCAGATATTTCATCTGTGCTCCGCTCTTGTGGGGCGCTGGGGCTACAATTAATTTCAAATTTCCACTTTCTGGGTTACTTTTGTGATTTATGGTTGATACACGAGGCAGCGGGCCAGATATGAGCATTGATTTCGATCATCATAACTGATTCACTTTTTTGAGAAGAAAAAAATAAAAATCGTTTTTCTAAGCAGTGGAGATCAGTTTCCCTTTCTTTTAGAAAATGTTTTTTTTTTGGTTTTTGCCTTGGAAATATTTTACAAAAATTCAGATTGCACGCTTTTTTATTCGGCGGTCTTAGCACTCGTAGAATTAGAAAAAACGTAATACATTTTGTAAATTACGCTCTTTTTCGCAACAAGTAATCAAGCCGCTCTACATATTCCTCGAGTTTTTGTACAAGGAAATGCATCGTAAGGTAATTTTGTTTTCGTGTTATTAATAAAAACTTCGAATGCTTGGGAATAGATCTTCAAGTAAAAAGCTGCAAGTCCGCATTATTGTGGTGGAATAATAAAAAGATTCCTAATTAAGTTAACCTAAATAAAAGTTGCTTGAAGCAGATAGGGACGATCATAAGACATAAGCAGCAATCCAAACTGAAAGTCCGTTAAAAAAAATATCGCTTCAACTTCCTTGTTACTTTCCAAGGATATTACATATTTAAATAACTACGTTACATAAGAGCAGATTTGCTAGAAAATTTATTATTAAAAATCACCTCAACTGTTACGGACTTCTGGACAAGGAGGAATTAACAACGCACAATCTATGTACGTTCCAAGCCGTCACTCTTGTGTCAAGGAAAACAGCATAAATAACTACGAACATGTTTATATTTTGAAAACGTTTGGTTTAAATTTTATGAGAAAATTTAAAATTATTACCCAGTCTATATCAATCACGAAAGCTTTAAATCACGGCGTGGTGTTAAGAGGAAACTAACTTACCCAGTTTTATATTAAACATTTCCGTCAGACATTTTATGTAGGTTTGTAAATTAAAGGATATTGATATTGAGCTCTAGGAATATTTAATATGGGATCGTTTACTTGCGGAAGCACTGCGCTGCCTGCACTGTTCATTCAACAACAATTATATAGTCCTTACTAGCGCATTACTATATGGTCGCCCTAGATCCAAAATGGCGTAACTGCCAATTTTATAAGAATGCGAGAAATTTAAGCGGGCCACTTGTGCGACATTTATTGCAATGAGATAAATGCGGCAATGCGGTAATTACTGCAACGCAACAAATATCGCATGATCCCATTTGAAAAGCACCCAGAGTGCTGTTGCACATCAATGCGACCAATCGAAATATTGCATTGCAACATGAAGGAAATATCGCAAAGAGATAGAAACGTCTTCCTTCATTGCAATATTTACAGCATGTTGCATTGCGATTTTGAGGTTTGACTTGATCGGAAGCGTTTATTGAAAAATTCAAAAATGAATTAAAAAAAAAATAAAAGATTTCTTTAAAAAATACCAAATTACAGGCATTTTATCTTAAGTAGAACTCATTTTGTTAAACTTGCTTATATTTACAGCATCATACCTTGCGGTAAATGTCGCATAAATATACGGTTTCAAATCTCAGTGCAGTAATTACCGCTTTGCGGAATTTATCTAAATGCAATAAATGTCGCACAAGTGTGCGGCCCCGCCTTATGCATTATAATAATTTAGCTCTCAACAACATACCTTCTCGGAATATGTTTTTTCATCAGTAAAAGCATGTAACTGAATCCTTCGAACTAATTGAACCCATTTCTTGTCCCAGATATCATGTGAAAATGTTCTTGGGAGATTTGCACACCATAGAAGGTGGGTAACCCGTGTAAACGCACTATACCAACATTTTACTTGAGAATACTAATGATAATGAACAAGAAAAACATTGATATAACTGCAAGTAAGAGCATGGTCGTTGGAAGTACTAGGATTGTGCGTAAGGCTATTAGTCCATGGAAATGGTACTTTAACATTGCAAAAATGCAGGACAAGGTTTTATTTTTGGGATGTGTAGGGGGGGTCAGTGTGAGCTTAAGTTTGAGTTTTCGGGATTCTAACCCCCCCCATTTGGCCGCCATCTTGGAAAACGTGTGCAAATTCAAATAATTTCATTTTAAACCATATCGTACCTTGTAAAACATGGCATAACAGCAATGAAAACCCGCAAAAAAATGCGAAAGAATTTTATTACATTACTCAAACATCGGCATTTCTTATAACGTATAGTCATTCATTCATTATTATTACTTGCTAGCTGTTATTGCTAATTTCTAGGAGGTAAAATTGTAATAAAATATTCCGAAAATCTGTCACTTTCATACCTTCGGGGCGCTGTAAAACCCTTCGTAGTGAATGAAATTAAAAAAGTAATGAATGAAAATTATTCCTAATGAAACCCTCTACAAAAAACTTGTTATTATTTTTTTTGTTAAAGTTGAAGGAAAAAAAGTTATAGCCTTTAAAAGAAAATATCGTGACTAATTTTTGTGTTCTAAGGCTTATAACTTCTTAATTATTCATTTTACCACAAAATGTTTAAATAATAAATTGTAGATTATTTAATTCTAAACAAAAAGTGTCCTTGCAAGTTTTCGGTAAGATGTACCGTTTCGGAGATATAGTGGAAAAACCATTTGCACACGTTTTCCAAGATGGCGGCCAAATGGGGGGGGTTAGAATCCCGAAAACTCAAACTTAAGCTCACACTGACCCCCCCTACACATCCCAAAAATAAAACCTTGTCCTGCATTTTTGCAATGTTAAAGTACCATTTCCATGGACTATATCTAGAAAACCACCTAACGCACTATAGAAGCCACTCGCACAAGTAAAAATGCCTTAGTTCCCGGAAAAGACAAGCCTGTGAGGATAACTTCATATGTGAACTAAAATATGTAGTAAAAAGGGCGAAGACAACAACAGGCAAGGAAGTTCTACCAAGTAGTATGTGGTAGGATGCAATTTACCCCAGTTTGTATATACAAGGAGTAATATGATCTCCAATCTCAAAGGTATCCTATAGTAATAAGAAGAGCATTTTAGTTTCAGCATAACTGCATAACTTTGAGGGATTTGAGTGTCAAACCAACGAGGAGAGGAAACTACCCCACCCCTAACGCCCCAGTCTATACGCCCAGTTAAGTGTGGTCATGTCGGAAAAGCTTCCGCCATCAGTGCAGCAGCCAGTTGAAAAAAATAATGCAAAATCAGAGCGGTATGTGGAATTAGAAAAATCACTATGATTCTGAGAATAGGACATCGTTCCCTCCGACATTGTAGACAGAGATCCAAGCCTGCACGACGAAGAGCTATAAAGTCAAACCTAAAAACTCTCCAGAACCCTTTCCTCTCTCCTTAGACAAGCAAATAACCTTAAATGAGCCCCAAGATGTATTAGACTCATACAAAGATTCAACACCGTGAATAGAATAAATTAGCTTTATGGAATGATGAGAAACGCTCCTTCAGTCTTACTAAGCTAGGAGCTGCTCGAGCTCATTTCAACAAGCCCGGAAATTACCAGAGATCCCTAAAGTATCCAATAAAATTTACCCCATCACTAAACACCTAACAATATCTTACAGTCCTAAAAAAATCTAAAGTACTAGACTAGGTTGGCAAACCTTTTTCATACGATTTAATCAAGCTTAGGAATCGCCTTTTGTACTACTGATTCGTCATGTCGTTTATGTCGCGGTGCAATGTCTACTACTAAGTTGCATTAGAATAATAGAGGTCTGAAGGCTTGAGTGGATATCGATAACTCTTACGTTTGAACTCAGAAATTGAGTTGAGTTGAGTTCAGAAATACTTATTACGGACCGCAGTTAAACAAATGATATCGCGGCCCACTTTGAAAAAGCATTATGGTCCCGTAGGTCGGGGTGTTATATTGGGTGAAATAAATTTAGTTTAATATAATTTAGGGAGTTTCAAAGCTGTACTGCGAAGAAAAAGAATTATTCAATTATTTCTGAGGAGTTGCTAAAGCTGCACAAACTGATTGAGGTATGCAGGTTTGCGCTCGTGTAGGATATCGTGAAACAGTCGCAGAAGTCTATACTAACGATAGTCAAGCAGCCCAAAACGGAGTTCGAGTAGGGTAAATGGGTTCAAAATGGCGTAACATATAAACAAAATGAACACAATCGTTCAACGCGAGTTTGTAGGCGCAAGAAGAAGATGGAAAGGCCATGAATTAGAAGACTTAGCAGTAAAGCTTTAAACAATCTCTTAAGTAAGCAATGGTAGCGAAGTTTAGACAGGAGGTTTTACTAACAATGCAACTAATGTGACCGCAGCAGGTCCATTCGAAGGATTTAGCTGAAGCAAATTTAATGTCAACTGAAGTGGGAGGAGCGACTCCTGAATGCGCTTTTAGAGTATAACGAAATTCCTCTCAACTTCATAAAAATTTGCAGTTAGGATAAATAAATTATAATTTTATTTAATTTATTCTTTCATTAAGCTTTTCCCGGATTCTCTTATATTTTTTTTAAACATTTATTTAAGTTTTAAATTTAACGACTTTATTTTAAAACGGCGGTTAAATTATATAACCGAAAGTTTTTTTATTTCATCAATGAAAACTTATACTACGACAATTAATGTATACTGACAATGAACACAATATAATACGACTATTCAGTTCAACTACCCAGCGGGGAATTGAAGCGCTCTCGAATAGATTCTGAAGCGCTGAAATAGAATGCCAACGCGCTTCTTATTCATATCCCAATTCCCTTCCTTTTAACACAGGCATGTCATCAGAGCGAAGCGCTTATATTTTATTGTTGAAGAAGCGCAATCGAAGCAGGGAAATGGAAGCTTTTGAGAAGCTCCTGGAGCTTTTGTTTTCACCAAAAATAGTATTTCATAACAGACACGATTATTATAAAAGCACAAATTTACCAACTGTGGAGAATAAAAAAGAACTGGAGGAAAACAAAGCAAAAAATGAGAGTATAGAGTGGGTGCTTCCAAAGAGCTTCCATAACATATGAATAGGAAGCGCTGCTTTCTTGCTTCTTTTGGCAGCGCTTGGTAAATTTCCCGCTGGGTATTAACGTAAAACTCATACATTTCTATTTTTTATTTTTCAAGTCAATGAATCAGTGTATCTATGTTTGAATACATTTAATACTTGTACAGTGTAAGCGTACGTGCCCAGCGGGGAATTGAAGCGCTCTGGAATAGATTCTGAAGCGCTGAAATAGAATGCCAACGCGCTTCTTATTCATATCCCAATTCCCTTCCTTTTAACACAGGCATGTCATCAGAGCGAAGCGCTTATATTTTATTGTTGAAGAAGCGCAATCGAAGCAGGGAAATGGAAGCTTTTGAGAAGCTCCTGGAGCTTTTGTTTTCACCAAAAATAGTATTTCATAACAGACACGATTATTATAAAAGCACAAATTTACCAACTGTGGAGAATAAAAAAGAACTGGAGGAAAACAAAGCAAAAAATGAGAGTATAGAGTGGGTGCTTCCAAAGAGCTTCCATAACATATGAATAGGAAGCGCTGCTATCTTGCTTCTTTTGGCAGTGCTTGATAAATTTCCCGCTGGGTGATTGTGGTTTCCCTAGAGTGTATTTCCAAAGTAGTAGTGAAAATGACGTAACGCACACTGTACTCCAAAATTGTAAGTACACGTATTTAAATTAGAAAATTAAACTCGCAATAAGATAACAACAAAATTAATGCGTAGCGACCGCTACATAACTCCCCCTTCAGCGTAAGCGTCTATAAAAAAAAATATTAAAATCATGATTGAAAATTTACTTTACAATCGAAACCGAACTCTTTTCTTCGAACTACGTGTTACCGGCTTATTACTGTCTTCGTTTCTTTCTATGTGTGCCGGTTTTAGTCTATCAATAGATACATTTACTACCTTTCCGTTAACATCTATCGAAAAATTTTTTTCTCCCCTTTTGATCACTCTATACGGTCCTTCATATGGATTTTGCAATGAACTTCTCATCCTATCCGTCCTCAGGAAAACAAATTCGCAGTCCCTTAATCCCTTTGGCACAAAGAAACCTTTCTTTTGTTCACGAGAGTCTGTTGGAACAATATTTCTCATATGGTTTCTTAGCATTGCCACAAAATCTGTTGGGTCTGATACAATCTCTGTGTCTCTTATGAAGAACTCTCCTGGGATTCTTAGCGCTTGACCGTATACTAACTCTGCTGGACTACACTTTAGGTCTTCTTTTATTGTAGTTCGCATACCCAGCAAAATAGCTGGTAAATGCAGTAACCAGTTCGGGTTATTCATCTTGGCTCTCAATGATTCTTTAAGTTGTCTATGAAGCCTCTCTACCATTCCATTCGCTTGCGGATGATATGCCGTTGTTCTGATCCTATGTGTACCCAAAAGCTTCGAGAATTCCTCAAACATTTTTCCTTCAAACTGACCTCCTTGGTCAGTGGTAACCGTCAATGGAATTCCGAATCTTGGAAAATACTGTTCGTACAATGTTCTAACTACCATCTGTGCAGTGATATTTTTAAAAGGATAGACTTCGGGCCACCTGGTGAAACGGTCCACGATCGTTAATAAATACGTGAATCCTTCTGCTGGCTGGAGTGGTCCAACTATGTCTATATGAATGTGTTCGAACCTTCCTGTTGGCGCCTTAAATTTTTCGACTGGAGATTTAGTATGTCTATAAATCTTGGCTTTCTGGCATTCTATGCATGTTTTCGCCCATAAATTAATTTCGCTGCTCATCCTAGGCCAAAAATATTTTCCTGTTATCAGCTTTCTTGTACTTCGAATACCTGGGTGTGCTAAATTATGTACAATGTTAAAAACTTCTCTTCGTAGAGTTTTTGGAATGAACGGTCTGTCTCTACCCGTTGAACATTCTAGCCAAATTTTATTACTTGTTGCAGGTACATCTTTTTCTATTAATATTATTCTTGAATTTCTACCAGAATCTTCCATTAAATACTTTAATTCTAAATCATCTTTCTGTTCTTCTGCAATAATTTCTAAATCTATTTTCTTTTCTTTAATCGCGTCACAATCCTTACTATCTGTCTCTACTCGGGATAATGCATCCGCTACTACGTTAGCTTTTCCTTTGATATATCTAATATCCGACGTAAATTGCGTAATGTAATCCAACTGTCTCGCCTGTCTTGGACTTCTTTCAGCTTTTGTCCATATTGCCGAAGTTAGCGGCTTGTGGTCTGTGAAAATTGTAAACTCACGACCTTCCAGAAAATGTCTAAAATGTTTAATTGCCAAATATATGGCTAAAAGTTCTCTATCGAAGGTTGAATATTTCGATTCCGCGGCGCTTAATTTTTTCGAATAAAATGCTAGTGGTTCAGGCCCATTCTTGCCTGTTTGCTCCAGCATTGCTCCTACAGTCACGTTCGATGCATCAACTGTTAAACTAAAAATCGCGTTCTCAGAGGGATGAACTAATAGAGTTGCTGAAGTAAATGCGTTCTTAGCTTTGACAAAAGCGTCCTCGCATTCCTTTGTCCACTCTAAATTCTTCACTTTCTTACCTTTTTTAAGCTCTTTGGCTAAATGACTATGAATTGGACTTAAAATTTCTGCTAGTCGAGGAATGAATCTATGGAAGTAGTTTATCATTCCTATAAACTGTTGTGCCTCTTTTATCGATTTGGGTGACGGAAAATTTCTAATTAATTTAACCCTGTCTTCTGATGGAAGTATTCCGTCCTTTGTAATTTTGTGGCTTAAAAATTCCAATGTATGAACACCAAAAAGACATTTCCCTGGATTAATGTTGATTCCAAATTTTTCAAGTCTTCCAAAAACTTTTTCCAAATGAGCTTTGTGCTCTTCTTCGTCCTTGCTTGCTACAAGAATGTCATCAATGTAAACGAAAATAAATTCAAGTCCGTTTAGTACTTGATCCATAAAACGTTGAAAAGTTTGGGCAGCGTTCCTAAGACCGAAGGGCATTCGAGTAAATTCGAATAAACCGAAAGGTGTAGTAATAGCTGTCTTGAAAATATCTTCCTCTGCCATAGGTATATGGTGATATGCTCTAACCAAATCAATTTTCGAAAATACCGTGCACCCATTCAAATTCAACGTGAAATTTTGGATGTGTGGAATTGGGTACCTATCTGGGATTGTTATTGCATTAAGTCTTCTATAATCACCACAAGGTCGCCAGTCTGAACAGTTCTTTTTCGGTACCATATGTAAAGCGGAAGAAGCTGAGGAAGAGGATGGTCTACATAAACCTAACTTAATCATATGATCAAATTCCAATTTTGCTATTTTGAATTTATTGTTGTCAAGTCTTCTAGGTCTGGAAAAAGGTAACTGACCTTTTGTTTGGACAGAGTGTACTATGTTGTGTAGTACTGGTAAGTCATAACGAGGTGGTTGGGTTAGTGAGGGAAATTTTGATAGTATTTTGCCGTATCCACTGTCAAAGGAACAATGCCTGGGTGATGGACTGTCTGCCTTAATCATAATTCCGTTAACACTCAACTCAGTATCGCCGTCGATTAAACGTTTCCTTTTAAGATCAACCAATAAATTAAATTGCGTAAGGAAATCTGCACCAATTATAGGTTTATTGACACTAGCTACTATAAATGGAAATGTTAAATCCCTTCTTAATCCGAAATCGATTTTCAACAGTTTATTTCCATATGTGTTTATCGTCGAACCATTAGCTGCTGAAAGAATAAAATTAGGATCTTTCTTGTATTTGCCAAAATAAACGTTAGGAACAACAGATAATTCAGCTCCTGTATCTATTAGAAATTTAAATTTATTTTCTTTATCAAAAACAAATAGTCTACATGACTTTCTTGGAATAACATTTTTACAACACGCTGAAGGGATACTTAGTTTTTTGAATTCTTATAACTACATGGTTTAACACATTTTTTGGCATTATCTCCAAATTTAAAGTGAAACCAGCAAAAAGGCTTATTATTTTCTCTATGTCTGCTATTTGAACGACTTCTACTTCTTGATCTAAATCCGTGTTGAAAATTATTATTTTTATTATTAATAGTAAGTCTCTTGATTAAATTTGCTAAATCTTCAATTTTATTCTCCAGTAAAGTTATTTTCTTTTTAACATCAAGGTTATTTATGCTGAAATCTTCTTTGTTCAGGAAAGGATTTGCCGAATTGTTACCGATTGCCGAAATGAATTTAAATTTAGATGCTTCGAAAATCTTGTCTGCTAACAAAATCAAATCTTGAATATTCTGCTTTCCAGATGCCATTAGAGCAATATTTATATCCGAAGGCAGTTTCCGCATCCATAACTTCTTGATTAATTCTTTCCCTAAATGTGTTGATGTTCCAGCCAAAATGTCCATTGATCTGTAGAAGTCTGACGGTTTCCTGTCTCCCATCTCCGAGTTGGATAAGAGCTGCTCCAACTTATTCTCTTCAGATTCCGTGAAGCGTTGAATCAAGGTCGATTTAAGGGCCTCGTACTTGCCTTCCCGAGGTGGGCTTTGAATAAAATCCAAAACATTCATAATTATTTCTAAGGGAAGCGCCTGGATGACATGCTCGTATTTCGTATCATCCAGCCTAACTCCCTTAGAATGAAATTGGCTTTCCGCCAAAACAAACCATGCTTCTGGACACGGTGACCAAAAGGAGGGTAGTTTAACGGCAGAAGCGTTGATTTCACTAAAAGTATCCCCCGAATTTTGCACACTCATTATTTTCACACTATATAGGCACTAACGTAACACGAAATTCTTTTAAAATCAAAGAAAAGAGTTTCGATTCACTTAAAATTCGCGGAACTTCTTATAAATTAATTTCGCGGACGATAGCGTTGACGGAGGACTCAAACTTTAAAACCGACCGTTAAATAAGGAAAATTTCGACTTTTAAAAGAAAAGATCATATAAATCAATTAAAGAAGAGAAATTAAATCAGAAATTCACTACTACCAGGAAAAGTTTTGTATTTTAAAAGAAAATTTTTGTGTTTTGTTTTTTTTTTTAAAAGAAATTAAAAATGGTGAAAATTATTAATTTAAAATGAACTTAACTTCCCTTAAAAGTTTTATTGAATCTTCTTTCTTCTCCTCTCTTACGTGTATTCTTTCTTCTTTTTTTTAAAACCCTTCTTCTTAAAATTGTTCTTTTATTCTTTCTTCTTTCTTCTTATGAATTTTCTATTTTATTTTTGAATTAAAATCCTCTTCTTTTTGTAATTCCTCAATCTTCTTTTTAAAAATTGTAGGAAAAACTTCTTTCTTCGTTTCGGGGTCACCAGATGAAGTGGGAGGAGCGACTCCTGAATGCGCTTTTAGAGTATAACGAAATTCCTCTCAACTTCATAAAAATTTGCAGTTAGGATAAATAAATTATAATTTTATTTAATTTATTCTTTCATTAAGCTTTTCCCGGATTCTCTTATATTTTTTTTAAACATTTATTTAAGTTTTAAATTTAACGACTTTATTTTAAAACGGCGGTTAAATTATATAACCGAAAGTTTTTTTATTTCATCAATGAAAACTTATACTACGACAATTAATGTATATACTGACAATGAACACAATATAATACGACTATTCAGTTCAACTATTAACGTAAAACTCATACATTTCTATTTTTTATTTTTCATGTCAATGAATCAGTGCACAGTGTATCTATGGCCGCGTTCAATAATGCAGGATGCGTGCGCAAATGACTTATTCAGCAATTGAAAGTGTGAAGCTTTCAATGACTGAATAAGTCAATTGCCCACGCATCCTGCATTACTGAACGCGCCCTATGTTTGAATACATTTAATACTTGTACAGTGTAAGCGTACGTGATTGGGTTTCCCTAGAGTGTATTTCCAAAGTAGTAGTGAAAATGACGTAACGCACACTGTACTCCAAAATTGTAAGTACACGTATTTAAATTAGAAAATTAAACTCGCAATAAGATAACAACAAAATTAATGCGTAGCGACCGCTACATCAACCACTAGGATACAAGTCAACCGCTGACGCAACTCAATAACAAGCTTCTTCACACAAATATAATGTATTTCATCTTTTGGTGTAGAAAAAAAACTGCACATGGTGTGCTTACATATGAATCTTAGAATATTTTATTAATAAGGAAATATCTTTAATAAAAATTCTTAATAAAAGTGGCCCGAGAATGGAGCTTTTGGGGAGTCCACAGTGTAGAACGGCACTTGAGGAGCTTTAGCCACCTGGTTTAACCATTTAAGAGCGGTTATACAGGAAATTTTGCAAAAGTTTAAGAACAGAAAGAACAAAATCTTGTTTTTTGTAATTGTGAGGCTAGTTTTCGCAGAAGTAGGGCGAGATTGAAGGCTGAGATGTTTTCGAAAGTCAGATTGCCATTAATTTATAAGTTTAAGATGCTCACAATATGCATTTATTTGAGTAGCCATCAGCTTGTCAGCGACCTTTACCAGAAATGCAAGAATATTGATAGGCCGAAAATCGGATAGGACTGGTAGGAGAAGTGGATTTGATTAAATTGATTGATTAAGGGAAACTTTGGTACCGTGAGACAGGAGTTCAAAACTATGTTAAACAATGCAGAAAGTAGCTCGGCAGTCTTAAGGTTAAATCCGAGTAAAACTAAGAAATGTGGATAAATGCAAATAATTCTGTTACCTCGATAGTGATTAATTCTGTTACCTCGATAGTCTTATTACCGAATATGGCAGTGCAGAAGACGTCAGTTTCAGAATAAATAAAGAAGCGCGTTTGCAAGCCAGTTTTGCATATCGTTGTTACGATCTTAAAGTCTTCTATGTGCCAAATTTAAAACTGAAAAAAAACTGTTTCGTGAAACAAACAAAAATTGTGCCAAAAACGGAGGTGCCAAACAGGGCCTTGACTGGAATCCGTAGAGTTGGAAGACTTAGAAAAACATGGAGGAGAGCCCTACCAAAGAGGCCACAACAAGAACAACTGTTTCCGCAATATTCATTAAAGGAGCAGAAGAAAAAGAATTCTGTACTCATAACAGACTACTTCGATATTGACCAAAGAAGTGTGCTAGCTTGTAAATATGCTTGTTTTCTTTGCTATCTCCATGACACTCAATGTTATTGCGGATGCGGTCTTTATTTTGATTTGTTACCAAGAAAAGCAATAGCTTGGATTTTTTCAATTAGCCCTGGTCACTCGGTGTACCCCAAAAGCAAATTCTCTAAGGCCGGTTGTGAAGTTTAATCACTGCTCATCGCTGGTTTTTTTTCCTTTTCACATATTGGCACCTTCTAGTAAAAAATATTTTGTAAAATCTTATTGATTAGCGATTGCCGCCCGTGGGTGTTTTTTAGGACGCCTAGCCTTATTTACTTCAATCTACGTCGCGGAAACAATATCCATACATAAAGTAGGCTTGTTTGAAGTAAACTCTTTAATGCAACTGCTGATAAAAAAAACATTTTCTGTTCCTTGGTAACGCCCATCCTCCAGAAGAATTTTACTAGATCCAGTAATGCTTCCTTTATCTGCAAGGGGGCCTCGGTAGTCTAGGGGTAAGGCGCCTGACTACTATCCCAGAGGTCCCGGGTTCGAATCCCGGCCAGCCCCAAGGTCCTTCGCCTTTTCCACTTTCCCACCCACATAACTTCCCTTCTTTCTTCTTCCCTCTTTACATTCCTGATTCCTCCTGTCATAGTCTTCGCTAGTCCTTCCCAGCTCCACCAAGCGCATGTCATCGGTTGGCTGATGAGATTCAACTCGTTTCACGAGGCATAACACTCCAGCGAGTTGTTTCTCAAATGCCCCGATGCCAGAGTCGCGAAATGGTTGGAAGTAGGTGGAATAATAATATCGCGGCTAGGTTGTGGCAGCTCCTTCCTACTTCTCTGTCTCTCTCTTTCTACTTTCTATCTTCCGGCTAGAGCTGCTGTTCGACATTCTATACGAAAAAAATAGATAGTACAAAGGGGCTTTCCCTAAAGCCTATCGTCTATCACAAAAAAAGGATAGGTGTTAACAGAGAGATCATTCAAAGCCAACTTATAGCATCATGCTCGCCTCGAACTCTTCTCCAGATACTGCTACCTACTCAATGGACAGGGTTTCCTTGCGAGGTATATACAAATACATATATGCCTCAAAGAGCGTATTCTGTGAAGATTGCTGCCTTATTCAAGAAAATATAATATAGGGTTACAGTATCTTATTTATATCTTACAGGGTGATATCTAAACGTCTACCAAAAAGATTTCATAACGCCCTAGCGGCTAAACCGTTTCGATAAAAAAGGATAACGACCAAGGCATGCCTTGAAAGAGATGCACAAAAGACGCATTACAGGTCGAGGTTTAAAAAGAACAAAATCCAATACAAAATGTGTAATCTAGAATAATATTTTTAAACCAAGCATATTACTGCCAAATATAAACAAAAATCGAGAATATTCTTATAAGAAACATTTTATTAGTCTGTGGAATCCTCATAACTAAAATCATCACAGTCACTATCATCTATGTAATAGGATTCATCATCTCCTGCTATCTTTAATTCTTCTATTTTTTTAAGCAGAGCTTCTCGGGTATGTGGAATCCTTACTACTGGTTTAGCCTTGACATCATCTAAACCTTCCGCTGTTTCGCCATCTTCCTCAGGTATATCATCCTCTGGATTTACTTCAATTTCCTCCTTCTTACCCTTTGCCATATACCTCATAAAAGACCTCCTCTTCCTTTCAGGAAATGATTTAACAAGATTTTCCATTTCTACCTTAAGTCTTAGCTGTTCTTCCTCTGTCGGTTCCGGAGGCTCGATTCTAACTTCATCAGCGCTCTTAAGGCATTTCGCACAGACTCTTGCTTTTAATGCACACTCCTTGCATAGAACATGATAAGCCTTCTTTACGTTTCTATTTTGGCATTTTATACAAGTTTTTGGCTTACTTAAAGCCTTGTATTTCTTATATTTTATTTTCCATTCAATAACTGCCTTACATCGTTCGCAAACCTCGCAGACATGAAGAGCATTTAATTTTTTCATTTGTGGTGTTTTGTCGTGTAAGTCATTCTTGAAAACATGACGATTTTTATGTTTTTGTGGACGAGTTCTTGATGTATTTCCTCTTTGGGTGCTCATGTTGGAATCTGAAAATGTTTTCTTCATTTAAATGTAAACTTAACCTCTTGATGTGCTCTCACCTGTTATGAATGGTTTGATTAGCTTTGGAAATATCACTCAAGGCTTTGTTAATCTCTTCCAGACTTTTATTTGTGTTAATTTCAATTAAATAATTTATAATTTAATTTATTATCCTGAAATATCAACTACTTTCACATCTAATTAAAGAAACTCGTGCTGCACCGACTACTGTCAGTAGAACTGTCAACATTTGACACTTTAAATAAGAAGGGAAATTATTTAAACATAAGAAGGAAATTTTAAGTTCCTTTTAATTTATTTTTTGAACGTAATAATTTTTATTTTTATATAGATATGTATTTTAAAAAGCTATTAAATATTATTTATATTTTAGGGTAAATCCTTATCTGGATCTAACGACAAAGGATGTTTGATTTAAAACTGTGCCTGCTTGACTTAATTCGTCCATCGTCTTGTCCGAAGCCGAAGAAATCGCTAAAAGAAATGTCCAACCACTATTCATCAAATTTTATGCAAAAGTATAACGACGTTAACATAATTTACTTCAATGAAAATATGTCGATGACTAGCAAGTACGATTTAAGAACATTTTCGCCATGCAATGCTGGTAATTTTCGTACAAGTCCAATGAGCAATAGTTTTCCAAATCGACAAAAATCAAACAGAGAATGGGGCTCAGAGAGTGTCAGCTTTGAATTTTCATCTGACGATAGAGAAGATAAAACGGAGGAAAGTGATACTGATATTATATCAACGGATTTAGAAGAATCTGGCGCGGATCCGTTGGATTCCTTTTGTACGTTATGCACATCGTCGTTCAGCTTTAATCGTTGTAGATATTGTGATACTTCTGCATGCAGTTCAAAATGTCAATCAGAGAAGAGTGATAGCTGTGGATGTTATAAGGATAGAAGTGTAACAAGGTATGTAATTCATATAAGTTATTATTTATTATTTTTTATTCTGAAAAAATGTCGATTATTTGATTGAATGTTCGTTCGCTCAGGTATTTTTTAGATAAAATTGCCCATATAACAGTTAACTTTGCTATATAAATGGCACTGGAGAAGGTGTGGAGCTCAGCTAGTAACATTTAAAAACTTACCCTAAAAGTATGCAAGTTGTGATGAATATTCGTTATCGCAAAAGCTTCGTAGTTCCCAAAGAAAAGCCTAACGTTATGCAAAAGTTGTTATAAAGAAAATTTCCGTTATTTCTTATATGCGCAAAAGCTCAGCAGCAAAACTTTCGCGCCAAATTATTTGAAAACAAGAAAAACCGCTTTCGAATTGTTAATAACAAAGTTCGGTTGTTTAAATAAACAATTGAACATGCCGTACTAGATTCCCATAGGTATTAAAGCTTTTATAGATTTTCTCACATTAAATTCAAAACAAAAAAAATAATCCAGATATTATGCAGGAATGGCACGGCAATAAATTCTTTTACATTGTTTTCATATTGTGGACATACAAAGTTGTTTTACTCGAAAGTGAAATTAATTTATTTCCATGCAAACGCGTTTTTACCTTGTTTATTTTTTATGTGCACAAATTATAATGATTCGCACCATTATAATTGAATTTTTCATTGCCTTTCTACGTATATAATTGTATTTTCTTTATTCATATTTAACCTTTCTGATATTTGTAGGTAACTGTTTTAATTTTGCTGTGAATGATGGTAGTAGAATTGATATTTATTGTTGGGTTGAATGTTTTGAACTGCTATTAAATATGGGCCTTTTCGGAAACGCAGAACTGCGATCACTCTGCAACATTCAGCTACAGACTTCCAATTGCTGAATATTGCAGAATGACCGCAGTTCTGCGTTTCCGAAAAGGCCCTATAACTGTTGCTAATTGTTTATAGATAATATCTAGATAAAGACTAAAGAGCTGCTCGAGCCAACCAGCACAATAGTGAATGGTGAGATCCCAAGTGCTAACAAGAACTTGGTCGGGAAAACGCTGCAGTAGCTAAGAAAATTCAAATAAACGTAAGATCTGTCGTAGGCACGCACATATCATTGAAAGGGGAGGGTTCATAGATGATAAATTGCAAAGATTTCCAGGCATGATGAATAGTCGCCTAGCAGAGACCTGTTGAAGCATAAGTAATGTGTAATAGACGAAAGTCTAGGTAGATGGATTGTACATGTTGAACAAAAATAATGGCGACGACATGGTGCCTGAGCTGGATTCTATTAATACGGACCTACGGATCAGCAACTTGTGCCAACAAATAAACCAAACCGAAAATAGCAATTGAGGCTTTGTATTTGAATGATATAACAATACAGAGAAGCCACGAATCGTACACATATTTGAATGAATCTGGAGAAAGTGTTAAGGGTAGCAAGATTTTATTTGAGATAACTGATAATTTGGACTCCTTGCTCCTCCCCCTTCCATTTGCTTTTTCCGCCTGTAGTGGACACACAACTACCAAAACGTGAGTACTCACTCAAAATGAATTTCATTACGCTTGATCGAGCAGCTACCATGCTACTTTCTGGAGTTCGCAAAACCGCGTAAAAATGTTTCTGTAGGATTTAGCCATATCTTGAGGCTCCCATTTAAACACAGGTCGCCGGCAGGCCGTGGTCTGAAAGTTTCGCATTGAGGCTAAGTATCACCGCCAACTGTATCTGGCCTGCAGTCCAAGATAAATGACAACAATTTTTATGTGTTTGGGTATTTATCGTCAGTTCTTGCCTGAAGATCTGAACTTCTGTTCACTCTCAAGCCGTGAATTTACGGGAAGAATTCACACCGTATCCACTCGGAATGGAAAACAAGACGACCTAGGCGCAAAAACCATCCACACTTGCGGTCGCGCTTGTTAGCAGGTGTTCACGGAGTGAGTCTGGAGCCGTCTAGAAGTTTTCGTTGAGGCCGTGAACATTTTTGCTCTTGAATTAGCAAATCGTCTCCGCCTATGTGTCTGTATGACTTCACTCGGCTTGTATGCCACGGCTTGTCAAGCGGATACCTTAAGTATCATCCCTCAGTCAGACTGAGTAATCTGTGACCTGGTCTGCCCGTCTGTCGGTCTGCTTTAAGGTCAGCAGTTTATCCGATGTTGACCTGTTTATCCTAAAACCAGTTTGATATTCTACTATAAGGCCTTCCGCTAGCTGGGGCTGAGGAGTGAGATGGCTCTGTAGTTTTTGCAGGTTAATTTGTCTCCTTTCTTGTATATTGGACATTTAATCATTGAAGTCATTGAAGTCTTCCTGTATCTGGGGCCTCGGTAGTCTAGAGAGTAAGGCGTGTGGCTACTATCCCAGAGATCCCGGGTTCGAATCCCGGTACTAAAAAAAGCGAACGCAGAGTGCCTGATCTCTTGAGAGTCCTGACATTCCATGTTCCAAGATCGAATTCCATATTCCGTTGCCTGAGTCGTTGCCGTTGAGTTCGTTGCTGTCCTGTTCGAGGCTTGTCTTGAGCATTCGTGACCGGTGGGTTTTTACGATGGAAGGTTGTCCAGTATTTGCTTTGTGTTGAGGAGCGAAACACTCGCCTTTCACCCTCCTCAGTCTGTTACTCTTGTATAGACTAGAGCATCCAATGTAAAGTCAACATTTTCGTGGAGGTTGAGGTAGGATTCGGTAGCATATCGGAAGATCTTAGACCGCGTAAGAGGTCTTCCGCGTAGATCGTGCCCATGGCATTTCTCAGGATTTATCTCTCAGGTCTAAACGCAAAGCATTATCTTCCCAATACACAAGAAAGGGGACAGATTCAACTGTATAAACTATAGGCCATTCATACACGAGGGCACGAGGTAACACAAAAGCTGCTTCCTTTGCTATTGGCTCCGTGTATTTTCAGGGAACTTGCAGCAAAGCTTTTGGTTCCAGAACCATGATCCCTCGTGTATGAATGGCCATAGAGACATATCTCTTTTAAGCACAGCATATAAATAATGACCAATAGAATTAAGGCCAGACTGGAACCTTACGCAGAAGCTGCAATAAGTGAATCCCAAGCTGGATTCAGAAGAAATAGGTCAACAATGGATCAACTTTTCTCAATAATGCAAATCCTCCGAAGATGCTGGGAATACAACATCGACGAGTATCAACTTTTCATCGACTTTAAACAAGCATACGACAGCATAGACGGGGAGCAAATGTATGCAACCATGCTGCTGGGCCTAAACATCCCCCAAAAGATAATAAAATTGAAGGGTTGTAAGTCTAAAGGGTCTAAGTGCCAATTTTATTATTTGGAGATATAACAAAAAACATAATAAAAAACACGTTGGCACTTACGGCCCGCCACAATTTTTTTTGTGTGTAAGTAAAATTTTAAAAGAAACAGGCACCTTGACCCATTTGGATATTATTAGGCTTGCCACGTAGATTGTATTTTCGTAAAAATATTGACTTTTGATTTTTTGGCACTTAGACCCTTTAGACTTACAACCCTTCAATTAACAAAAATGACAATGGAAAATACAAGGTGTGCAGTCAGAATCCAAGGAGAATTGATGGAGTCCTTCCCAGTCAAGCAAGGCTTAAAGCAGGGCGATGGGCTGGCATCCATGCTATTTAAACTCTGCCTAGAAGGAGAAATTCGTAAGGTTACATTGATGCGAACGCAACCCTGCTTAACAAATCCAAACAGTTGGCAAGATATGCCGACGATATAAACTGCCTTGCAAGATCGCTGTCATATCTTAGAGAAACATTCACAGAAGTAGAAGATGGAGCCCAACATATAGGGCTGCAAATAAATGCAGAAAAGAGTAAGATGCTTATTCAGTCAAGGGTGGAAAGAAGAGGAAGAAACCACAATACCACCTTGGGCAGAATATAACTTTGAACGGGTTGCGCTTGTATTTTGTACAGGGTCACTTTTTGCTTTGGACGTACTCTCTCTTTATACATTCAGAAGAATTTCATAATAGTACAAACTACTAAATATAATGTTTTGAAACTTCACAGATGCGCATTTTGAGATATTTCTCATGAAAATTTTGATTTTGAAATTTAATTTTTTTTCCATTAACCTACCTCGTGATGCATGTGATGTCATAATTTCAAAACCAATTGAGATATTTTCAAACCTAATTGTCGTGTACAGTTCAGAACGGCGAGGGTCTCTATTTAAAATTCTCGACGGTATAATAGAAATAATTTATTTAAATTATTCAAAATTATATAAATAATTAAAATTAAACAAAAACTCGAAGTAGTCCTCAAAAACGTCTTTCCAGGCTACCTACGTTTCGGAGAATGCTCAATTAAAAATCAACAGCTACCCGATATAAAAAATATCTTCTTCTTTACTTCAGAAAACACTCAATCGTAATAACGTTAAGTGTTTTACTTATTATTCGTTTGACAGCTCGGCCCTTCCTGACTATCGGAATCGTCTTCGATTTCGTCGTCACTAGTACTTCCTTCTTCTAAAATTGGAGCTGACTGACACCATGGTTTTAACTTTTCTGACGAATACACTGATGAAAATTTTCTTCCAGTAACCACTAGTCCATCCAGGTCCTCAATCATATAGCGATCGAAATCCAAAACTTTTCTTATGACATAAGGTCCTTTGAATTTAGGATATAGTTTTCGGCTTTCACCAGTAGCTGGAGCTTCTGCTTCGATAACCACCAAATCACCAGGTTGATAAACTTTAGGTTGCCTATGTTTACCATCAAATCTTTTCTTCCATCTTTCTTGTTCCTTTCTTATATTTCCAGCAGCGATATCCGATTTATTGATGTTCGTAGAATCTATTGATATTTCGGCATCTTGTATATCTGCAGTCAACTTGTTTGATACAACATCTCTTAGATTAAAATTGAAAACTATTTCATTTGGTGAAAATTTCGTTGTTTGATTCTTTTGAGAATTCAGAATCCATTGCAGCTCATGAACTTTCTCATCCCAATTTCTAATTTCTTTCACTGAAGTACGAAGGTAAGTCAAAATGCTTTGATGAACTCTTTCCACCTGACCGTTTGCCCGCGGCATTCGAACAGCCACTTTAATATGTCTAATTTCATATCTGTCACAATATTGTTCGAATGGCCTGGATGTGAAGGCTGTGCCTCTATCAGTGATCACTACTTTTGGGAGTCCAAAATAACTAATCAGCTCATTAACAACCTTAATTACTCCAGTAGTTTTGGTATTCCTGATAGCTTTTATAACATTATATTTACTGAAGGCATCCGTTACAACTAGAATATAGACATTTCCAGATTTGCTTCTTACGAAGGGACCAAGATGATCTAAGTGTAGCCTTCTGAATGGAACTGGTTCAATGTCATAGAGATGTAGTTGACCTTCAGGTTTCCCTTTCTTTAATTTATTATAACAGCAGTCTATGCAGCTACTAAGATATTCTTTACAGTATTTACGCATCCTTGGGAACCAATAGTACGCTTTTATACGCTCTAACGTCTTCTCTAACCCGAAATGACCAAGTCGATCATGACAAGATTCTAAAATTTTCCATCGAATGTTCTTAGGGATTACTAGCTTATTTTCATTATTTTTTTTCCGATATAATCGATAATTCTTTAGCATATATTCTCGGCGATATTGATTCACTTGATCATCTTGTTCCGTTCCCTTCAAAACGGCCATTATATGTTGCAACTTCGGGTCTTGTATTTGCATTGTGTAAATCCAATCATCAGAAGCAACTTCAATATTCAGAATAATACCAGCTGGTTCGACTGCATTAGGTGGCATATCAGGCATACGGCTCAAAGAGTCTACATGACTTAGTTTATGGCCCGATCTATGCACAAGAGTAACATCATATTCCGACAGCTTTAAGTACCATCTTGCAATCCGTGCATTCAATGCAGTCTTTGCTTTCACCGTCGAAACTGCGGAGCAATCTGTTATTACTTTCACTGGCTTTCCCAGAACATAAAATCTGAATCGAGATAAAGATTCTATAACAGCGAGTAATTCCAGCTCAGTACTGTGGTATTTCTTCTCCATATCGGAACATTTCCTACTGAAGTATGCGACAGCGGACCAAGTTTTCTCATCATCGGATTGCAGCAACATTCCCGCTAAGCCAACATTACTGGCATCGGAGTGTATTTCATGTTGGGAATTATAATTATAAATAGCAAGAGCAGGGTAATCACACAACATATCCTTCAATTTCTTAAATGCTTCCTCATGTTCCACATCCCACCGAAATTTGGTTTGCTTCTTTAATAAATTCGTCAGCGGTACAGCAATAATTGAGTAACGTGGTACAAATTTACGGAAAAACCCCGTAAGTCCTAAAAATCTTCGTAGTTCCACTATATTTTCAGGAACTTTAAAGTTCTGGATTGCACTCACTTTCCCTTTTCCTGGTTTAATTCCTTCTTCGTTCACAATATGTCCCAGATATGTAATTTCTGTCGCTAAAAACTTACACTTACTTAAACTTGCAGTAAGGTTATGGTTCTTCAAGATTTTAAAAAAACCTGCCAGTATCTCCAATCCTTCCTTAACATTTCGACTCGGTAAAACTTCTGATAATCTGTCGTGTACAGTTCAGAACGGCGAGGGTCTCTATTTAAAATTCTCGACGGTATAATAGAAATAATTTATTTAAATTATTCAAAATTATATAAATAATTAAAATTAAACAAAAACTCGAAGTAGTCCTCAAAAACGTCTTTCCAGGCTACCTACGTTTCGGAGAATGCTCAATTAAAAATCAACAGCTACCCGATATAAAAAATATCTTCTTCTTTACTTCAGAAAACACTCAATCGTAATAACGTTAAGTGTTTTACTTATTATTCGTTTGACATAATTGAGATAAGAAGTAAAGAAAACAACTTTTTATTTATTATCATTTAACATGGACTGACCCGAACGATCGGAAAACGGGGTAGGTCCCGAGAGATTACCTGTGGTAGTCGAGCGCATTAATCCATAGGCCAACGATCACATGGAAGTTGGCATTTAAAGTAAAGGTAATATCCGTAAATTCTTGCCAACCTCCAAAATTATCCATGCTCGGATATATGAAAAATTACCACGCTTGTTAAAAGCATCTCGTTACTAAAACAATTGCTCCCAAAATGATTCGTCGTAATTCCACTAATAGCTACCAATCACTCCCTCGTCATTTTTATCACGTCAAATTGCAGAGCCTCGTTAGAAATCAATTGGCCGCACTCACCTGACGCATCTTCCATTACGCCTAGGCCCGTGATGAGACTCCTAACAGTCGAGGGCTTTCTCCATGGAAAGACTCAAAAGGCGTCTGACTTAGTTAAAGATAGACAGGTGCATTAGCGGCTGATGGATATTCCGCGATGAGACGCGGAGATCCCACAACCACCTCACATCTTACCTCAGAGAAAGGTTACGGAACAAACTGCAGAAAAAGAAGAGCGCACAAATGAGAAGCTTTAACACCAAGGAGGCACCATTGCCAAGAAGTAGTCGACACCTCTCATAGGAGGCTGAAGAAATTTCGCATTTCTCTGGGGCTCGAGCGTGCTCCCGTCAAACGTGGTCCAACTATTGTTGCGGATGCACGCGAATAAATCGATTGTCTTCGATCTCTGTTATCGGTCGAACCGGTTCGAATTGCTTTGGCTCCGAAGATTGGCCTGGCCGTAAAGCTATGTGACAAGTGCGAAGTGATAGAAGAATTATTTGGCAAGAATGAGATTAGTGCCGGCTTTGAGTGGTTCTGTTGTACTAGCCCAAGAGGACGAGATTGTTTTCCCTTTAAGTTTACAAGGATTAATTCGGAATTATATTAGAAAAGTAAAACTTCCCAGAGGTGAGTTTCGCAGACAATGGACGTAATTTATTCAGCAGCATTTCATTTAATCAAAAGTGAATTCGTATTATTATTATTTTTCATATGAAAAAAGAAAACAAATTTTCACCGCGAAAACTTTTCACTGTTCTTTTTTCAATCGCGATTGTGGAATGTACGGAGTCCTCCTGCACACACACGCCACCTGACGACAATTATTCAAGTTTGTTACTTAATTGACGACAAATATTGAATTTGCCGAATCCGGTTGTCCAGTTTTGTATAATTACTATTTTATGGGCAATGAAAGTTCCACAGAAGTGAAAATGTATTTGATACCAGTTTTCAGTTGTTTTGGTCAAAGCCTGCAGTGAAATTGTTTATGAAAGGTTTGCCGCTGCCACCAAGTCTCGCGCAGACCTACCTGAAGAGCTGAAGAAGACGTGCACCGCGCCAATCTTGAGATCTTCTTCGGCTCATCTCTGGAGGACCAGACAATAGATTGTTTTTATTGTTGTGCACGAGTACCCGAGTCGCAGTATAGTGATATGGGAAAACTTAATTCAGTTGACATACTTTTATCACTGCAGACGGAAGATTTTTCTTCTTTTGTTATGGTTTACATACGAATAGATTTTTTGGGGGAAAGTGTATGGTAGTTACACATGTACTTTTTTTTATTACTGCACGAAATGATCGTTTGCCTATTTTGGGATGGGTACGTGAATTTCGGAGAATGCTTGAGGTAACAACAAAATGTTATCCAATTTCTCGACGGAAAAAAATTTGCTTGATAAAGAGCAAAGATTGGGTTATCAGATGGCTTGAACAAGACATGCCACTTATAGTTCAAGATCACAGAATTGTGAACAAGTAGGACCAGAAACGAAATCTTGTTAGAAGTTTTATGAATACTTAAAGTATGAAAGTGTGACAATTTGTGGTAGGATAACTTTCAATGTTTTTAACGAGGTTACGATGAATCTGTATTGTACTAAGATATGTCAACTGGATAAAAGTACGATTGGTTTGAATCATTAGGGATTTATGTACAGGACCATTAACTATACTCGTTTTGTATTGTCTGAAAACGTAAAAATATCCAAAATATTGAAAGATAAAAATACTCAACAGTCTATTAATCAACATCACTTAATGGAAGCTCTTCGTTTCGAAAACTTTCGTATCTGTTTTCGTGGTAAGGCTAATCGTGTATTACATTGAAACTAAATAAAAATAATCTTTCAATCGTTTAATTTATTTGCAACTTGCATTTATTGAATACATTGTAGTGGCCCGAGAAATATGATAGTTATGGCTTTGAAATTATTTGTATCCCTCTTGCTAATGCCATATCTATATAAGTTTTCACTTACGAAGCTAGTTTGTCCATCATAAATGCATTCAGATTTCTGTTAAGCCAGAGACAGGTGTGTGCATTTATTGAAAGTCACTGACACTTAAATGTTCAAAAAGTATTTTTGTAGCAACCTTGCAAAACGACATGTGGAGGACAGTAATCACCATCTCCTTAAAGTAGATATAACAAATAGGCTGATATGCATGCAGTCGTCAGTCGTCCCTTATTTCACACTGGCTGCGCAGACCAAACAATGTATTACAGCGACCTCCTTTTAATATGGCGAACAAATGTGGTCAGCATGTTTCTTTTGCACTCATCGTGCGCCGACAGGAGGCTTACCGAGCTGTTGAATGCTTGCAAACAACCCGAATAAAAAAAAACCTTACAACGGGCGAACACCTTCCGCTTGGCTTTTTAAGGAGCATATAATGGCCGTAGGGGTTTTAACCATTTTTAATGGGAGCACGTACGGGCTCACAAGCCCCGAAACTTGACCACAAGATTTAAATGGCCAAGACCTGAGCTGTACACACGGGCATTCGACGGCTAATTTGAGCCAAAAAAGAATCTGCACGAAATGTATCGGGTGTGTGAAAATATCACTATATAGATGTATATTAAAAAGACTTTTTTAATCTCATTATATACAAAAAACCAGGGAATAACCCGTCGGTGTATGTGTGTGTGGTGTACCGCCATCCAGTCCTACAAACAACCTTCTGATACTCGGCACATGGGCGAGGACTATGTTTCAATCACGGTCGGGGTTCGAACGTTGCAAAGGGCTATTTTTTATTTTTACTCGGGAGGCTCTTCTCTCTATTTGATTAAGTTTAGCATTCTCTTCAGAGTTGACATGGAATTGATCATTCCATCTACGAACTTTATATTCTCTATCATTACAACTGACCGTTTTGTCTGTATAAATTCTCTACGATAGTTGAAAATGATGTTTGCTGTCTTGTTAGTCCCCACCGCTGCGAACATGGGTGTTTATGGTATCCTTAATCCAACCGCTTGTTTTCCAATTGGCCAGTGTCCTGTGATGTTCGGTACAATTCTGTAAAAGTGGGTGTGAAAGTTTACCGGGAGCAATATTAACCCTCATATTGTGTTGTCTCCCCTGTACAAATTCTGCAAATGGTTCTCCACCCACCTCCATATTATCAGAACCTTAGCTTCTTTATGTCCGCTGTCACAAGCTTCGAGTAGGGGCTCGCTCTGCTGAGTCCCCGGACACTGCGGTATAAAGGGCAATGAAAAGCTCCCTACGTTCTTTCCTAAAAATGCGCTGGCAAGATAGAATTCCTAATGAAGAGCTATGGCACCGTGCAGGCCAACAAAGGATAGACGACCAAATCAGGCGAAGGAAATGCAATGATTGGCCACACCTTGCTGCGCGAAAAGGAAAATCTAGCCAAACAGGCCTTTGACTGGAATCCGCAAGGATCCCGTCAAGCCGGAAGACCTAAAACAACGTGGAGGCGGACCCTACTAGCAGAGGCCGCAACAACTGGGATATCCTGGTCAGAGCTGAGAGCTATCGCACAAAACGGAGTTCGCTGGAGGGAAACTGCTTTCACCTTATGTCCCATGAGGGATTAAAGGAGCATAAAGAAAGAAGAAGGTTACATATGTAGTACATAGTAGTATATACTCTGAGGTGTATGGATAGTTCTACAAATCAAGGAAATTTGGTGGACTCGGGTCCTAGATTCATCATTTTTCAAGTTATGCCCTTAAAGTTAAATTCAAATAGAGGTTTATATCGGTTTCTAATTCAGTATTCAAAATCAGTTATCTCAAACAAACATAAGCTCAAAATTACCTCCAAATAGTCAAAATTGTCACTTCGCTAAGTCCAGATACTGTAGTTTGATAACCTTAACCTATCATATCCTTTTTCTATCTTCGAGCTAAGCTTACTAAGCTTACATTGCACCATCAAGTAAACGACATGACGGACTGGTAGTATAAAGGGTGACACTGATTTTCTTCAAAGAATGTAATGGCTGACCCATCTCTTAACATCCTAGGCGTAACCTTATCATCAGATCTGCGATGGAATAATCACATATTCCAAATCGCCAAACAAGCTTTCCAATGCCTGGGATTCCTCAAGAGATAGATGCAAGTTTCTCCTCCAGTCAATTGCTCTGGCTACAATATACATACAAGTCCTACATTCGGCCCCGCCTTGAATACAACTCGTATATTTGGGGGGGCGCCCCAAAAACCACCTTGGCTTGGCTCGACAAGGTGCAAAATCGCGCCATCAAACTCATTGGCGATAGCACCCTTTGCTCCTCCATTGACTCTTTAAGCCCCCGTAGGAATGTTGCAGCACTTAGCAAATTTTACCGCTATTACCATAGTGAGTGTTCCACCGAAATTAGAAACCTCCTGCCTACACGGCAATTTTTTTCCCGCAACACAAGACTAGCCAACTAGGCTCACCCCTTCACCCTTCAGCCCTCCCCTTCGCGCACATTACATTTTAGTAGTTCGTTTATAAATAGAACAACTCGATTGTGGAACTGTCTTCCACAGTCAGTGTTTCCGAACTCATATAACATCTCAGAGTTCAAACGCAAGGTTCATAGACTTCTACTCACGCACCCTCCAGACCCCTAACCTATCCCTTCTCCTCTATCCTTCAAAGCAAGCTTACTACTAGAGACTGGCCATGACTCGAACGACATGACAAACTAGTAGTACAAAGGGTAATTCCTAAGCTTGATTTTACCACATAAAAAAAAAAAAAAAATTAACAGAAGCGACAGGAATTTTTATCATTATTATCTAAAAATCCGTTCAATTCGCCTAGAAAAAAATTAGCATGCGACATTGCCGCTATGGCGTTTGAAAGAGAGAGGTAAAGTCAGCATAGTAACGGCTATGTTTTGTTTCAGAGCGATTAGTTGTGGGAGTGCGTTGTTAGATATTTAATTCGAATTTGTTGTATGTACATATTTGCTTCCATTACAACATATGCGAAAAATGTAAATAAAATACACCATTATTATGGATTTGAGAAAAATTTTTTAGTTCAATTTAAAATTAAAGCGTATTTTTTACCCTTTTTAAACTATATATTTTTATTTTGTACATTTCAGTCTATTTATGTATGTGTTCCGCCATTTTGTGGTGGCGGCCATACTAGATTTAAAATTACGTCACACAGATTACTACATTATAATTGTCATACATTTCATTTGATACCCATACCAAGGAGTTTGTAAATAAAAACGTAATCCGCCATTTTGAATTTAGAAAACGTAATCCGCCATTTTGAATTTGACAAACGTAATCCGCCATTTTGAATTTAGACTGAGCCACAGAGCTAGTTGTATTCCCCCTGTGATACCATTTCATTTGATATCCATGTCGGTTGGTCGGGGAACACATACAAAAATCGATTGCCATCTTGATACCGCCATCTTGATTTTTTTACAAAATGGTCCGCCCCGCCTGCGGAGAAATTAAATGTATGGGAAATTCTCACCTAAAATTTTCAGACCGAAAATTCACAATTTGATGTCCCTAAAAATTGAATAAATACATTTGGGCTTGAGATGAACATCGGCAATACTAAAAATATAAGTATTATGTTTTTATCTTGGCGGCACTAATAAGACTGATTTGATCCTGAAATTAACTATAACGCATCTTTATTAACGATGTTCGGTTCGAACGAGGTTCGGATGTTCAGTCACTGGACTGGATTGTTAACTGGAATAGGTACATTCTAGTGCCGCTTAACATTATTCTAGTGGGACTCCAGCGTTTGGAACACTGGACTGGATTGCTACTAGTATAATGTGAACCGGGCATTACCTTCAAAATTATTTTTTACTTTTTGGTTCATTTTAAAATAAAAACGAATGTTTTAGTTTTTTTAAACTATTTATTTTTTTAATATTTATTATCCCAATGCTAAGGTATAGGTATGCAAAAATTGAGTTAGTCTTTTATCTGATAAACAAAGGTTAGGAAGCACCCATCTAGTTCAGGCCATGGTACAATATCTAATTGCAAGCATGACATGAAGGATAGAAAACAAAAGCATAGGTGATGGAGTCTAGGCGGCTCTAACTCTAGGATATTGAAGAAGTTCGAAAACACTGGCTGCTCAACAAGGCTGGAGCATCATCACAGAAAAGCGATTTTGAGACTGTAGCCAGAATTGCAGACTGTAGAAGGAACCTGCATCAACATGTCTAAAGAAATCCCACCCATTAGGATGCTAGTTTGTTCATTCCATCGTAGATCCTTTGTCAATGGTAGCCCTATGATATGAAGGTATTAGAACCAGATCTTCCACTGAAACGGGACAAAGAAAACAGATTCGACATTAGAAAGTGTTTATTTTGGATACGATTTTTGCGGTCCTTAATGGGGTTGTAAAAATCTCCAATTTCGAATTAGCACCATTATCTAAAACATCAATGGCACATGATAAAGTACAAATAAAGGTATTGGTTGAAGACAATCGTCGAACAGCAACCAAATGAAATGTTTTGCCACTAAAATTACCGAATTCCTCTGCCAGCAATTTTAAAATAGAATAAACGAATGTCGTCCATTTTCATGAAACGGGAGTCCGGTAGGTGCAATTATCAGTGGCAATTTTATCCGATTGGCAGTTTTTTACTGCTTGAGTTGAGAGTTCCAATAAAGTTATCATTCGTCCAATTCAAGTTCGCACCACTCCGAAAACTGGATTTCGTTCCCGTAAAAAATATAGAACGAAAGTGTGGCTACGGCACCATAATAAGAGAAGTTCCAACCTAGTACGTAGTAAACTTTTTCTATGACTCTGCGAAAATTTTTGAGAACAAATCCGAGAAATTATGACTTTCATTTTCGGGAAACTCGTGTGCATTATATCGAAATTAGAGTAAAATTTCGCGCACCTTTCCTTACTACCTCCAGCAGTGAAATTGTAGCAGAATCACGAAATTTACAGTTCGACGCTGACTCGCTAGAACAGAATACATGCAGATCCCATATGGCGTATGGAAAAGTCGTAATTGGTAATAATTAACTCATTTCATCCGCGTCTTGTTCTTGGTCTTGTTCTTGGCTTGTCTGGCCAACATACCGGAACGCGATCAGGAAGACGTCCAGCAGCACGGTGTATAACTTTACCGCTGCTGCAATACACCAGTGAAGCTCCAAATTTAAATTGCCCGCAATCGTTCAAAAGAGATCCACGAATTTCGGTTGCGAGATGGGCCAGTTCCATAGATTATCTGCGTTAGATAAGACTGATACGCCACACCTGTTAACGCGGTGTTAAAAGATATTAATTAGAAAAATGTTTGTTTTTGCTCACATCAATTTCCAGGTAATACGCGTACACTAGAATCCGTTTAACGGGACGCTAACGCAGTGTTCTTCCCGCAGAATGAATGACTTTTGTTGCGGTGCAATTGTTATCGCATCGGAGTTGATTGAACCTGGCCGAGGTGTGCGGTGAGGTAACGATGCCCGACCGGGGGACGACTTAAGAGGTGCTCGAGAAACGGCTTCGGCGGCATGAGGTAAAAAATGTGAAAAAATTTTCATGCAACGACTCGGACGTGTGCGCTCATAAATGCGGAAATTACTGCGAAAGGTATTCCAGGGGCCGCAAATTCAATTTAGAGCAAAGCAATTTGAGGATTTCTCTAGCCGTGAACGATATTGTTTTTTGCTTCTTTCTAACCTGGCGGCGCTTAAGCATCGCGGGGTGTTGTAGCTTTTAAGAGAGCATTTTTTCTGGGAAGAAGACAGAGTGAAGAAGAGATGCACGATTTTTGTAATCAAATTGATCACGGCTAGTTGATGCGGGCCTTGCATGCAAACATATGTATAAGAGGAGTTGATTATTCGTCTTGTTATTTTATTCAGATCAGAACGAGGAGGGTCAGCAAATTAAGCCTTATGAAATGTGAACCGATTATTGACGCTAGGTGCTCGGAATTTGATTTGCTTGTACCTTATTTGCATGTGGGAGATGAGAATGGAGGATGAAAGGCTCTGATAAGAAATTATTATATTATTAGTATAACGGAGAAAACCAGTTGCTGCAACTGCATTTAATATTCTTGATGTAGACCTGATGCTGCGTTTATATGGGTGTTTCTCTGTAAACTGGTAAATTTTTGCAAGAAATCTGTCCCAGTAACTTTTTTAAGTGAATATGAAAAAAAAATATACAATTAAATAGATATCTATCTGGTGGATAATAAACAGTAAGGGACCCAAATATATTTGTTTTATTTTAGGACTTATTGAGTAAATTTAAAAAATTCATATGTCAGAGGACTGTTGCATATGTCAGAGGATTGTATATATAAGTGAAATGAGCATTTATTAGTAGTATATATACTTTAAAAACATTCCTCATGACGCATATATATAAAAATAAAACAGTCTTCTTTGGTAGTTCCAAGTTCTCTGTGTGGTTCCAAGTAAACTTGTGAACTTTTATTTCTTCCTTAGACACTTTCTTCTTTCTCGCGCCATAATTAAAAGATGGTTATATACCTAAAACAAAGGCAAAAGTACAATAATAGTCCCATAATAAATGAAACACTCTCCTGTTTCTGTATGTAGCGGGGGACTGTTGACCGGGGACTGTTGGCAGGGGACTGTTTAATTTGTGTAATTGTTACGGTACCATAAAATTCCTTCATTATGACTTTATTTTGTTTTATAGAAACAATATAAGCCATCTTATTTAAAACGATGCACAATAGAGAAAACTGGAACACTTTAAAAAAAGAAAAATAACACTTACTAGGGGACTGTCGAATGTTGCGTACCGATGCGCGCATGTGCCCCTCTAACTCTTGTAACACTAAACAAAATGAGGTATAGCTACTTTTGGGGGTAACAAAGCTAACTTCATGTCGTTCACGTTTCGTTACGCCCATTAACAAGTCTGTCTTTACTGTAGATGGCCTGATGCGTCACTCGAAACCTTGGGCAGAGGACTGTTCATGAAATTCGGGGACCAACTTTAGGTTAAATTAAACTAATCATAAAATAGTTTAAATAAATTGATATTAGAGTCTAATAGCATATCATTTCATATTGATTAAATTGTGTTATATAAGTTAATTGTTTTTAAAATATTAGTTCAATTATTGAACTCAATAGAAAATATTTTGGTTTGGTGACCGGCCAGGGGACTGTTTTTAGACCTAAAAAATACGTTATTTAAACCATATAGGTTTTTAAGTGAGATATTTTCTATATTGTATACTATAGTTTAGATAGTTATAAATTGAAATTTGCAGAAATATAAATATTTCTCGCCATAGTTTACGTAATATTTGCCAAGGACAGCGATTTTACCACTTTGGTGAGAAACACCCATATATTTTTCGATGAAAACAAATTATTTGTGACGGAGCAACTAAAGCACAACACATTATTATTTCAGGCAACCCTGAAAGCCTCGAGTCCTTTTTACTACAATATTCCGATTCCCCGAGTTCACTACCCCTTCAATTCTCGGAGCTTTTGTTCCGGACTTGCAAAGTACGATTTTAGGAAAAATATTCGTTTAATCACTAATTGTGGACTGGACGAAAGCGAAGATAACTTCGCTGCCTTCATTTTTTTAAATGCCTTTTATTAACTGACTAGCAAAAAACCCGCGTGAGTTGCAACGCTTTTAAATAAAAAAAATTATGTTGCACTGTCCACGGTAGGAAAAAAGTCTAATGAAAAATACAACAAATCTCTAAAAGATGATTTTGTAGTACTTCTTATCGAACGTTCTGATTTGTCAAGAAATGATAATTGTCAAGAAATAATAATTGGAATAATTCTTTTTAACAACTTTATTTTCAAAACAAAACTTTTTGCGCACATGTTCTCCACCTTCTTCTTTCTACCGTTTTTACTGTTTCTATGCTGATTAAAGAAAATTTAAGAAATTCCTACATTTCAGAATATGGCTTGACAAAATTATGAATTTATACGTTTTGATCATAAATTCGTTATTTGCAACCTTAAGAACCTTCATACCAATTTGCATTACAATCGGAATCCAATTGGAAAAATTTGTTCGCCAGATTTGGGCGGCCATTTTTAATTTATAAGTTCTGATTATAAATTCGTTATTTGCTGCTTCGAAAACCCCCAGATACCGATTTTCATAGAAATTGGCACACATTTAGCAAATTCATATTTGGGTGGCCATTTTGAATTTCGGTCATACTTCGGCGGCCATTTTGAATTTCAAAAAATCAATACGAAATTAACTTTACAATGGAAACAGCGTTGTTTTACACTTATTTAGCAAAATTCCTCTGCCACATAGGCCCTGAAATTTAAAATGTATAAGTTGAAAACCCCTAGATACCGCTTTCCATTGGAATCGGAATACAATTTTCTTACTCATCGGCCCATATTGGTGCGGCCAATTCAAATTTAAAAGCTTTGATCATACAGTCGTCTGCCTTGAAAACCCCTAGATATCCACTTTCTTTGGAATTGTAAAAATTCGTCCGCGAATTCGTTATTAGGGATCTTAAAAACCCCGTTCATAGAAATCGACACACATTTGGCAAATTCATATTTGGGTGGCCATTATGAATTTCGATCATTTTTGGGCAGTCATGTTGAATTTCGAAAATCGAGCTTCGAGGTGTTTCATGGAAGACTCCCACGGACATTCATGCAACATTTCGAAGCTCTGTGATGGCTGGAGGATCCGCTATAGCTTAAAAACTTAAAAACTTCTTAAAAATATAACAGAACTAACTTTTATAGTTTAGTTAACAAAAATCCAAAACACTACAAAAATTTAACGAAGCAAAGGTTTTATGACAACTGAAATATCACGTGAGGTTCCATATGTCGCTGTCAGTGTTTCCTTTTTAGATACAATTGTATCTTTGGGATACATTTTAAATTTTTGGATACGCGGATACTTTTTTTTATTAAAAAGATACTTTTTGAATAGAATATATAGAATTTATCCAATCTTTTTATTCGCCAAAAACATCTTTCATTTATTTTAAAATTATATATGGCCGAAAAGTATTATCAAGCTTTAAAAATGCTTTAAGCGTTTACACTCGCCTTGTTTTAGGACTCATAGGTATAACAAATGCATTTGTACAAATCATTATGAAAAAAGCTCAGTGTACATTAAAAATTTCTGTTGATATTGGAGTAGATAGGTATTCATTACATTAATTAATTTTTATAGAAAGCCGCAATTTATATTACTAGTTTTTAATACATAGTAGTAAATTTTTTTAAATTTCTGCTATTCAACAGTGTTTGCACAAAACTTCATAAAAAAAGTAACCAAATGAATAAAATTACTCTCTAAAACCCATTTTTTTCTCACTTGTATACTTTTTTGATGAAGTTTCGTGGAAACACTGGGTGGTCCTTTTGTCTGTGCAGATGCTTCGATCCCAGGAACGCTCCTTACGAGCTTTGTGGATGATGGGAGAAATGGGGTGGTATATATGTTTTCAAGCCCCGTGACTTTTGGCGCAGGCTGGGGTACTAAGCTCTTAAAAATTTTTAAAAGCTTGAGAAAGCTTCATTTAGCTCCTCCTGTCAAATCACTTGCTGTCATTAAATCAATCGAGACTGCGTAATGTTTTTTTATATACTTTTTTATTTTCAGTTTTTTGTATTTTACACATCGGCTACAGAAATAATTTGTAGCAATTTCTATTAAAAAGACTAAATTTGTGTTTTTGATACTTTGATTACTAGATTTTTTATTTATGTGAAAAACAAGAGGCTCAGGAAAGGCCCTTTATAAAGTGCAATTTTCAAAACTTATTGAATCCAACCCAAAGAATAAACGAAGACTCGCAGGCGGAGGCATTTGTAATCCCTCAAGATAATATTCCAATAGAACCACCAACACTGGATGAAGTACGGGAAGCTGTGAAAAGGCAAAAAAGCAACAAAATGGAAGGTTTAGAATGGGAAGAAATATAACCATCGACGAGCACAATCTAGAAGTAGTCGATAAAACAGTCTACCTTGGGTCTACCATTACAAAAAACAACGATGAAGGAAGAAATAACTAGACGAATACTACTGGCCCCCCACAACGTAGTTGCACATACACGTAGTTCGAGTTTTTTCGCCTCTTGTGTCCCGTTTTCTTCATTTCCTAGCGTTTTACGAAAAATCTGACGATTTTTCAATGTGTGAAAGCGTGATGCGAATGAAAGCGATTCACTCTCATGTAAATATATAAATTTTTAGTCTAAGGCGCCTAAAAAAGTTTTACTTCAAAAAACCTGCCTACACCTTTGTTTTAGGCCTGACTGTGACTCGATGTGATCTTTTTAACCCTATCAGTACTAATTTATATTAAAATTGTTTCTTCAATGCAACAAATGCAATGAAAGGGTCAAAATTAATGCGCTCCTGCGTCCCTTGAAATTCGTGGGTTAAGGTGGGTGATGATACAGGTTTACATTAAAAATAAAAGGTGAACTGCCAGGGAGAGATTTGAACTTGGCACCGGCAGAGATTTGGCAGATCTGTACTTTCTAGCACCAAAATGTTCAAACTTTAGTTTGAAACTCTTACTCGATAGGTCAGTTGCGGTCCCAAAATTACAACAAAAAAAGTGATCTGCCAAGGCATTAGCACCAGATTTGACCAGACAGATCAAGGTATTTTTTTTTACTCCGTAAGAACTACATTTTAAGATTGATTCCAAGTTCTTACTCGATAGGTCACTTTGTGGTCCCAAAATTTTTTCGGAAAACGCACATACCAATGGGCAAAAATTTCATCCTCTTACTCGGATAGGTCAAGTTTTTTGCAGCCAGCTCTTGGACTATAAGGCTAGCTGTGCTTCCAAGAAGAAAAATTCTTACATTATCGAAAAGCTTTCCCCTCTTATTAACCAAAATATGGTATATTTTAACCGCTTCAGCGTAATGAATTCTTATTTGGTTTATTAGAAAGAAAGCAAGGAACAGGTTTAAAAAACATGACACAACCTCGAAGACTGCTGAAATGATTGGTTCGAAATTAGATCAACCTAAGCAAATTTCTGAATTTAATTTTTATTTTGCTGTCATAAAAGTCACATCAAAAGAACAAGACTGTTCCGGAAATATGAATTCGCAACAATTTGAACACAATCCAAAAAATTTTATCATGGCGAAATAAAAGATTGTCAAATCATGTAAACATTAAAAAACCTTAAAAATTATGTTGAACAGATTTTGTTTGGAAATTTTTTTTTAGCAACAAGCTTGTTCATTTATGTGAAATCAATTTCTTTGTCAACATTTTGCAAATTCACGCAATTTAAATAAGCTAACAACATTCCTCTCAAGGATGTAATTAGCAAACCAAAAAACTACATCTACTGTTACCCAGTGAATCTGTCAACAATTTACAAAAAGAAGAATATGCATCGAAAGTGTGTTTGACCTCCGTTTGTAGTGCTTCCAGGTATTCTACAGGTAGTAACCAACCAGACCCCATTACTGTCGTCATCCAGGCTCAACGGACTCGAACACACCAGAATTCAACATTTCCGCTGGATCATGACATCGGTACATTGTTCTGGGTGCTTAGGGTGATCGTCAGAACAAAAGACTCTGCCGATCTCCCCCAAAACACCTGTGCTGTAGGTAGGTACAACAACTGCGATCCATGCAGACGGCATCGTGCACGTTGCGCTGCTTGCTTACATGCTCGTCGCTACATTTCTAATTCCGGTGGATTATTGCCATCGGCCCCCTTCCGGTGATGTCGCTTTCGTTCAAGGTGAGTTCATCAGCCGTCAAAACTGGTAGCCACCTACCTTGAACTGAAATCGCATACATAGTTGTTAAACAGCACCTGCACAGCATCAATCAGCTAGATACAATTTGTCGGACAGAAAGTTCGACGGATTTGACGCTTATTAAGACCTCTTAAAGCGTGGCTTCCACTTAACCAATTATGTTAACCATTAATTCCCAGCGAGCATGGCTTAAACCTGCCTCGAACTCGGGTCATCACGAAAGTTACAATGAGGCGGGGAACCGTTTAACTTTCTTCTATCTCACGCTCAGTAGGACCGGCCGCAATGAGAGTTACCTACCTTTCTCTCCATACGATTAACTTTATCAAATATTGCGGCACTTGTGGCTTAAGAGTGTCGATAAGGAGACGCATGCTGAGGTGCTTAATTAACCACAGCCAGGTGAACATTTGCTCCTTCTGAAGTGGGGGCGCTCCCAACTGATTGAGATTCACAATTGCGCGATACTTGCGCGGATTGTTAATAATGCATGGCTTTATTATCCATCCAGCTCTTGCCTCACTCCACTACTTCCAACTGAGGTCATAAAGCGCTGTTTCCTGCTTTGCTTGACTGGAATTCATCTTGAGCGTGGTTTTGATGGAAATTCCTTTGTTATTGCTCAATATTGCTTAATACGGTTGCTATATTGGTAAGTTGGTTAAAAGATAATTAAATTAGTGTAAACATTATCAACTGTAATGAAAATATTCAATTGGAGAAATTTAATACATTATTAGGCATTGTCCGTCGCTATACCGGAGCAGCTGATTTCTATTGAAAATGTGGTAGGGTTTTAATGAATTTTTACTGGATTGTTAGTTTATATAAGTTACAAAATTAAGAGCTCCATTCAAATTGGTCGCCAATTTCAAAGAGAATTATGATATTCGACAGCATCGCAACCACGAACTGAATAGAGTTATCTCAGACCGGTGTTCCAAATCATGAAAATGCTGAGGACGATTGCTATTATAATATAGTGGTTCAATTGGGCATTTGACAGTAATACGTTTTTAGAATCGATTAATGTGGATCCAATAAGTACTTGTGAAGTGCTTGTTGATTGAGTTTACATGAGCTATCGATCATGAAGACAAGTTCTGAGTTTTGTCATCAGGGTGCCATACACGATCAAACCACATCCATCCTCAGCAAAGTTTTGCATGCTTTATATTTGGTTGGACTCTAGATATGCCAAAAAAATGTTTATTGATTACTTAGCTAGAACCCGTTGCGCCTCGCTGCAGCCATCATAGCGAAGTAAAAGAAGTTGTAAAAAATATTTGGACAACGAAAATTTCCTATCCACGTAAGTGACTCAAGTGAACCCGACTAGAATTTCTTGGTTCGGTCCGGATGAGGTTAGCCTAATTTGACAGTTAGGCCCTAATGTTGAAACCTAATAAGGCCCAGAAGAAAAGTGTAACGCTTTTCACCTATTACCGCCGAACTAGAAAATCCTTATGAGGGCCATATCAGGCAAAAATGGATAGGGCCATATAATGCGTACCTATCGTTTATTATGTAAGACGTGCGATAGATCATTGGCAGTTTTTCCCCATTTCGAGGTATCATGGCTTAATAGACGCTGGTAAGAATAACTCACCAGTAAAACTTGACAAAAACTCAGGAAAACTGAAGTATTTTTATTTTCTTTTTCTTAATAATAAAAAATTGAAAAACCCCGAATACAGAAGTCACGACTATATAGTAGCCCAGTCACTTTATACAAAAAGGGTCAAACCCTGTCCTATACGAGAGGTTCATGTTAAAGTGACTGGGCTATAGCCACCAAGAGCAGATTAAAGGACAACGACTACGGCGGATATGGAAACAAACAAAAATTCTCTCGTGAAATGACTTGCTTGCTTATATATGACTGCTGATTGACAAAAAAATGAGTTTACAATTTATTAAACCAGAGACATTAAAAAGTCTGTTGGCGATTAAGCACATTTTGTTACTTAACCATAGTAGTTTGGTTTTACATGTGAATTATATCATGAAGGGAAAAATTTCAATCAAATTTCATCAATATACTTGGGCCTCATAAGGAATTACTCAATAATACCTAACGGGGTAAACACCTTCTTTCCCAAATAAGGCCCTTGTAAGATTTCCCTAATGAAAACTTAATCTTAGAGTGCATGCGAAGTGCCTCATGTATTTTGTATGAGGCCCTCGTAAGGTATTCATAAAACAAATTTAATTTTGGTATACCTTATACTGCCCTATGAGGGCCACATGAGGTGTTCATGAGGCAAGTCTAATCTGGTATACCGAACGTTTACCTCACGAGGCCCGTACATAACTTTAGACATGCCTTACATTGAATTCTAGTCCTGAAGCCATTGCCATTGGAACAATGGATTGGATTGTTCTTACAGCTTGAACGACGTCGTCGGTCCTTGAGTGACTCCGTTTAGAAGATGATGATCTACAAACTTTGTGAACATTACCTTACGATAGGACTTACGGTTTAAGGTGTATTTGCAAAAAACTGATATATTGACCCTTAAACCCCCTAAAAAGTGAGCTTCCCGAGTTAGATAATCGGTAGACTTTATAACCCCTTATTAAGAACCAGAACCCTGAAAGGAAGCTCTGTGCCAATTTTCAGACTGTACCCAATCATTTCCGCTATTTCGCTTTTTTCGGCTTAATTTAACTGTACTATTATACCAAACATTATTGCCTAAAAAAAACAAATTTCGAAAAAAAAAATTAGAGTGATACCGATAAAGTGAAAACGCAAGTTATTCCAATTGTTGTATCGTGTAAAATCCCCTTAAAGTTGGCTTCCAATCCTCAATCGAAGCCTGCTCATCCATGTATGTAGACGTTGAAGTCTAGAGGTGTCATACCACATGATCTAGGCGGCCAATGCACCAGTTTGAATCGTGAAATTAACTCCACACTGAATTGTTCTAGCCATGTTTCACGGATCTGTGGCAAGTAGCGCCATCTTGTTGGGTCATCGAGATCATGGGCTTTAATTTCAGACAGCAAATAGTACGTTGTCATGACGCTATAACGGGACCCACTCAGTCATTTTTGAAGAAATATGGACGTATGAATAAACCACACCCAACCGCTGTTTTGTCCGGATGCAATAGGAACTCTTGAACCCCTTCGGGTTGCTCTTATTTGACGTAGCCATTAAGCCAAAAGTGGAATAATTTATAAACGCTGTGCAGTTGACTGTTTGACACAACTCAAGCCTGATCTATTTTTAAATCCCTACTGAAAAAAGCATCTCTAAATGCATCACCCGTAATTATTGTTTTTCATCCTTAAAAACTCGAAACCGAGACCGGTTTCTTGGAAAAGCTAAAACGCGAAAACTCGGTTTGTAAAAGGTCGGGGTTTGTATAAACCGTACCTGCAATAGTACAATAGGAAAATTGTTGATTAAATGCAAACTGATTGTTTGGGACGAATGTACAATGGCGCACAATAAATCAAATGAAGCACTAATCTACGCAACAACATCTTCGGCGGTCAAATGATTTTGTTGGCAGGAGACTTCAGATAAACTATGCCAGTGATTCCCCGTGGGACTTCTACCGATGAGCTCAATGCTTCCCTGAAGGCATCAGCGTTGTGGAGACACGTGACAATATTGTCGTTGAGCACGAATAAGAGAGTTCAGGTTCAAAACGATCAAAATGCTGAACAATTTTCGAAGCAATTGTTAGAAATTGGTAACAGAAAAGTCTCAGTAGATGCGACGACAGGATTAATAACGATTTGGAATGATTTCCAATTCGTGGATTCATAAACGACTCTCATCGACAATGTGTGTTGTGGAAGTAATTCGAAATCATATTAATCACGCTTGGCTCAGTGAACACGCAATCCTCGCGGTAAGGAATATCGATGTCAACGCATTCAATTCCACCATTCAATCGCAAATTGCCGGAGATTTAGTGTCATACAAATCAGTTGATTCCACCACTAATCAAGATGATATCGTGAATTATCCGACGGAGTTTTCGAATTCCTTGGACATATTCGGATTTCCACCCCATAATTTGCAACACTAAAACGGTTCAACCATCATAAAGCCGCGTTTACATCCCTTGAGACAGTCCTAGGTTGTGGAGATGGTACCACAGTCCTACATGGCCAGTGAGATAACCCACCAGCAGCCTCGGGTCCGCTCTGTTTGGTTATAGTGCCCCTTAAGACAAGTGTCTTATAAGATCTTTAGCTTGTCTAAGACCTGGGACAAACTCCCAGGCTAGGTTTATTCTATTGATTCACTCTTCTATCAAGGACTTGGAGGTGGACCAAAAGATGCCACAGAAGGGTTCTGGGCCCTGAAACAACTTCTCAGACCCCTCCCTCGCGAGGCTGTCTTGTAACGAGCGGCGCCTCCGCCCGTTACCTTTTACTCAACCTTCATACTTCCAAGGTCATTCCAACTCAAGAGACCAATTCTGGAAACTCGATATGAGTTTCCGCCACATGCATTATTATTTCTTTTACTCAACATTTCCAAGGGCATTTCAACTCATTCCTTTAACTTCCATTTGGCATTTTAAAAGAAACCAATTCTGGAAACTCGATATGAGTTTCCGCCACATGCATGCCATAACCGATTTTTTAAGTACATTCTAAAAATCCTAAAATACACGCTTTAACAGGAAATTCATTCTGGAAACTCAATATGAGTTTCCGCCAAGCCCAATAATCCCACAAAATAATATTAGACACATGCAAAAACGATTTCCGTCGATCATCGGTAACGATGACACAGGTCAACACTTTCCACATGTTGACCTCGAGTAAATTTGCTTCGCGCACACTCTTCCCCTCTTGAAACACCACGAATACTCGATCACTCGCATGATCAAAGATTCTCACCTGCTTTAAAAAAAGCTTTCCTCGCGTTTACCTTCCACCAACAGAACCCCGAGGTGGGGGAGCGATTGGTTAATTGGTTTTGGAGGCCTACGAGGGTGACCGGCCGAGTGATAGAAATCAATCGGTATCGGTTGGTGAGCGAGTAACAGTCGGTCGATACCTGAAGACTGGCTGGAGATATTGACCCAGTAAATAGCAACTCAAAAAAAAAAGATAAATCAAAGTTAAAAGAGTGAAATTAATTAATTGTTAAGAAAGAAAGTATATTAAAGTGAATTTAAAAAAAGATAATATTACTTTGTCTAAACATGTAAGTAAATAGCAACTCAAAAAAGATAAATCAAAGTTAAAAGAGTGAAATTATTTTATTGTTAAGAAAGAAAATACATTAAACATTGTTAAGAAATACAATACATTAACTGTAGCAAAATAAGTTTAAATTCGAAAATAAAAGACGTAACAAAAACCAAGAGATTGTTTTGTTAGTACTTTCAAAAAGGGGCAGGTGAACTTCTCGCCAATGCGAAAGCACTCCTTCGTCCCTGTCGTGTGTTAAAAAGGAATACACAAAAAAGAAACCCACGACAAAAATTTGGCGCAGCCGGTAGGATACCGAAAAAGGTATCCTCGTGAAATAAGTAATAGAGGTTGAATTCTAAGGCAGGCGGCCCGAATACACTGCCCAACATTTCATCAGCAGCAGCATCTCGTCAGTCATCAGCAGCAGCATCTCGTCAGTCATCAGCAGCAGCATCTCACCAACATTTCATCAGCAGCAACATCTCGTCAGTCATCAGCAGCAGCATCTCGTCAGTCATCAGCAGCAGCATCTCACCAACATTTTATCAGCAGCAGCATCTCATCAACATGGACAATCTTAGGAAGGAAGGACAAAGTAACCACACTAATGGGAACTACGCTGGAAAAAGGGTCTTGAGCCTAACCAAGTAAGACATTTTTATCCCTCTATTCTCTCTCTCAAAAAAAAAAGTATAAATATATATATTACATATGAATAAAAAAAAAAAAGGGAACACAACCAAATGTAATTTCAAAAAAAATATAAATAAATATAGTACATATGAATAAAAGAAAAGGGAAACACAACTAAATGTAATTTCAAAGGAAAATTATAAATTTAAAAAAAAAAAAAAAAAAAAAAAAAAAATTTTTGTTTGCCAAGAGCATACGTACGTAATACGTCTCGTTCGAATATATTATTAACGCGTCTTGGTCGAGTCTAAGGTTTCTCAAGTGACGATAGGATTTGTTTTAGTTCCACTGAACAAATGGCAGTGATGTTTTATATATATAGTTTTCTTCGCTAAATTAACGTAAATTTTTTTTCTCCTCTAAATTAACATAAATGATTAACAGTGCATCTTTTCCCTTTTTACTATTATTGCAATTCTCTCCTTTTGGAAGTAGTTAATTCTCGTTATCTCGTAAAGAAATTTTTTTTTTCCAAAATTCGTACGAGAAGTAGAAAATATCCCTCGTTTTATTCGGCGCTCCCCTCGCAGTGTAAAACACGAAGGAAAAAACCAACCGTTCCCATGGCTCAACAGGATGATGCTGGTCCCTCCGGGGACGACAACACACCTGTTAGAGTCTCTATATCCGATATTCGGGAAATGATTCCCGAATTCTCAGGTGATAAAAACGATGTGAACCGGTTTATTTCGTGTTGTGAAGCTGTCTTTGATATGGCCTACGACGAAAGAAACAGGACGCTCTTCTTCAATGTCCTAAAGACTAAGGTGCGAGGTTCCGTCTACGATATTATAGAATACGGAGGCGTCACCACCTGGGATGACTTTAGGCTCCAATTATTAAAACGCTATAAACTTTCTAGGTCTTCTGTAAGAGAAGACTTACGAAAAGTTAAACAAGGGCCCAAAGAGAGCGTCACCGATTACTCGCAGCGAGTAATGCGGCTATTTGGCGAATTAAACAAGGCTACACAAGTTGCCATTCCCGATCAGCGGGCCAGAGCAGAGCTGGTCAGAGAAAATGAGAGGGAGGCCATTATAGCCTTCGAAAATGGGCTCAGGAGCGAGAGGCTACAAACCCTTGCGCAAGCACGAGACGCAGGGGATTTGACCTCTTTGATAGATTATATAATAGAACGAGCTTCTCGTATTGAAGATAAATTTCAAAGGGACACTAATTTAGAGGGGACCACAAAACAAATTCCGCAGTGCGAGGTGTGCCGGAAAAGGGGACACACTAAGGAAACTTGCTATCGCAATAAGGCCATACCAAGCTTCAGCAATACTGCTGTTAAGAAGGAAGTGCGACGATTGTTCTGCACATACTGTAATAGGCCAAATCACGACATCAGCGAGTGTCGAACTCGACGCTCCGACCGCAACCGGGAAATGCCATCTATTAATAGGAGATTCACAGGCCCTGAACAACGGGATGCAGGCACGCAAGGCGGACGATGGGAAAACAACATTCGACAAGTTAGACGCCTCGAACGGACGAGCCCCGTTAGACGTCAAGACGATCGGTCCCCAGCTGGAAATTTCAACCCAGACACCCGACCAGATTTCAGACAGGTACGTGTCCATAATCATAATGAGTATGATTCGGGAAACGAGGATACGCGAGAAGGAATGACCGGCGTTCCAGCTCGCCACTTCGAAGTTCAAGCCGAAGTGCGACCGCACAACTAAAGGTCACTGTGGAAGTACCTATCACCATCACGAAACGTGGAGTCACAACTACTCTCCCCTTTTCTATAGCAAAGGAGAGGGAGTCTTCCTTTTTCGTCGATATGGGGTCCGAGGTTAGTCTATTTAAGCTTACATCCACTTCCGAAGATTGCTTGGTTGACGTTAGTCAGAGGTGCATGATCACCACCATTCTCGACGAAAGCGCCAATTCTGAAGGACTATCTTATGGAAGTTTGGAAATGGGCAGTAGTAGCCACGGCCTAGATATCGTCCATCCCTTCCATATAGTAAGGGGTAGGGATATCCTATCGACGGACGGGTTATTAGGGCATGATTTCATAGATGAGTATAACTGTGATATCATGTATTCAAGAAGTGTTATGGTAATCCACATACCCGTTGACAGCGCTCACAGACAATTATCTCTTTCCACAATAAGCAACAACCTACAATCGAAACAAAATCGAAATCTACAAGAAAGCGAATACAGACCAAATCGCGAAGAAGATAAGCCCCCCATAAAAGCTCCTTTAGTCCATAAAAAAGTCCCAATAGCGGCAACCTATACGAAACCACTCTCGGAGCCAGCTGAAGCGAACAGCGTCCGAGATAGTAAAATTAATAAAATACCCCCGGGAGGCAAAGTGACCCAACGGGAAGACCTCAATGAAGGAATATTAAATAATAATATTAACAAAGTTAATAAAATTAATGGATATTTTCCCACCAGCGTAACGTCAAGCGACTGCGTGGAAGACAATCGACTAAAAGGAAAATCGAGCAATGACTCAATCACAATAAATAAATATGGGAACACGGCTTACGGGAACACAGACGAGATAAAGCTAATCAAAGAGGAGGTGATAGACACCCATTCCCAATTACAGGTTGCGAATCAACAACAAGAGGGGAACATCGGTAAAACATCGGGTTCCTATATTACTCAAGAAACAAAACAAACAATTTCGGACATCCCCGAAAGGCTTATAATTCCAGCAAGATCTGAAATGATCTTGGAACTCCCCGCCGAGGGAAATATGACACGAGTTTGTGCCAAACGGGTAGGAATAGGGTAATTCATAATAACAATTTAAAACTGTTCATAGAGGACACAGAACTCTAAGAACCTAATTTAGGAAACAATAGAATAAATAAAAAAAAAGGGGGGGATATAATAATAAAAACTTAGCTACCATTAACAATTTATTTAAATTATATAATATAAAAAAAAATAAACACAAAACTCTATAGTTGGGGCTGCTCCACCGCAACCTCCCGGGAGTCTCTCTGAGGATCCTCGAATAAAATATAATAGCGACTACGAGCTCAACGAACTAAGCAGACGAATTCGTCAACAAAAGGAAAACGAGAACCTAAAGCTTGGGAGTAGCAGAATTCATACTATCCATCATTACACAATGACCTATGTCCTTCTCCTACTAATAATCATAATCTTTGTCCCTATACTAAGGAAAAAATGCACTTCTAGTCTCAGCCGAAACAAGTCGGTCACAATCAACCCGACGGCACAAGCTGAATCAAACGCGGAGGCACAATCTGAAAGACCTTTAGTGCTAACCGTACGATAAAGGAGACCTTATGCTCGACGTCGAATGAATTAGAGTAACCTATGTTTTTTTTTTTTTTTTTTTATTTTTAAAATTTAAGGAAGAACAACTTAATGTTCTTATATATATATAGGGATAAGTATAAACCATAATGAAGTAAAACAATAAGTTAGAGAAAATCCTCTTTATACCAAAATTAGTTAAAATATTAATGAATATATAAACAAATATTAATAATTTTAATTACAATTACACATATGTTTATATAGTAACACTAATTAAATAAACAAAAGGGAATTAAAATTGTAACACCCTCTGGTAGGCCCCAGATCACAGACCAAACGAAAGTTTTACTCTTTAAATCCCAAAACTTTCTTTTCTAAGGGGGAAGGTGTAACGAGCGGCGCCTCCGCCCGTTACCTTTTACTCAACCTTCATACTTCCAAGGTCATTCCAACTCAAGAGACCAATTCTGGAAACTCGATATGAGTTTCCGCCACATGCATTATTATTTCTTTTACTCAACATTTCCAAGGGCATTTCAACTCATTCCTTTAACTTCCATTTGGCATTTTAAAAGAAACCAATTCTGGAAACTCGATATGAGTTTCCGCCACATGCATGCCATAACCGATTTTTTAAGTACATTCTAAAAATCCTAAAATACACGCTTTAACAGGAAATTCATTCTGGAAACTCAATATGAGTTTCCGCCAAGCCCAATAATCCCACAAAATAATATTAGACACATGCAAAAACGATTTCCGTCGATCATCGGTAACGATGACACAGGTCAACACTTTCCACATGTTGACCTCGAGTAAATTTGCTTCGCGCACACTCTTCCCCTCTTGAAACACCACGAATACTCGATCACTCGCATGATCAAAGATTCTCACCTGCTTTAAAAAAAGCTTTCCTCGCGTTTACCTTCCACCAACAGAACCCCGAGGTGGGGGAGCGATTGGTTAATTGGTTTTGGAGGCCTACGAGGGTGACCGGCCGAGTGATAGAAATCAATCGGTATCGGTTGGTGAGCGAGTAACAGTCGGTCGATACCTGAAGACTGGCTGGAGATATTGACCCAGTAAATAGCAACTCAAAAAAAAAAGATAAATCAAAGTTAAAAGAGTGAAATTAATTAATTGTTAAGAAAGAAAGTATATTAAAGTGAATTTAAAAAAAGATAAGATTATTTTGTCTAAATATGTGAGTAAATAGCAACTCAAAAAAAAGATAAATCAAAGTTAAAAGAGTGAAATTAATTAATTGTTAAGAAAGAAAGTATATTAAAGTGAATTTAAAAAAGATAAGATTATTTTGTCTAAATATGTGAGTAAATAGCAACTCAAAAAAAGATAAATCAAAGTTAAAAGAGTGAAATTAATTAATTGTTAAGAAAGAAAGTATATTAAAGTGAATTTAAAAAAAGATAATATTACTTTGTCTAAACATGTAAGTAAATAGCAACTCAAAAAAGATAAATCAAAGTTAAAAGAGTGAAATTATTTTATTGTTAAGAAAGAAAATACATTAAACATTGTTAAGAAATACAATACATTAACTGTAGCAAAATAAGTTTAAATTCGAAAATAAAAGACGTAACAAAAACCAAGAGATTGTTTTGTTAGTACTTTCAAAAAGGGGCAGGTGAACTTCTCGCCAATGCGAAAGCACTCCTTCGTCCCTGTCGTGTGTTAAAAAGGAATACACAAAAAAGAAACCCACGACAGTCTTCAGCCTCATTCCTCCCGATACCCCAGTGTCCGGGGACCCAGCAGAGCGAGACCTAATTTCTTCTGGTCAGGCTCTGGAGTTCGTCAAAACACCCTCCTACTATTTTGGAAGAAAACTTCCACGTTGAGAGGGCCTTGATGGCAGCTGGGCTGTCAGAAAGGATTTTAATGTTGGCGCCTTTCAGACCTTTCTCAAGGTTGAGCCTAGCGCAGGTTGCAATGGCATGTATTTCAGTCTGGAAAACAGAGGGCCATTTACCCATTGCAATCGAGACCTTGGAGTTGGGTCCTGCAACACCAGCCCCTGTGCCATGTTCCATCTTTGACTCGTCAGTAAACCAGTGGAGATGTTTTGGATCCCCGGGAAGAATAAGTTCCTCCCACTCAGAACCGCAGTTGACTAACCATATAGTCGGATACGCGGCAAATGGAAATGTTTGGGACATTGTTGAGGGTATCCATGTGTCCTCTGAGCATATAGGGCTAGTTGGATGAGATCTGAAGTCTCAAGGCACTTATGGCGGCGGATTTCCATATGAAGAGATGCGAAGGGATCAATCCAATGATTGCCTCCATTGCAGCTGTGGGACAGGTCCGCATAGCTCCGGTAATGGAGAGGCAAGCAAGCTGTTGCAGTTTGCTGTACTTGAGGATCGACGTAACCTGTTCAGTCTTGGGCCACCAAACTATAGCAGCATAAGTGACCACTGGTTTAACGATCGTATTGTACATCCAGTACAACATTTGTGGTGTAAGACCCCATGTATTACCCAGAAGCCTTTTGCAGGCCCATATGGCCCTTGTGGATTTGCTGATGACGTAGTCAAGTTGAGGTTCCAGTTCAGTCTTTTGTCTAAAACTCCCAAATATTTGGTTGAGTCTGAGTACTCAACTGTGGTACCCTGGATACAGATAGGACCTAGGTCCACTTTGTAACGTTTGAAGAAAAATACCAGGAAAGTCTTATTTGGATTGATTGACAGACCCTCCTTGGTACACCATCTTTGAACTTCTCCAGTTCTGTTCTCATGACCTCTGTAATGGTCAAGTCAAACTTTCCAGAGACAATGATGAACATTTGAATATATTGATTGGCGTTTTTTTTAGCAAATAAAATTTGACCATCGTGTGAAATGTCACAAAAACTGTAAACAACTAAACGTCAACGTGCACGACATAACCACGTCTAGTGGTCAACTGTGGCGGGCAAAACTCAGTTATGCCGGGTCCAGCTAGTTATTTATGTAACAAAAATTAAAACAAACATTTCATATCTTACCTCATTATATTATTTACTTTAAAAATACACTTTCGAATAATTACAGTTTACTTAAGCTTAAAAAACAACAGACCATCTATACTTCAGCCATTAAATCTTGCAAACCTGGCGGAAATTTTATGCGTTTCTACTAGGAGAAAAATGCTATAAAACAAGAACCGGGGAATTGCAAGTACTCGGGAGTAGTGGGACTTAAAAATATCGCCCAATGGACCGCAGCTATTAAAACATACTAGTAATGCTCCTTGCTAGTTTATACTTTCACCTTAATGGTTTGTTTTATTCTTTGTTATATAACTTAAGTGTGCCTTGCTTGGCGAATAAATAAATAAATATATAAATTCCACGAAGTGCACGTAACATTTTACGCACAAATTCATTATTTTGATACAAATTCTGATAAACTGCACGAGTTCTTCTATCCATGATAAATGGTATAATGGACTGGCAATAAATACCAGAAAAATTTTAATGATATTGCCACGTCAGAATATTAAAGATTGAGGATTAAAGATTGTTTTCCAGTTTGTCCTGTACTGGAATAGGCATGCACTGATATCCTTCATGTACATAATTAGGAAACTTAGGAAATTATAGTTTAGAAAAATCTATTCTTCTTTTTTCTATGAAGTCTACACGAGCCGCACAATCAGCAAAGCCAAAGACGCTTTAGGGACCGATTCAAAGTGTTTGATTTCATGCCGCTGTCGTGTAGGAGAAAATTACTTACCTCATGATTTGCGGCAACGGCAACCTCAAAGTGCAGTTTCTCAAATTCAAAGATGAAATTCAATATAAAAGGCATACAAAACGACTTAACGAATATTAACATCAGATGGAATATCCATTTGCGCCTGGATGCTTACGTCCTCGTTTATAATGGGCCAAAATGACGGATAACACTGAAGAGAACAGTGCAAAAGCGTTTGAGCTGGAAATCTCTTGTAGTTCATCAAAGATCGTCAAATATAACATCTGAAAATTAAAAGCCAAAGAAAAATTGAATATGTAGTTAGAAAGCATGGCTTGTGAAGAAGGCAGTTACCAGCAGAGAATATCACATAAAAATGTGAAAAAAGACTATACTTATATTTTAGATAAAGTTTTATCCTAAGACTATAATCTTCGCTTATATTATTATACTCGTAAAATAATGCAACAGTACCTTGTTACTATCCATTCTCTTTGGCAACAACAACCCTATTGCTGATCATTAAACCTCATCAAAACAACACATCAGAGCTGCGTAAGCCATAAACTTAATAAAAGCGAATGCAATGGGTATTTACCTACCTGCTCAATCAAAGCAACAGGTGGGAAATAATGTTTAATTACCGTATTAAAGAAAACACTCATCCTCTCACAGCTTTTGAGTATCTGATATGGGAAATTGCTTGGCGAACATCATCAGATATAACTTTACTGACACACAAACGCGTCTTCAAAATCACCCTCTGCCGTAGTGGTAAAGTAAGTAACGCTATCAGCCAAATCATTGAGCACAATTTCATCGCAGTAATTAAGTAATTAAAAGTAAAAATGTAGGGCGACTAGCACAGCAGCAATAATAGCAAATCGACATCATCCGATGGAATAAAGAAATGGCACAATGCTGCAATCATGGCTCTTCACGGCGCATCACGCGTGCCAATCGAGCGTCAATTATGAATAATGCTCGGTTAAGGTGCATCGACGCTTTTAATTTTTTCGCGGTCAAGTCAGCGACGAATAGCGGTAGTTTATAGAAGATGCAACTCCGCCAGGTAAATCGGAATGCAGCATTTCCACACAGACACAAAAAAACGAAACAAACAATCAATTAAGCCTAGTAGCAGCAGGAAACAGGTAAGAGCCTGATTTAAATTGGAGCATCCAGAAAATTACTGCAAGAGTTTGTGGTCGAAAGTAGAACAATGTGCGGCCGCTGCAGAAACTAGCTGCCTACTAGGTTCTGTCCAACCGAAAAAAGCTGTCCAGCATTTATGGCCTCGTCACGTTGTTTGATGACTGTGATGATGATGGACGGATAGAAGAGTGCTCCATGTAGTTACATACGAGTACCTAGGCATATGTAGGCAGTTCACCTGCTTAAATGACATGAAATTACCCACACACAATGGCGCATGGGTTTAACAAGGTTCACAGAGCGCCGGCAACGAGTCAACCAGCATCGACCAGTTAGTCATCGGGGCCAGAAGTGCGTGCAGCAATCGTTGACAGTATTTTTGGGCTATTGGACGGCAACAGTCTGCCTACAATGCATAACGCCTGCAATAAGGATGCTCGTATGCAGAATTTTCTCAACGCTTTTCGATAACTGCTTATGGAGTGCTCGCGATGATGCAACTGAAACTTTCGATAATTTCGGTTACGATCCGATGGCCGCCGCGATGTTGCCGTACTACACCTCACTAAGCCCATTAAGTGCTCGGAATACCGCGATCAAACTGCATCCAAATCACGCCGAATCGTCGGACTGGATCTTGCGCTACTCAGACTCCGAAATAAACTTCCACCCTTGGTGTCAGGGGGAGAAGTTTTCACACTTCGATCTTGTGCCCTGGCGGAGGCACAAAAGTCACCTAGATCTCGCGAACGAACCTGCTTGGGACCCCCAGTTGCTGCAGGTGAACGTGAAGACTTTAAGCAGGTTGCAGAAACTCGAGCTAAGGAAAAACAAGCGCCAGTTGAAGAAGGTTTTGCGTTACGAAAAGTGTGTAAAGCGGCTGATACGGGTGCGACTGGTATTTTCCATCGAGTTGCGGCACAGGAAGATGGAAGTTCTCAAGAGGAGCTTCTATCCGGCGCGTGTGTTCGAAAAGACTTTCGATAATCGGATTTACGAGTGCATCGATTATGAAACAGTGTACCAGAAAGGCAGCCAGCATTGGGGCTACTTCAATCACCGCAGCAAAGGAGTTTACTTGGATAAAACCCTTAGTGATAAAAAAGTGATAGTGGAATACAGTGAAGATGGTAAAAGCAATAGAAAATCAAGTTCTGGTGTATCTAGTCAAGTGCCTTGTGAGAAATGTGAAAAATATTTTAAAAGGTAAAATCTTAAGTCATCTACCTCAATCCATAATCAACTTCATCTGTTATTGTTTAATCTATATGTGAAATCTATTAAGAAATATTTTTTACAACCGCCGAAATTGTGCAATTACTAATCTAGTCTGTTTTTGGTTTTAGTGATTTTTTTCTTTAAGAGCATAAATTTGGAACAACCTTGAATTTTTCAAATAAACTCGATACTTGCGGATGCCATTCTCAAGAAAATTTTAACCTGGTCTATAAACAAATACTAACTCAAAGTGTAGATTGATATTATTGCGTTTCCTCTGTGTTTTTCTCACAAAATTTCTTTAAATTTTGCAAAGAAATGTTCAAAATTTTTACTTTCAAACTATTAACAACAATAGATGCAATTTCTCATCTCAAGATTCTTTCTTCAAGGTGACTTGAAATGTGTGAGAATGTTATGAAAAAAATTGAATAGAAAATGAAATTTAACAAAGCGACAATTAAAGATTTTTTTTATAAAGAAAATATTCGGAAGTAAATTTTTAATAAGTTTTGCAAAGTTATTAATTAATGCGTTGTGCTTTTAGTTCACTTTAGTTCAGGTAGACGGAGATGCAAAGTCGTTAACAAAATTGAAAGTTAATGAGATCAATTATTATTTTTATAAGGGTCATCTCTCAGTGACATCTTTTTTTATATAAGAAAAAAATACTTTAGAAGTGGAATAGAGAGAATTAGTAAATTTGTAAGCTAAACAAATAATTAACCAATTAAAATATTTGAAATGGTGTTTTGAGTTGAAATTATATCTTATTTCATCAGTATCCACAAGCTCATTCAAATCTACAAATGAATAGTTCGAAATTGGAGTTTATCTAAGTATCTACAAAATTTTACGTTGATAGTTTGTACCGATCTTGCAGTCGATATTGATCGTTCAGCTTCAATATCTTGTCTAAATAATCAATTATATCCTCGACCCACGACGTTATGGCGAATATTCAGCGTCTTAACAACAAAAACCAAGGACGATGTTACGATGAAAACTTAATAGAGGAGTCTCTGTCAGTTGATAGATTATTGCCAAAAGCTAATTTTGATTTTTATTTTATCTGAAAATTCTTTTCTTCTTCATTAACGGCTCTATGACCAGGATCCAGTCCTGCTTCTGAGTTGATGTCATCCAGTTTGGCATCCCTAAGCTCTGAGTGTCCTGGATCCTTCCAGCAGAGATTGGGTCAGCCTCGCTGTCGCACCCCACGTCTTTCGGCAGAAAACTTTCCGAGCAGGCTCATCTTCACTCTCACTTGAGCTACATGCCCTGCCCACCATAGCCTACCGGACTTTATTTTCTTCACTACATCTATGTCGCGATCGCGCTCGTAGATTTCGTCATTGTAGAGTTTCCGGAATCGTCCTTCTTCACATAAGGGGCCATCACTCCTCCACGTCTCAGATGCATATCTGAGTACCGGTAAAACCATCGTCTTATATAGTAAAAGTTTAGACGTTATGGTTATATGCTTGGATTGAAAGAGCCTTAACAAGTTAGATTAGGTTGAAATGGCTGCTCTCCCTCTAGGGAGCCCACTTAGGCACACCATTGGGGCGATTGTGGTGCCCTTCTAGTGTGTGGACAAAGTTCTGCCCGTTTCAAGCCGTTTGGAGCTTTTAATAAAGCGAAAAAGGTCAGGAACCCCAGTATTTTGCAGCTCGCTCAATCTATCAAGGAAAGATGAGCCGAGGAAGGTCCCTTTTTTCTTTGCAGGGAGGGACTTGTAGAGAGAAGATGGGCGTGTGAACCAAAGGGACAATGGCCGGACAGCACCTGCTCTACACGGATTATCTTGTTTTTGTTTAACCGAGACAACAAGATATTTTGAACGATTTGCGTCCAAATTCGGCCATAGATGAGTGCGACACACTGTTGCTGTGGTCCATCTCAGCCCAGCTCGGGCTAAGCTGATTTTTTTCACACCATTTTATAGGTGGCTAAGGGCATTCCTATCAGGATTAAGTGGGTTGTCCTTTCAACTTTGACTCCCTATCTAGCAAGATCTTCTGCCCTGCAGTTTCCCCAAATTCCCCTGTGTCCAGGAACCCAACACAGAGTTATATCAAACTGAGTGGCAATCTCCCACAGAGACCCGCGGCAGATCAGAACAATCGTAGATGTTGTGACGACAGGCCGCCTGGCTATTCGATAGAACGCATATATTCTCATGAGATATATTATGTATCTTCAGCCAATCGAAATCCTCCCAGATTGCGGTGACTTCCGCCTGGAAGACTTTGTAGTGGTCAGGTAGACGAAGAGAGGTGTTTATATTCAATGCCTTGGAAAAAATACCTGAGTCTACGCTGTTACCAATTTTTGAGGCATCTGTATAGTACATCGGGATAACCCCATCTGTCCAGTTATCTCTGGCCGGAATGATGGTAGCGGTAGCGAAACTCCTGAGGATGGATAAGTGACCATATGGTTGAATAGAAGCCTTTGTCCTGCCGGCCGTCCAGGCTGCCATTTGCTCGGCATGTATATTCAAAGGAATAAGACGCAATAAGACATCCAGCGTACCTGTTGGGGTGCTTCACATTGCACCCCTAATACATAGCTCAGCTGTTCTTTGGACCCTTTCCAGTATCTTACGAAACGTAGCCTTCTGTAGTGCAGTCCACCATACCGATATGCCATGCTCATGCATAAGTATAGGTCTGATTACGGCTGTAAACAACCAGTGGACGATGCGGGGTTTAAGCCCCAAATTCACACCGATCGTTCTTTGGCATAGGAAGAGAACTGTTTTAGCCATATTAGCTCTCTCTAAAAGATTCGGCCTCCACGTTATTTCCTATCCAGTATGAGACCTAGAATTTTCGCATCCTCTTAAGTAGCAGTGTTTCATTGAAGAGTCTTAGTGAAGGAAAATTGGGAAGTCTACGCTTCCTGTAAAGAGCATTACTTTAGTCTAAACTGGTTTAACTATTAGACCATTTGTAGTAGCCCAATGAACAAGAGTCTCCAATGCTCGTTGCGTTTTATCTTTTATTGTTGAGATGAACCTGCCGGTCACCACCAGCACAATATCTTCAGCATAGGCCACCGTGGTGCACCCAGACTCCCTTAGAGTTATCAACACTCTTAATTCATATTTTAGTTTTTGCGTGGATGTCTCTGGATTTTATTACTGGCAGTAATGAGAAGTATGTTCTGTTTACGGTTTATTTTTCTTTGCACGTTTGCATTATTGCCTTCGCTGACTAGGGACCCCAGGTATTCGTTTACCCGTTCGAAGTTATATTCCCCCAGGTTGTTTCTTCTTCTTTCCACCCTTGACTGAATTAGAATCTTGCTGTTGTCTGTATGTAACATAGTCCTATTTGTTAAGCTCTATTTTCTAAATCCGTCAATATCTCTATATGGTATGACAGTGATCTTCCAAGGCAGTCTATGTCTTCGGCATATCCTGCCAACAGTTATGATTTGATACGCAGGGTTGGATTCACATCAATGTTTACTTGGCAAGTTACTCTTTCTAGAGAGAGATTAAATAGCATAGGCCCTGCTAAAAGCCTTGCTTGACTGGGAAGGACTCCGCCAATTCTCCCCTTTTATTCTGATTATACACCTTGTGTTTTTCAACAGTAAGGTTAAATGTGCTAAACGTGAGTATTAATCCCGTAAGCATGATCCCACTTTAAACTCCTCGTTCACTAGGCATTCATGCTTCTATACCTTTTAACCCCGCTCGAGAATTCGTCTATCGGAATCTACTTTGCACCACTATTTTTATTTTCATCCGCGCTGATAACTATTCTTTTTCAATTGCTTTTCTATATATACTGTTCTGATTTGCTGATCACCTTTTGTTTCAATATGGTAAGATTGACTTCAGTTATGACTTAAATGTGTTTATCTTAATGCCCTTATGACACACTTTAGAAGCACACCAAAATTTATTAAAGGTCTTCTGGCCGTACTGCTTATACCTGCTATGTGCATTCGCCTATAGAAATTGTAGTGCAGATGAAGTTAAATTCATTCACTTCTTCTTAATGCACAAGTGTTAATTACAGTTTTCGTTTTATGTACCTTTATCTTAACCTTCGGTTCAGGTATACATAGTTCTAGTTTATCTATCTTTCGTTGCACCTTTCTCGTGTGTGCAATTAATATGATACCATCTGCATAATCCGCTAATCCCAATCTGATTCCTCTGCTCTCTCATGACTTCGTATATAAATAACAGTTTTATATAGAAAGGGGGCAAACTTGTTTAACATCTATTGTGTCACTTAATTTGATATTATGAGCACCTTTATTTTAATTTCGTTGTATGGTTTAATTAATTGTTTTGGATTCACCAATACTCCTATGACTTCAATTGCATCTTAAATTGCACCTGGATAAACTCGAAGGCTCGCCCAACCCGATGAGCAACAACGATTTCCACTCTAGCGACTGCTTCGTAATTATCCAAGAATAATTTGAATTGTATGGACAACGAAGCCTTCTTCTAAAACTTGCTGATCTCTAAAGCCCGCCTCACGACTGTGACGACTTTTTCAATTAAAGGATGTGATAATTCTGCTTTGTTTCTTACATTTGCTATAACAAGTTCTGCTGAAACTCCGTGTGCATCTTTTTTCCTTTTTTAATGCTACAAATGTGAACAGGCAGCACCGAATCCGCAACTTATTTACTTTTTCACCGCCTTAACTTAGTTTTGTAGTCTAATCCATGGTGGTAACAAGCATAGCAAACTGTCTTTTTACTTGGAGCAAGGTCGCAGGTAAATTAAGGTGCGGTGTCCGATTATCTAATCTAACCAACCAATGTCCAGCACTTCCCTGACCGTTTGGAGTATAAGTTCTAATGGTGAAATGGTCTAAACTTTGGCTTTGTTATTAAACCTAGATATTTTAAGTGTTGAAGCTAACTTCCCAATTGCCTACCTGTAGATGCAATAATGCAATAATCAAATCTTATATGTGAAATGTTTTCGTTGAATCGTCATGAGATGTTTTGCCTATTACAAATTTCCTTTTCAAAAATTCTCGTTTTCGTCTAAACTTTCACACTTACGCTCACATTTTTATATTTCTCCTAAAACTATGCAAGAAATGTGATATAAACACGAAAAAATCACAACTTCAATTTATACCAGTTGCTGCCCCTGCAAGCAGGCTTTAAAGTTTCCTTACGTTTGACTTTTCGATGAACTTCACTTGGTTGGTCGGTTAAGCTTTAGTGCACTTTTATTCTTAGACCTAAAAATCAGGGGTTTAAAAGTAATTCCTAGAAAATAACGTTAAACTAAAACATGCAAATTAAACAATAAAGAATTATTAAATTATATAGTCATAGAGTGATTTAATTAAATTTAATTTGATGCAGACGTGTAAATTCACTCGTCTGCATTATTTTAGTTTACTATTTGATGCAGAACTACTGGCAACTGCCGTGTAAATGTTTGAATGCATCAAATTGTGAGTTTTTATCCCCAAATTATTGGAATATGCAACAAAATTATTTTAAAAAGCTTCCAGAATCAAAATAAAGCGAAGCCAGTGGGGAAAGACCTGAAAATTTCGAAGATTTGCATGTAATTTGATTCACAATTTTAATCGCCTAACTAAAAGTGACAGCTAATTACATACCATGTAAAAGTCAAATGTATCAAACATAAATGTCAAACGTATCAAATAGCACCCGTGTAAACTCATAGATTACCTGTAATTTAAATAACGCGAAAAGTAACTTTAATAAATTATATACTTCTTAACGGTTAAATGCTTTTTACTTCTTTTCTTTCCCAAATATTAATCGATTTTCATTAAAAAATTTCAGAACGACCATTGATTGTGGTTCACATGTAAATGAATCGAAAATGCATTCACATCTCATGGATTCTTTTGATTCCGTGCAGTCTGGGACTTCATCGACATTTGAAAGACCTGGTGGAGGTGCCTTAGCCCTTCACTATGCAGCAGCAAGAGGCTGCATCGATTGTGTTCGCTTATTAGTGGAAGCATCAACAGAAATTAGGTAAGTTCTATTGAATCGTTATTAAGATTATAATTTAGTTTTATTTGTTTAATTTTGTTACCACTGGTTATATGCAAGTTCGTGTTTTTGTAAATATACTGGATGATCGGCCAAAAGCATGGCTTACTTTTGTTCTTTTAACTATTTTACTTTGGTCAGATATCGATGGTCTGTTCGACGATTTTCTGAATGCTATAGTTTTTTTTTAGATATTTATTTGGATATTTTTTTTAGTTATTCTCTACCTGATAACTGTGTGTAAACTCTTGTCATTTTTTCTCAGATAACTTTTTCAACGACACGATTAAGATGGGACAACAGGCTGCGCTGCCTCGATGCAGATATTGATTGGTGTGGACATTGCCAACCTTGTCTTTGCCACTTTGGTCACCGTCGATCTTTATAATGATATCAGCTTATTAGTGATGCTGCATTCTCTTGTGGTTTCATAGATTTATAGTCTGCCTATGCTATCAGAAATCCAAAAAAAGCCAAGCTCTGGCTCTACACACCACTGGCCAAGTGTAGGTAGACGGCTTTGCCTGCTGTGGGCCCGTTCTTGTAAAAGAATAACAAATCCAAATTCCAAAGATTGACATGTTTCGTAATAAGTGTCTATTCTTGTGGTTAAACGAGGTGCAAGCTATTGTTAAATTTCTTGTAATGGCAGAGAAAACTTGCCAGAGTAGGGGTTATAATAAGGTTCCTGACCTACTTTTGCGTTAAAGTTGCCAAATACGACTTCCATGTCGTAGGAAAATACTTTAACCCGGCCTTTAGACGGGACAGTGCCAGTGGTGTTGTTTTAATTTTTTTTAACGGAACGCGTATATATAATTATATAGACAGGGCCGATCCTGGGTAGGCGGCCGCTCTGTGCAGTCTCATGTCCCAAATTTACTCACATACATACTCAAATTCTTACACTAAGGGTGGGAAATGTAAAAACTACAAAGATGGGAATTTCATCTACCAATACAGAAAAAAAACGTTCCGGACTCCGGTTCACGGTTTGGAAAAACAAGCCGGTTCGTTCCGGTTTTTATTCCGGTTCGGGTTCGGTTCAAACCCTTGTTTATAATAATACCATAGACAAATAAAAGGAAAAATGTTTCATTTCATATAAGAAAAGTGTGCACTTTCCTGATGAAAGAGCTTTCCTATTTCCTCCATTTAAGCTTCCTCCAAACGAAAGCTGCCCCCGCTAAATCATTATTTTCGGTGGCACTGTCAAGAGACTTGAGTAAGTTTCATATTTGGAGAGAGTAAAACTAAATGAAAAGAAAAATGTTAGGGATGGATGGGAGCATGGCAGAATGGTCGAGTTGTTCGCGTTTGCGCTTTTTTTTACAGGTTTTCTTATTTATGAAATATCGGCATACGTACATATATATAAGAATGTTTATATTTTTTTCTAGGAAAATTTTATTAAGGGGATAAAATTGTTGGCGGGAATCTATTTGAATAAGAAAACAGCTGTTTGATTTTTGTTTGAATGACAAAAATCAATTGCACATTTGGAGGCAGTTAGATACAATTTTGGTTTTTCAGGTCAGACTTTGGACTACTTTGCAAAAATAAGTAAAACCGTTTGTTTTGTGCGAATTTTGATTTCGTTTTGATTTACTAAAAACATTTCCGCAATATGTTTATTTTTCAGATTGGGAAATGTTTAATTTTCGTAAAGATTCAGATGAAAATTATTGCGTTTTGCAAGATTTCAAGATGTAAAATAGTAACAACTTTAAAAATATGAAGTGGAAATTATACTTTATGGTTACTAATGGATATTCTCAATTAATAGTGCAGCTGTTTCATCAGGAAAGTGCACACTTTTCTTATTTGAAATGGAACATCTTTCCTTTTATTTGTCTATGATAATACATACAAAAAATCGTCAAAAATTCTCGTTATCAGAAATCATCTTTAGTTCCGGAACGCGTTCCTGTCCAAAAAGGAACGAACGAACGACTTTCCGGAGCGTTCCGGCTCGACAACACCACTGGACAGTGCTACTGACGCACAGCTTTGCTTGGAACTGTCAAATACTAGCCGATTAGCGTTCGACCAACTGACAGACAGGGCATTTTAAAAATATTTTCAAACATAGTATGAACGAGTATTTCAGTAACCTCTTGCAGAAAAACGGAGATGCAGGAGAATAAAATATTGGGTAAATCCGTTCCTCTCAAAGCGGATTGATTTTGAGATTGAAGGGAATTTTGGTCTGAAAATAAAGTTTTATTAATCAAACTGAAATAACAAAATAAAACATTAAATGAGCGCTTCAAAGAAAACCGATAGTGGAGCTCTGGCATATGCTCACCAATTCAAAATCACTTTTCGCCATTTCGATTACAGAAGTTATCAAATTACTTCCTAGACAGTATTGTTGAGATTGAAATTTTGCCAGTACTGCCGCGACAGTAAAAAATACAGGATTATAGATGTTTACACGAGGCAGCGACAGCGGCAGTAATAGTAATACCGTCCCGTGTGAAGGCCGACCCAGACTTGGGTTTTCTTCTGCAAGCGCGTGTAGGTATACAGAATCGGTGGAGAGTACTCGATTAAATGCTCATGAGTAGAATCAAAAGAGAATTATTCAATGAATACTTTTTACTCGTTCAAAAGTACTCGATTCCTTGAGAATTGATAAGTACCTTGTTAACATTTCTGAGAGCTTCTTTAGCGAATGAATTACTCGATTTTGGGCTGCGACAGATTACAAATACTTATGTAGCACACAGCCCGAGTAAAAACACGCACAGTGAACGAAGGCGCCTGCCCCACGTTTATGCACGCTCCCGCTACAGTCATGAAAATCTAAAAATGCACCCGCCCGAAGTATACACGTCTGTATTACAGATATGAATGCAGTCGTAATCGACAATACCAATCGCGAGTCTAGTTTTGCAAGACGGTCCTCCAACTGAGTACTAATCATGTAAAAAGGTGCTTGACGTTCCCAATCCAACGAGAACCGGTTTACTGAGTATGCTTAAAGCCTCAATTCTGTTCCCTTTGGTATCAAAAAGTGTGAGCGTACAGTGGTGCGGGGGAATCTTATTTTTACTCAAGCGTACTGTGCATTTTGACGTTGTACGTGCCTGTTTCAGGCTAAGAACGGTCGATTCTAGGTTTTACTCGGGATGGGCATAAATTCAAATCTATAAAAGCCCGTTTACATCCCAAATACAAATTGGAGCTCTTTTAGCTCTCTGTCTGGATTCCATGTTCAGGCAACAGAGAGAAAAGCATACAAATTTCTGCGCCATAAAAGAGCTCCAACTTGCTTGACGGTGACAAGTACATCTCAACAATAAGAGATATAATGCAGAGAGTATTAGAGACTCTTGTCCATTAGGCTATTACAAAGGATCTCGGCATTAAGCCAGCTAAGACTGAAGTGCTCTTTACACAGAAGCATAGACTTCTCGATTTCCCTTCTCTAAGACTGCAATGAAAAATTGCAACTTAAGGAAGATGCGAAATTTCTAGGTCTCATGCTGGATAAGAAACTAACGTAAGGGCGAATATTTTAGAGAGCTAATAAGTCCAAAACAACTCTTTTCTTATGCCGTGGGTTGAGTGAGCTTCAAAACACTGGTGTTTCTGATCTCTGTGGCTTCACTAAGGGCTCCAAATGTCTTGAAATGGCCTGGATTTTGTCTTAACATTAGAATGGCATCACAGTGGGCCCAATGGAATGCCTAAGCAGCCATTTCAACCTTAACCTAACCTATGTTGCAAAACCTGGGCTTAATGCTTTACCATCCGATCGATAATCGGGGTAAAGTAGGTAACTTGGTTTATTAGGGGCTTAAGCACACAAAAATCTACCCAAAATAACTTCTGGAGTCATTGTTGCTGCTCTCCGTTCTACGATTCGCTCATCAGTCTACATTAGTTAGTCCTGCGATGAGTAATCCGGAACCAGGAGTTACCCGATGTAAAGCTAACATGGCTGTAGATCTTAGATCGTACTAACAGTTGGCGTTTCTCAGGACTTATCTGTTGGGTGTACTGGCGCCACCAAAAATCCATTCGATGTCGAACAAAGTTATAAAATTTAATTGAAGCGTTGTTACTTTTTTTCACACCCCACATAAGTTAGTAAAGCAAACCCAAGGCAGACCTATTAGCTTCTCTGTTCGCCGCAAATTCTTCTTTACCCGATGTTGCTCTGTCACCCCCCACTCTCGAGAATACCACCCACTCAATGCACGGAGTTCACTTCAGGACTCGCGAGGTATTTAGGTGTCTCAAAGAACTCGACGTCAATAAATCCACTGGCCCCGACAAAATCCTCCTATGGTACTTAAAAAATGTGCCTCACCTTTGGCTAAACCCCTGCGCAAACTTTTTGCCCTGTCTTCGAAGTGTATCCCGACTCTTGGAAACTACCTCATGTTCAGCCAATCCCAAAAAAAGGTGAAGCCCGCGATCTCTTAAACTACCGCCCAATAGCAATTACTTCTGTTCTCTACAAAATCATGGAGACAATAATCAATAAAAAGCTGATGAAATATCTAGAATCCAACCAAATTATACACGACAGGCAATACGGCTTCAGACCTAAACGGTCTACTGGCGATCTGCTTCTGTGTTTAACTGAGCGTATCAACCAAAGCATTCACAGGTTTGGCGAGTCTGGTCTGTTTGCTCCTAGATATATCAAAGGCTTTTGACAGAGTATGGCACCCAGCTCTGTTGAATAAACTCCAAACTATTGGTATACACTTAGTTCTAAGGAACTGGATTAAGAACTTTCTTTCAGGCCGTTCAATCAAGGTAGTATTGGACGGCGTCGAATCCAACCCACGTGTCAACTCGGCCGGAGTTCCCCAGGGGTCAATTCTCTCACCCGCACTTTAATCTTCATTAATGATCTGCTCTCAATCCCCTCCAACCCACTTCACTGCTTCGCTGATGACGGACTCTGAATTTCTCTTACTCCTTCGACAATATAAGACAAGCACGTGCCAGACCTTGTCTTTACCACCGTCAACTGATGTCGGCTTCGATCAACCGGGATATCGAATCGATTCTTCATTGGGGCGAAATGAACCGCGTCGAATTCAATGCCACAAAAACGAAGTACTGTCTGATCTCCAACAAAAATTGTACCGACCTTCCTCCTATCTCAGTGGATAAAGAGAATTTAACGGCTGACTCAACTCTCAACATCCTAGGGGTAACTTTAACGGAGCATCTGCGATGGAATGATCACATATTCCAAATCGCCAAACAATGCCTTGGATTTCTCAAGAGATGCAAGTTCCTCCACCAGCCAGCCGCATTGGCTACAATATACAAATCCTACACTCTGCCGCGCCTCGAATACAACTCGTATAACTGGGCAGGCGCCCCAAAAACCACCTTGGCTTGTCTCGACAAGGTGCAAAATCGTGCCCTCAAACTCATTGGTGATGGCCTCTTTCGCGCCCACCTTAAGCCACCGTAGGAATTTAGCAGCCCTCTCCATACTTTATCGCTATTACCATGGCGACTGCTCCACTGAAATTCAGGACCTCCTGCCTGCACGGCAATACTTTTCCCGCAACACAAGAGTAGCCCGCTCGGCTGACCCCCATACCCTACAGCCCCCGTTTACGCACAATACGGTTTAGAAGTTCGTTTATGAATAGAACAACTCGACTGTGGAATAATCTCCCGCAGTCAGTATTTCCGAACTCGTTCAACACCTTAGAGTTCAAACGTGAGGTTCACCGTCATTTTCTTCTACACCCTCCAGACCCTCTCTAACTTTCCTATTCTGCTCTATTCTTCAAACCAAGCTTACTACTAGACAATGCACCATGAACTAAACGACATGACGGACTGGTAGTATAAAGGGTTACTCCTAAGCTTGGTTTTTTCATATAAAAAAAAGCACTGCACCATATCATGACCAACAGGGTCAGGGTCAGGAATTAGAATCCCCACTTAAAAAACTTCTATATTGTCTCCTCCAAAAATACATTATAATTTTGCAGTGCTAATGTTAACACTGGTAACGAGTTATATTCGCCAATCCATCATAATTATTGCCTCCACTCCAATAAAAAATTCTTCTATTTCCATTATTTCGCTAATAACATTCTCCTAACCTTGAAAAGCAAATTTCTTCTTCAATTCATTAATAACAAAGTAAGTTCCCAAAAATTTCCCTTTTACTTTTGACATCTTCACTAAGAGCCTCTTCTGAGAGAAAGCTAGTTAATGTTTAATTGCCGGCATTTGTAATAGTTGGCATTATCTTCCGTCTGTTTGCACTAGCATCTATACACTAGACGTCTTCATTTCTTCAATTTCTTCAAAAACAAAGTGGCTGCTTGTTATTATTTTCGTAAATAACCAAAGCACTTATTTCGCCTGAACAATTATCTCTTTTATTTCCAATATATTACAGACCTATTTTGCATTTCTTTTGAAGCGCTTCTACAGGTTTCCTCTGGCGAGCCACTAGTGTTTAAAAAGTATCACTATGCGCATCCTGCTGCGTATGCAAGTAGCCATTCCTCTTTTGGGATGTTTTCAGCGACAAAAGCGCTCGAATAAGAAACTCATTAATTGACAATTAGTTAGGCCGTTACTGAACTGCGCAGGCTGGTTTCCTTAGAATTCGTTTCTAGCGGTGACATTATGGGTAGTCTAATTGGGATGCGTCAGAGGAAAATCAGTGCAAGATCGGCGCGGAGAAAAGTAGAAAAGCTGCATCGTTTGTCATAGATTGTAGTGATCTGATCTCCACCTCGGAAATGCCGTCTCCAGAGACATGTTGAACGGCACAAGTCAAGAAGTTGCTGGAGTGACCGAAGAAGCTTGAAGAACTTGCTTCAGAGTGACGGTCGCCTTGAACGGGTAACGAAAAGAAAATCCGCTAACGGCCAATAAACCGTTTCTGCACTCGCCGGAGCCGTTCACGATCGGTTATTGCTGATGTGCAGTTCGATCAGTGAAGTTCGTCCATTCGTTTATAGAATTTCGTAAATACGCCATCTATTAGTGATTTTGTTTTTTCTTCTTCAAATTTCACGTCATTTTTTTGTGTTTGTGACTCGAAGATCGAATGAGAGTTTCAGTCGCGCCGGGGGATATGACATGACTGTTCCGTGACAATAATTTTTGGTGCTGTATTTGCCGAGTTGTATTCTGCTTCAATCTTCCGCTCAAGTTAACCAAGCGCCGTTTCTTAATTTCTTAATTACATGCTCTTACGCTCCAATTTCTCAATTTTTCTGCTTGTGTTTCTTCAATCTTAACAAGCCCCCCATACGCGCCAAGTGGTGGTAATTGCCGATCTCGTCCAGACTATTTTCTTCAGACAATTCACACCAGTGGCCTACGGTGTGCTACACACACCTGTTGTGGGAAACCTTTCCCATAAACAACCGCGGATTATCGCCCTTTTTGCAGCATCGTATACTTATGTTGCAATGGGATATGTAGTGTAGTGGAACAATTTTTAGATACACGAAAAAAAAACCGAAAAAAATTATGAAAATAAATTAAGAGATTCTGTGTGTGCGCTTTTTTCCCTTTGGCATCGCCTTGTTGATTACTTATCAGAGTGAAGTGAAGGTAACCGGATTTTATTATTAGAAAAACTTCAAATTACCAAAGGGAAAGAAAATTATTAATAATAAAAAAATAAGTGTGTGAAATTTAATAGAAACAAAAAGTGTTACACGTGCGCTTCAGCCAACACCGTGAGATCATCGCATTCCGTTTCTTCGGGTGTGCAGCAAGTGTGAATTTTTCACCCTTAATGTTGGGATACTTTTCGGCAGCAAATGCGAAAAAGAACGTCTTAGCAAAAATGTCTAGCGTTACGTCATATCGACGTAGCAAAACTAAAAGTAAATCGAATAGTGATGTACGATCGGCTAGTGAATGTGGTGAATATAGTGCGAAAGCTATGCGATCGGAATCCTTTAGCCACGATAAGCCCTTCCTTAAGAAGGAGCAGAACAACCGGCGCAGTGTGGTCAGGTAATTTTATAAAGTTCTAGTCTTAAATGTGGCGGATAGACATGAAATAGTAAAAAAAAGGATTAATTTCTTTATTTAATTAATAAAATAATTAATAACCGCATGTAATCTTTCTCGACGGATGTCAATTAATGCTCGATTTTTCATTTTTTTTTTTTTCAAATAAAATAAAACTTTGCCGCCTTCGGCGATTTATTTCTTCTTCCACTCAGCCTCAGCTGTTCATTCTTGATACCTGAGTATTACACTCTTAGTTGACAGCTCGGCCATCCAAATCCGATACCATCTCGGATTCTTCCTCTGTACTCTCGATGTCTATGTCGTCTAATTCCGGAGATGTAGCCACCCAGGGTATCATTCGTTCTGCACTATATACTGATTTGAACGGCTTTTGCGTTCTCTGTTAGTCCGGGGGATCCAGGGGCGACGCTTTTATAGGTGCGAATGGTGCACTTGCACCGGGCGCAATTTTTTGGAGCGCAATTTCAGAAATTAAGATTTAAACAAAACTTAAAACTATGAAAAAAAGTATTCTCATGGGTGCAAGAAATTACACCAATTTACTCAATTTCTGTTCTTGTACTTTCTTATGCAAAAAAAATGGAAATTTTACGTCTCCTCCTGCAGGAAGTTTCCAGAGATCTTAGCTTCGAGATTCAAGACAAAAATGTCTCATTTAGCTGGAGCATTTTTGAAAATTCTTTAAAAGGCACCATATCCACACACATAAAGGATAAATTGTTCAGATGGCTCTGTATTCTGCATTGCTCTTTACTATGATTGGTATAAACTTGAAGGCGCTGTTACTTCACTTTTAAATTCTGTTGTTAAAAGTTATTGTGTTATTATTGTTAAAAGAAGTAAATGGACGTAATGAAGGGAACAAAACTCCTTGTGGCGAGATCTCCTCTTTAATTGCTCTTTTTGTTTGTTCCTTTATTATACCCTGGTTTCACCGGCTTCAGTTCTATAAAGTTCAGTTCAATCTGCATAAATGGATTCACCGGCTGGCATGTACAGCTCGTGCTAGAAATTGTTGTTGCTTTTTCGCCAGAAGTTAGAAATAGACAAACTCACTGAAATGATATTCCATTATTCCAGTTGATTATTCTCTTTTGAGCGAGCTTTTACGTTCAATCTCAATTTCATGTTTTGTTTGGTCAAACTCAGGCTTTATTTTTCCTGAGTTCAATATATGAAAATGTATGGGAACTTAGGGATAAATTGAAGTTCAGTGCACCTACATACATATGTGCTCGAACTTGCGAAGTTTCACCGGTCTAAGCCGGGGTATTACTGTCTAACAAGTTAATATGGCCAACCAACAAAAATTTCTTATAATCGTCAATTCATTTTTGAAACGATGAAGAAACGCATGGATTTTCGCAAGAGCCAACTTTTACAACAAATTAGAAGCTTGTTGTTTTTGCTTTTAATATTAATTCTTTACCTAGCAAAAGGGAGACAATAAACAATAACTACACAGCTATCAAAAATCTGTCAGCGGGAAGTCTACCTTATTTGGACTGCAACCAGTAGTCTGATTTTTCTGTGAATTCAGAGACCACTGCAATTCCCGTAATCGCTGATCCCATTCGTTTTCACTCGTTGTTGAACTGAAGAATAGATTGATTAGGTGTGCATGTCGCGTTTAGAACGTGTTGAATTCCCTTTTTCGCACAAAAGTCTTTAAATGTCTTTTGCGGTGAAGGCGGTACCCCGGTCCAAAACAATATTCCGTCGCAAGCCGAAGTAGGTCGTTAACTCTCGAAATTCGTTTATTACTGAAACTGTTTTAGTACTATGCACTGCTTTAACTACAATGTACCTCGAGGAATGATCGATAATACCCAGGACATGGGTATGTCCACCTCTGCTCCGTGCAAACGATCCAAGGTGATCCATGTGCAACACTCGGAATGGAATGGGTACAAGGTCATCTCCGTAGAGCTCAGCTTCCTTCTTTCCTCCTGGTCGCTTATTATAGAGGCATTCCAAACAACCCTCCACGTAAGCCTTCACGTAGCGCCGCATACGTGGAAACCAAAATTTTCGTCGAAGTTTTTGAATAACCTTGTCTTCACCGAAATGTCCAGATTCGTCGTGTGCTGTTTGCACAATTTTGCATCTCACGGCTTTTGGTACTACCCACTTCGGATTTTTGTCAACCATTCTGAATAAACGTCCATCAACAAACGAGTATTTTTGTCTGATTTGAGTTGCTCTAAATGAAGCGAGTTGGCCTTTGCAATCACAATCCTGTTGACATCGATTATCGCGGGATCCGATCTCTTCGATGTAGTCAGCCAATCATTCGTTTCAACTCCTATACGAAGAATCTCATGCATAACACTGTCGTCGGTGTGACAGCTTCACCTACCAGAGCACGACTAAGAGCATTTTCATGTCGAAGCCGATCCGACGCCCGGAGTACAACCTAGAAGTCAAAATCCATTAACTTTAGCCACCATCTACTGATTCTTTGGTTTAATAACTTACTCACTTTGGTCGTTTGAATGAATAGCAGCACAATCCGTTACCACAGTAAAATGTTTTCCGAGTAAACTCTGAATCTCTCCAAACTGCACACCACAGCCAAAACCTCTAACTCGTGGCTATGATATTTTGATTCATATAATTATATTCTAAATCCTCATCTATCGTTGAAAAATCCGTATGTTGTTTTGACGTCTATATGAATTTGATGATATCCCGACCGCGGATCCAACGACGTGAAGTATTTATTTCCCGATAGCAACGCTAATTGTTCATCAATAACCGGCATAGGAAACGACTGCTTCTTAGTGATTGCATTTAATGGACGGTAATCGATACAATGTACTTGGCCTGATTATGCCATGGTCCAACAATTTTTCGCCAAAGGAATGCGATTAGATCGAATGTTTATCGGTTCGTCCTTAATTAATTGAATTTTTAATTCGACTACAGTACACTTTCCTAACTCCGACCAGTCTTCGGCGAATCGTTCACTGTAGGTCGTCAGTAAATCTTGCAACTGATTTCGTTCTTCATTTTTAATGGGACCCACCCATATTGAGGTTAATATCTTCTATTGATTCCATGCGACATTCCAGTGATTCATGATAATCAGTCTATTTTCCTTAGAGCAAAGTGAGTCAGCTCCCAATAATACATCTTGCTATAGTTCCTCGTCAGGTACTAAATACAGTCGACAGTTCTTCGTACATTCATCCATTGTCATCTATAGTTCGATATGTTGCATATGTTGCTTTAATTCCTCCCAATTTATCTACCAACATTTGACGAATTAGCGATTTCTCGCTACCTATTTCCACGCGAGCTCGAACAACTTGGTTTTTCAATAATATGTCCTTGATGACCACCACAGGAGTATTCTTTTCGTCTGTAGTTACGGCTAGCACCGTTAAACTTCGGTCTTGGTTCCGTTCCGGACATTGATTGGTTCTATGTGAAGTTTGGTTGCACTTCAGGCATCTTTCCTTCCTAGGTTCCTGCGGACAATTACTCGATATATGACCCGTTTCTCTACAATTGAAGCATATGGGCCCTTTTCTATCCTGGTTCGCTCGAAATTCGGTACTTACAACCTTCGCCTTGAAAGACTGCATTCCTCTTATTTCGTGCTTTATACTTCTTGCTTCAATGACTTTTGTCTTATTTGAGCGTGCTGTAAACCTTCGTTTAGCAATCAGTAAATCGTTGGTTGTTAGAAAAGGCATCCCTAGTAATGAACTTACCATTGTTGGCTCACGCATCCCTCGTAATCAATATTTTATTATGTCTTCGTCCCTTCTCATTACTTCGTCGTTCTATCTTCATAAACATCATGTGAACATCGGATGCAGTGTCCGTTGTCGGAAAATCGTTCAGCACCCCAGAAACAAAATCCGACCAGGTAATATAAATCGGCAAGATGTCCTTCCAACATTTTGCAGCTCCTTTTAATTTCGATTGCACAGCATGTATTAGGAGTCGATCATCCCAACGATAGGCAAACCGAAATAGCATTACACGATCGGTGAATTGTTTCGCTGTCAGCGATTCTTCGTCGTATGGGTCAAACTCTGGAATAATTTCCATGATATTCCGTACACTACGTATCTGGAAGTCGACTTGATGCATAGGCGATAATGCCCGTCTGTATCGAGTTACACATGCAGCGGTATTAAATATTCGGATCATTTGCCACTTGCGGTGATTCATTCGCCCGATCAACCTCGCACCTCGCTCCTACAAATTCTTCTACAACCTTTTCCAATATTTTCTTGAGTACGGTTACTTCCTGAGTAAGTTTTCCAATTTCGTCGATGTCTTCGTTAGCCTCCATTTCAATCTCGTCGCTACCAATCTCAGAGGCTAAACTTATAACTAGCTCGGCCTTGTTTCCTCCTTTTGCCCGGCCCAGCTCCACCAATCTTCGCTTAATTTCTGCGATTGTCAACGTGTTAATTTACCCTCCATTTTTTTCCTCGGCAATATTTAGAACTAGCAAAAACCCGCGTGCGCTTTAACTAAAAAAAATTATGTGTGCATTGTCCGCGGTAATAAAAAAGTATAATGAAAAAAACAATAAATCTGGAAAAAATTCCAGAGTTGTAGCCTCTGAACATGATTGTAACTTCTCGGTGAATTGGAATTTTAACTTTCTCTTTTCGGTTAGCCCTTACACTGCCGTTACACATTCGTCCGGGTTAGCCGTTACACATTCGTCCCGAACACAGTTTCCTCCAAGTCCCTTACCGATCGAGCTTTTTGGAAGCGATAGATGACATCGTTTAACCTCGTAATGACGATGTAGGGGCATACAAATTTAAAAACTTCGACCCTTTCTACCATTTTTACTGTTTCTATACTGGTTAGAGGGTATTTAAGAAATTTACTACATTTCAGAATGTGGCTTGCCAAAATTCGTGCGTCATATTGGACCCGAAATTTTGAATTTATACCTTTAGATCATAAATTCGTTATTTGCAGCCTTAAAACCCCCCAGATTTCGATTTCATTGGATTCGGAGCACATTTGGCAAACTCATCGGCCATATTGGTGCGGCCATTTTGAATTTAAAAACTTTGAACATACACAGCGCGTTTATGTGCAGGACTGAACCGGTCCAAAGGGCCAAAAAAGGTAAAAAAAAACCCATGCATTAGCGAGGACGGAATCGGAATAAAATTGGAAAAATTCGTCCGGCATATTGGCGCGGCCATTTCGAATTTATAAGTTTTGACCACAAATTCATTATAAGCGGCCTTAAAAACCTAAGTTTCATTGAAATCGGAACTCAATTTGCGAATTCATATTTGGGTGTCCATTTTTAATTTCGGCCATTTTTCGGAGGCCATGTTGAATTTATTTATAAATTATAGCCTATATGTTAGTCTAATGTATGAGCTAAATTATTGTAAAGATTTATTAAAATCCATTAGTTTTTGCGTTTATAATATTAGTAAGATTTCATAAGCGTCACAAATCCAACTGATTGAAGATCTACCAGAGGGCCAGGTATCCAGTAATACGGGTTATCCAAGTTAATCTTAGAGATCCCACTTCTGATTTGTCAGGATAGACATGAAATAGTAAAAAAAAGGATTAATTTCTTTACTTAATTAATACAATAATTAATAACCGCATGTAATCTCCTGACTATTAGACTCTTAGTTGACAAATATTTATTTCTTTTGCTATTTACTTGAATAACATCTACATAAATTCCCTCCAAAGAATGATTTCATTCATTTAAATATGATCTGAGCTGTTTAACTTATAATTGACAGCCAAGCCTTCAAAGCAAGGTTTTAAGTTTGCCACTCTGTCAATTTGCAGTTGCACAACCGCGCATGTGTTAAAAATGCTAGTCAGGTTTTTCTACTTAATATGCTGCGCCATTTAAGTGCAGGTACATCTTAGACAAGTTTTGGGATTATTATAGAAAATGACCGTGAGTCTTTCTGTGCAAAAAAAAAAAACAAAATAATCTGACAATAATGTAGGTGAAATTTTATGCTTATTTATAGTGCAAACGACACGAACTCTCTTTATTGGTAGAAAGTGCCGCGTGTGGTTACTAATAACTATAAATCGTTTTATTTGTTAAGAGATTTATGCTGCTAGCTAGTCATGTAAAGAACGACCACTTTGTGGGACGAATCGCATCTTAAGAGTTAAGTCTGGAGTTTCTTGCGCGGCTTAGTGTGGTTTTAATAAACAATAACGATTTGGTTTGGCAGATCCTTTTTGTACAATTTATTCAAGACAAATAATTTAATAATTAATAATTGTTAATGGTTTTTGCTTTGTGCTGTTTTTAAGATGGAAATTAGAGACCATACAAATTAATTTGTATGCTGTTATATTATGCTACTACAGCTCGGGGTGAGTTTTGATTGTTTTAAAGTTACTGCCCGATTGCGCCCTTACAGATGACATTAAACATTTTACGGAAAATTTGCGAATTTCAATAATTCCTGGGTTTTTCTTAGGAGGACATACATAGATACATACATGCAATGAAAAAGTATCCGGATTGGTTAACTAAAACACAAAAAAAAATTTATTCATCAAAATTGAATTATACCGCCATCAAAATAAATATCGAGTTAGATTGAACTGTGTCAGCCAATCCTCAAGTTTGCTGTGTGCTGATGGAGGTATGACCTTCAGCAAATTTTTTTGGCTTTAATGAAGCACTTCTATTGGTAATTGGTGGTAATTTTAGCTTAAGGAACAGAAAAATGTCAGACCAGGCGATATTAACTAGTATGGTGCTTGTTTAATGGCGTTCTTCGATACCTTTATGCGATGTTGCAAAATCCGTTAATTTTCCTTCCAAAAATATGTCCGTTTTCGACGATACACTCTCGTAAACGCTTCATAGCACAATTAGTATTATTTATTGAGCCTTTCTACACTAGTATTCTTTCTGCAGTATGCAGACCCACCACGTAGGAGCAAAAGGGACCCCAAAAATAGATCGAGACCCAAAGTTAAAAGCCCAATATCCTTGCTTTCTAAATGCCCGGCCGGCAGTAAGTAGCCTAGGGTTTGAAACCCAAATATGCAGCGCCCTAAAATAAATTATAATTATAATAATTATTAGCACAGAGTTGAAAAGGTTCGAGTATTAAATATTTTTGTAGTAATAGTTTTTTTGAAATATCAATGTCCCTAAAGGGGCCCCAAAGGAGGACCAAGAACTGTTAAAGTTCTGTCGCCTGGAACCGACAATTCGTAATCGGCTATGGTCCAAATGCTCACCACTTTACTATGGGGATTACCGATGCATAAAATGGTGAGCATTTGGATCCCAGCCTATGACGAACTGTCGGTTCATCCAGCGATGTAAATGAGAGAGATTTCTTCTAGAATTTCATGTTATGAATGAATAACATTGATCTTGAAAATAGAGGATACAAGCCCACCTTTGACACTGATGGCAGGGAGAAGGTACTGCATCTCACCCTCACTAGCATGTTACTGGCGTGTTTGGATGAGCCTCACGAACAGACCATTTGCACATCAGGTTGAATATTGTCAGCCTCCGACATATACGCACATCTTCCTTGTTCCTAAAGAAAACCAACTGGCCTAACTTTTAGGGACTTTGGCCTCGAAAGCAGACCTGCTCGCCGCCTCTTACAGCTCAGGGTGTGAACTAAAGATGGCTGCAACGATGATGACATTTAACTTAATTTTTAAGGATTATATAACAATCGTTTGCTAATATTTTTCCCGTCTTTCCTACCAAAGGAAGATTCTTTCACGGAACATTATGGCTTTTATCGATGAATCGACTCATTTTTAGCATCTTTACAAGACCAGGAAATACTAAGGATAAAGGTGCCTTTTCCCCGCAATAAATGACAATTAGATGCCGAGGTTAATATGTTAGGATTAACTCCGTAAGAAAGGGAGAAAAGTTGTTCGTCTTATTGGAAACTGATTTGCACACTTAGCAACATTTAAAAATATGAAAATCAATACCACAAGTATGCTTCAATAGTTATATCAAGATATCATACAAGCTTTGAAACGTTTTTATCACGGAGAAGTTGTCAAACATATTCTTACGTGCATTACATCTAAGATAAAGGCACTCCTAGCAATAGCCGCAATCCAATCCTTGAAATTTTCAAAATTCTTTCTCCATTGTCGCCATTACATTGTTAAGTATATTTATTTTTACTTAATTTTTTACGACCTTTTTAATGGCAAAGGAAATACGGCCAAACTGCACGGACAAAAGGCTGTGGTTAAAAAACTACTAGAAATTATTCTCAACTCACGATGCAGAAAATTAAAAGCTCACGCGCATGGCCAAAAGCGCACACAATCAATAATAATGTCAATACGCCTCTCAATCATATTAACGAGGCACATTGAAAGAGCATATTGACCAGAACTTTAAACGCATTGCCGATTTATTGATAGACATTTTATTGAAGCCCATTGACGTGAGCCATATTAATGGGTGTATTGACGTTTGCAAGGTTTATAGGTCAATATGTGTTTCGTTAGTCTCAACTCGGACATCATACAAAAAGTCTGACGCACAGAAAAAAAATCCGACGCGGAACGAGAGTTTACGATGCTGTTAATAACTCGCCGTATTGATAGCTAGATTGACGAGATTTTTGAAGCTCCTTTCAATACGCTTCAATATTATTGTCAATACGTAATGGCAATATTATTGATCGTCTACGGGGCCCTAAGTCCGCGTAGCGAGGAGCGATGGTTTCTAGCTCTTCGCTGGTAGCCGAATGTATAGTTGGTTTTCGATTTTTTTTTATGTGATAGAGGCTTAGGGGAAAACCCCCCCTCGCTTTGTACTGTTCGACAATCTATATTTTTTCATATAGAATGTCGAACAGCAGCTCTAGCCGGAAGATAGAGAGTAGAAAGAGATAGAAGTAGGAAGGAGCTGCCACAACCGAACCGCGATATTTTTACTCCAACCATTTCGCGACTCTGTCATCGGGGCATTTTTGAGAAACAACTCGCTGGAGTGTTATGCCTCCTGAAACGAGTTGAATCTCATGAGCCAACCGATGACATGCGCTTGGTGGAGCGGGGAAGGACTAGCGAAGACTACGACAGGGGGAATCAGGAATGTAAAGAGGGGAGAAGAAAGAAGGAAAGTTATATATTTTTTTTTTTTATGTGGCAGTGCTAAGCTCAGGAATCACCCTTTGTACTACTAGTCCGTCATGTCATTTGTCACGTCATGGTGCAATGTCTAGCAGTAAGCTTAGTACGGGGGGAGGAAGGGGAGGGGGGGTATAGGTTAAGGATTAAAAGGTACGGGGGGGGGACTGAAGAAGGTGTTGATGAACCCTGCGTTTGAACTCTTGGATGTTGTAGGAGCTCGGAAATACTGACTGCGAGAGGTTATTCCACAGTCGAGTTGTTCTATTAACAAACGAATTCATATCTTGTTGAGTGCGTGAAAGGGGTAGTTGCAGGTGAAGGGAATGAGACGAGTGGGCTAATCTGGTGTTGCGGGTATAAGATTGCGGTGGAGGCAGGAGAGCGTTTAACTCGGAGGAACAGTCACTATGATAGTAGCGATAGAATTTTGTCAGTGCTGCTACATTCCTACGGTGGCTCAAGGGGTCGATGGTGGAGCAGGCGGTGTCGTCATCAATTAACTTGAGTGCCCTTTTTTGCACCTTATCTAACCATGCCAAGGTGGTTATTGGGGCGCCGCCCCAAACGAGGGAGTTATATTCGAGAAGAGGCCGAATGTAGGATTTATAAATAACAGCACGGGCCGATGGCTGGAGGAGGAACTTGCACCTCTTAAGAAATCCCAAGCACTGGGATGCTTGTTTGGCGATTTGGAATATGTGGTCATTCCATCGCAAGTCTTTGGCTAATGTCACGCCTAAGATGTGTAAGGATGGGTCGGCCATTAGTTGAACTCCATCCACTCTCAAGGGTGGAGAGGTGTTGAGCTTCTTTTTGGAGATAAGACAGTACTTGGTTTTGTCGGAGTTGAATTCAACACGATTCTTCTTTCCCCACTCTAGAATGAGTTCAATGTCGTTATTAATCGACTTGGATATTAGTTCGCGATCATCAAGACAGGATCTGGCATGAGTCTGTCTTGTATCGAAGCTGTACGAGTAACGTAGAGTACCGTCGTCAGCGAAGCTGAGAAGTGGGTTGGAGGGGATTGAAAGAAGGTCATTTATAAATATGAGAAATAGGGCCGGTGATAAAATTGACCCCTGGGGGACCCCCGCAGAGATCGGGTGGGATGCGGATTTGACGCCATCCAATACCACTTTGATTGAACGGCCAGAAAGGAAACTCTCAATCCACTTCTGTAGAAGTGAGTCAACTCCAATAGCTTTGAGTTTAGCTAACAGGGCTGAGTGCCAAACTCCATCGAAAGCCTTGGAGATATGGATATGGGTGGGAAAGTGGAAAAGGCAAAGGACCGAGGGGCTGGCCGGGATTCGAACCCGGGACCTCTGGGATAGCAGTCAGGCGCCTAACCCCTACACTACCGAGGCCCCCATGGGTTCGGAATATGGTCCTAAGAGCTTTCAAAGCCATGCACAACCAAAGTCGGTGCAATTTGACCAATTTGACATTCGAAATATGTATCTCAGATTTATAAATTTTACATATTTCAAATAGGAACTACTCACTACTACTATCTGACTCACAATCTTAAATTTTATGCGAGATAATCTAAGTTTGCCATAAATCCGAATAAGATCTGTCCGCAATGATGTTAACAGTCCTAAATATTGTACCCAATAAATGGCATTTATTTTAGGAAAAATGAGTTATCATGAGCCACATGAGTACCCGATTCTGTATATTTTCAATACCAATTGCGTGCGATTTAAGACGCCATAAGCACTGGCCGGTATACTGGGTTCTATTTGGGAACACAACCTATATGTAACAATAATTTGTATCCATTTTAAAAATTCTATATACCTAAGTATCTATTTACATACCTACATATCACTAGGGCTAAGTGAAAAACATCTGTAAGCAAGAAAAATGCCTCGTCGCTGGAACTCTCGCCTTTCCAAATTCGACTGTATAACAAATCCTCATTAGCACTCCACCGACAGAAATAAAGATAAGAAATAATATTCCATAATACATATATTCAAAAACTTTGACTTAAGATGACCACTTAATTCAGATATTGAAAAGTCATATTCTCGTCAAAAATCTTATCTTAAAAATTCTGTTCCATGGATTGCTAAATTTTGGAATATTTTGTTCTCGTTTGCTAACATTTAAAAACATTCGAGTTTGTTCTATCGGCCAGCATCTACAATAGACGCATGGCCTCACTCTGAAAATACGTAAGACCTGTTACATGTTGATTTGAATACACCTGCCACTGTAGACCAATTCCTAAACCACTAATAGGACAATTAGCCTCGTATAAAATTTTATCTACCTTGACCATTTAAAGCATATTCTTCACCTGTATTTCGCAATACCAAATTCGGGCAAAGCAAATTTGCACATTTCGTCTATTTGCAGATATGTAAAGCGACTTCCTCACCGCCAATATTATTGTTGCTCACTAATAGTTAACATATTTACTATTTGCAAAAGTCGACCAAGAAGAAATTCTACTAACCCAGTTTTTAATTTTCTCAACTAGCTTTTGAACGCTTGCAACTCGGCTACTGTAACTGAAAGCAATCAAACCTGTTCCCTTGGTGCAGATCGAACTTGAACTCTATAGTAGTATCTGCAATTTATCTAACAACTGTCGACAGGCAGTAAATTCGCGGTTAGACTAAAAGGTAAATTGTAAAGGAAAAACCTGGATGTAAGGAAACGTGCGGTTAATTAATTTTCAAGACGTTTTGTTACCTCGTCGCGAGTGGAAGTGCTTCTTGTGTCTTCAATATGGACGGAATCTCCACAGTCAACTGTTCATCAAGATTGGTTTTTAGTTAAACTGAGTTTAGGTCACAGATTACTATTAACTACGCTCATGAGTTTAGATCTGCTGCTATTTGATGCAGCAGCGTTGTTGTGGCTTGGCGAAATAATTATACCCCTTTTTTTGTAGTAGCAGTGACAGATATGGAGTGAAAGAAGCGAAGAAGAAGAAAAAAGGAAGACGATCTATGTTGATTTTCTCAGAATAATGATGGAGAATTTTAATTGATAGCATGAAGACGGTAATCATAGGAGAAAGAGAAAAAAATGTGCGTTTGAATGGATTGTTCCTTATATGTATTCCTAAGGTCAATGGCTGTATAACGAGTTTTGTTTCTACGTGAACTTTAATAAATTGAAATAGCTGTTTACATTATTAAATATTGAAATGCAATGATAAAATCTATTCGGTTAGTTCTATTCAAGTAAAATTCTAACTTCCTATAAAAAACGCTGATAACAATTTCAATGAATTACTGCGTCCCTTAAAACTAGAACTTGTCGTCATGAAACATTAAATTTTAAAATTGCAAAAAAAAATATTTAAACCAATATGCATTGTTGCAAAAAATGATGCTTGTTTATTTTGGGAAGTGCTGCAACCACACGTATCTATGTTCTTTCTTGTTATGTAATTTATCGGCTGACAGTTCTACCTTCATTCCGAAAAAACCTTGAAGAAATATTAAAGTCTAGAGATTATATAATCGGTTAACGATGGAGGCCTCAACTATTATATTATTTACACCCAAGTAGAAATTCTTCTAGTTTTTGACGAGGCCATACGAGTAACTTGTTAGTAAATGTGGGGAAAAACTAGTCTAGTATTTCCCTACGAGTTATTCAAGTGGAAATGATAGGGAAAAACTATTCTACCATTTTGCTATAAGTAACTTGTGAGGAAATGCTAGAGAAAAACTATTCTAGGTTTTCCCTACGAATAACTTGAGGGAAACTAATCGGAAAAACCTATTCCAGCTTTATCCTACAAGTAACTCGCGAGGAAAGGCTGGAGAAAAACTAGACTAGTTTTTCCGACGAATTACTTGTTAGAAAATGATAGAGAAAAACTACTCCAGCATTTTCATACAAGTTACTTGTGTTTTTCTAGAGAAAAACTATTCTAGTACTTCCCTACGAGGACCTCGAGGTGAAATGATAGGGAGGAAACTATTCTAGTAGATTCTTATAAGTAACTCGAAAGGAAATGATATGGAAACTCTATTTTAGAAATCATTTTGAGTAATTTTCGAAGAAACTAAAGTATAAAGCGATTTTAGTATTTTCCTACAAATACTCGCCAGGAAATGTTACCAAAAATTTATATATGTAATCACAAAACCTTTCTGTAATCAATGTTTTTCTATAAGATAGATAAAGTCGTTCTCCTCTTTTCCACATTTTTTCCTCAAGTACGGGAATTCACGGCAACAGAACAGTCAAATACAGTTTCGTTGTGACTTTCGGCTGAATAAGAGTTAAAAGTGCGAAAGTTTTAACGAGAAACTAACCAGTTTTCGAATAGAAGTCTAATAGTTTTTTGCAAGTAATAGGCTAGTTTTCTACGAAAGAATGGTTGGGAACTGGCTAGTTTTCTACGAGGGGCTGGTTAGTTTATTGCGAGTGAATTGCCAGTTTATTGCAAGTGAATGGCCAGTTTATGACGAGGCGCTCGTCAGTTTCTGACTAGATTTTCCCTACAAGGCACTAGCAAAAACTAGCGTTACATAATCCTACAAAGCCCTCACAAGTTTTCCTCATCAGTTACTTGTTAGAAAAAGGGAAAAACTAACCAGTTACTGGTAGATTACTAGTAAAAATTTCTACTTGGGCAATTATAATAGATGTGTGCAGTGATGAAAGAAGAAAAGAAGTGTTTGGATAAAAAACTGGCCGTAAAAACAGCATAATGAAGAACTAGAAGAGACATGCATTAGTGATTACAAAATTTTTTTGCGGATGGAATGATTGTATTGTGTTTCCACAGAATCTGACAAAGGTTCGAAAATTATGGGCATTTAAAAATGATTCATATCACGTTGAAATATCCGCTTCCGCTTGCCTAAATTCGCACGCGTTTTCTAGGCAGAACTTCTGACAATTTTCCATACCTGCCTAGCAATGCAATCAAATCCAAAGTCGAGCCAGTTATCCGCGGCCAACAAGAAATTAGGCTCGCCCCGTATAACTTCTAAGCTGATCGACAACTGCCAGAAGCAGCTCAATTCCTTAGCCGGGAGGTACAGGGTCACCATTCTACAGTGGGTACGGGGTCACAGCTCACGGGAACATCGAGTGCAACGAGAAGGCAGATGAATTGGCCAGTCTGGGGACAACTCTCGCAGGCACCCCGGCGGAGAATGTACAGGAGCCTATGTGTGTGCTAAAGAAAGACATCTCCATGTACTTTCTTTCAGTAGCTAGCTCCAGATGGCGGAGCCTATCATCATGTGACAAGTCTAGGAAGAGTTGGCCTTGTTACAACAAAGATCTCGAGACCTCTTAGTGATGCAACGCAAGGATATTGCCAGAATGGTGTTAATAATGACGGGACATTGGGCAACATACCGGCAGGTTGAGAATTCCGCCAAACAGTTCAATGGGACAACCGAACATTTTCTCTGCGAATGTCCAGCTCTGGCCAATATCAGACACCGTGTATTTGAAAGCCTTTTCTTAAATGATTTGGGGGATGTTTCGAAACTTAATATAGAACATTGATCCAGTACCTAAATTTGACGAGACGGATCTAAATCCCTAATTTACGCAAAAGTTTTTCACAAGTACGGCTACAAGACGACGCACCATAGCCCCAATTGTGTCCCAGCCTACTGGAAGGGACTGCCGCTACTACTTACCTACCTACCATTCACGATGTTCTAGCTACGCTTCTCATCGAAATATTATATTTGATGCCCGGTCTGCAAAACAAGCCACAGACGAACGAACATGCTGAAGGACTGGTAGACACGCCCACAAAAAATCGAACGGCACCCGTACACGGTCCAATTGGATGTACATCTAGTTTTTCAACAAGCCAACCTGCTAATACCCTGACTTCACCGGCCGAACTACGCAAGTTCAAACAAATTGGTGTACTGAACTTCAGTTTTAGCTTCAGTTCCAATTCATTTTCACATATTAGACTCAGGAAAAATCAAGCCTCAGTTTACCCAACAGAACTTGAAATTGAGGTTGAAAGTAAAAGCTCGTTCAAAAAAGAGTAATCAACTAGAATAATGGAATGCCACTCCAGTAAGCTTTTGCATTTCTAACTTCTGGCAACAAAAATTTCAAGTACGAACTGAGTATGCCAGCCGGTGAAGCCACTTATGCGGAAAATGAAATGAACTTTATTGTTTTGGTTGTACATCCGCTCTTTGATATAGACCTAATTTGACCGTGCATGGAGGCCTTTAACGCAGCTTGATTTTCGTCAAGTGGTGTGCAGACCAGTTTTTGACTTGGCAGCAAGTGTGACAAACTAGTGATGAGCAAAAATGGTTTTGGTCTTGCAGTCTGTCTTGGTCTTGCAAGTTTAGCCAAGACTTAGCTATGCTCGCAAGACCAAGCCCAAGACTAACTACGCAAGACTAAGACCATATCTATCAGTCTAGTCTTGTGATTTTGCTCATCTTCGTTAAATTCTCGCATGAGACTTACGGTGCGGTAAGAAGGGCATAAAACGCTACCATCCCCAAGCAGAATTTGTCCCTCAGAAATTTTTCCGTTAAAGGTCAATGGGAATTCTGTGCTGTTGGTGGCCATGGTTGAAAGTAGTGTTATATGAAAGTACTGTTACGTAGGAATAATTTTTGCTGTGAACGTTACATCGTATTTCATGTAGTGCAGGCGCTGGAGGTAGTTGAGTATGCATAATATGAAGACCCCATTCTGCTAACAGAGATCAGTTGAGAATAGCTCAAAGAGAAACAATATGGATGTTGCCGGTCAAATTTTGGGTCCAATTTTTTCACCCCCTCTTTTTTTTTGTTGTTTTTTTGTTTGATGATGGATTATGATGAAGCACAGCAAAATAAGTCAAAATTTTGTTGATATCACGCTTAGTTTTCGAGATATTGACACTTGAATTTAACGTTTTGAGGTATTTCACCAAGGTTTGTAGTTATATGAAAGCTGCGACATCCATGGTGCTGATATTTCAATTATGAATTTCATTGAAACCCCCCTAAATAAAACGAAAATGTAAAATAAGTTTTTTCGATAGCTCGCTTCATTTGTGAGATATTTTTAAAAACATGTTACAGCGTTAATCGTTGCCAAATAATACTAGTAGCTAAGGGTGGGGGCTGTAGGAATGCAAAATGTGAGGACCGCGTTTTATCAATTATTTTGATCTAAGACAGGTTTACAGATCATGATTCTTGATGTTGCCAGGGCTTCATTGGTCCATTTTTTATACCCCTCCCCTTACATATCCAAAAATTAGGTCTAGTGTGTAAGATGGGTGTATCGTGTATGTAAGTTGTCCTTTTCCTTTCTTCTGCGATAAGCATTACCCCTAAATATTGGGGTGTGTCGGTTTTTAAAATCGGATTTTCAAAGCCGGTTTTTACAAGAAAACTATGAAATTCGAAAACCGTTTTTTTTTTCAGTAAAACACATTGTAGAGAACATTAAAGTACATTGCACTTCTTCAAATAGTAGTTACTATTAAGTTATCCGGACAGATATTATCAAAGTTGTATAAAGATTATTCAATAGAAGATGACTGCGATGTTAGAAAAAGTGACGAAGAAAAAAATCTATTACAATACTTAATAGGTTCATCAGAAGCTATCTATACGTCACTACTGGCAAATCCATTTGATTGTTAAATAATATAACAATTAAATTAGCCGTGGCGATTGATCGAAACAATGGTAAAAACGCTGAAATTGTACTTCGAATTGTTTCCGTATCCACTGACATATCCAGATTGAGCCTCGAGCTATTACCTGTTGTGAAATTTAAAGAAAATGTGGCTGCGGGGAAGAAATATGGCTCGTTTTTGAAGGGTTGACGGTTCGTTTTTGAAGGGATGCCCCAAAACGTCTCCCCACGACTACAATGTGATGTGAGTGCATGATTTAGCTATATCGAACTCGGGTTAGCATATTAGTGATTACTGAGCAACTGTGATTGAATAAAACTCATCGTCTACTACATCCGTAAACAAGCTGCATATGTAGCTGCATCTACTGCAATTAGTCAGTGTCCTGTTATATTCGACATATCCTTTTTATCAGAAATCAACAAGTAGATAATTTATAAAAGCAAGTATGTATAGATATAGAAGTATAGCAGAAAATTGACTCAACTCACTCAACTTAGAGTAGTGGTATATAGTGGTATACATGCCTGAGTTTGAACTCTTGGGTGTTGTAGGAGTTCAGAAATATAGATGGGCTTATCTGTTGTTGCGGTCATGGGGAAGGATATGGCTATTACACCTTAGAGCACGATCTTTTTTGAAGCGACTCTCAAATGGTGATGAGAAGTGGATTTTTACAACAGCGTAGGCTGAACAAACCGTCTTGGTCCCCAAGTTATGATTTGCTTCAAACCATGCCGAAAGCAAACACCTATTAGATTAATATTACTTTGAAACTCTATGAAAACTGAAAAAAGATTAACGAAAAATGAGCCAATATATTATTTATTGGTTGATGCTCACCCATTGCTATTTTAAGATAAATATAAAAATCAGTCAAGAATTTTTCATCAACGGCAAATCTCATTTCACAGACCATGTTAATTAATATAGTGTAACTATATTTTCAACATTCTACGGACAATTCGATTTTTGATTGAAACACTTCTTCACGCAGACAAAATGATTGTTCTACTTCCATTTTGTAATAATTGGTCCTACTTCACACCTTACTTGTGCCGTAACGTGTTGAAAGTAAGATAAAGCATACTGAAACATTACATGATGTCCACCTTCTTTTGAAACTCAATTCAATTAGTAACAAGTGTTCTGGCGAAGTGGTCCCAATTGCACTTCACCATGTCGATGACCCACTTTGATCAAAATCCATGCATGTCCGAAAGAGTGATGACACAACCTGGAACCAAACAATTATAAAGTGATGAAATATTGCCATAAAAATAATTTTTGTGAATACCGGATGAACTTTCAATTTCAACTGCCTAAAAAAATGGTTGAGTGACCGGCGTTCAGGGCTAGCAGCCACAACCGGACCAAGATATCAACTTTATGATCAACAATTAGTCAAAATGTAGAAAAATCTTAAAAATCCTATTCAAAACTCATTTGAAAGTGAAAATTAACCGAAAAAGCGCGTCAAGCGTGTCAACGGACGAAATAGTCGTGAACAGATCAAATCTATAATGAAAAAAGTGTCAAGATTCTATCAGTCATGCATGCCATCTATTTTTCAAGGCATGCAACTTCATATCTCTTGGTAGTACAACGACCCAACGTTTTTCCCATCCTTTTCTATGCTTTCTTGTGTTATTATTACAAAGTATTTCGCAAATAAGAACACAGCTTAGTGCCGAACACCACAATCGAGAAACAATACAACGGAAAAATAATTTAATAATCGCCAAATGAATTGCACCGCGCAGCAGCAGAACGCTCGCTCCTCCAAAGCGGTTTAATCAAAAATCTGAAAAGCGTTGCACGCGCGGCCACTTGAGCATAAAGTGAAAGACGGCATCGCAAAAAGTTCGACTTTCACATCTCTTTTCGGGAGCAAATCATTCCACAAATTTATGATGAAAAATGAAAGAAAGAAAAAATGCCGCGCGTTCATGTTGCTAAAAACTTATTAATCATGTTAACGTCTTCTACACCTGATGCACCTTTGATTTATGCCACGCAGAAAGACATTGGTGTCGGGCTATGGGTGTGAAGTCTGAAGGTGTTCACATGAAGAGATAAAATGAGGTAAACAAATTATTTACAGGAGGTTTACCTGGTCAATTTATGATAAAAGTCGTGTTCAACATATTTCGCTGTGATGAATCGTATGAGTTTTTGCATTATGAAATCGGTGAACTTTTTTAATTGTTTACATGCGGACTATTTTCTAATGTGAAATTTTGTAATAGGGATGCTGGAAACTGCAAAAATTATCGCAATACTTGCCCGAACCAATTATATTATTGCACGTGATGCTTGCATTCGGCAGGTGCCTTCTATTATTTCTCAATTTTGATTAGTAAATTATGAAATAGGAGATTTAAAGATGATTGGAGAAGTTCTTATAAACTGATTATTATACCTAGTGAACGATACCGGTGCAGATATTTTCGTCCCGTTTAACAGACAAAGTTCCATTTCATAAAAATCCCTTAAGGCAATTGTCTCCAAACTTTATTATACTGCGACCCCTTGTTACAAAAAAAAATCCTTTGGGCTTCTCAATAAAATATATAAATTTGCATACTAGATGGGGTGCGCCATGTAGACCTTCAGTATTTCAACGATTCAGCGATTTTGAGGATAAGTCTAGCCAGGCTGTCGGCAATTTCTTTACCATTGTGACCTTCGTGGCCCGGAATCCACATCAGCGTGACATTGTTGCTCCTGCTGAGGAATTTCAGGGATAGAAGACAATCCAGGACAGTCTTTGATGACACCCTGTGAGATTTAATAGCCAATGGGGCAGCTTGACTGTCCGAGGAAATAACATTGTTAGATCTAATGTGGAGCTCTATTAATACAAGTCTAGGCACACACTTGGATGGTGAGTGCCCATCAGTGGGGGGTAGTACCAGAAGCCATGGATATATTGCGCCTTGGGCCATATACGCCCAACCCTACCCCTTTATTGAGTCGGAAGCCGTTCGTATACCAACAGGCCGTGCTTCTTCTTAAGAGGCCTACCACTTCGAAAAATCGGCGTAAACGGTTTGTCCAAGTCCAGAGTAGCACTACTAGGAGGAGCGGATAAAAGTTCAGTAGGCCTCCATAGCCGCAGTCATACAAGTGCGTTTAGCTCCCGTTATACCCAAGACAGGCCTGTCTTTGCGTCCTGGCCAGCTTAATAATGGCATCCTTATGATTGGTCTTTACCATGCGATGGATGCATATGTGACCATAGGCCTTATGGCCGACGTATATAGCCAAAACATTAACCTCGGTTTGAGGCCTCAGATTCTGCCTACAAATTGGCAGTTACTCTCTTAATCTGGGGTTTCCAGGAGAGTTTTCCTGGACCTGAGGGACTTTCCTGGCTCTGAGGGACTTCTCAATATCTCTCACTAACACATGAATGACAGACAGTCAAGTGGGTTCGCTCGAAGACCCTCTTTAATATGTCTGTCTAGAACCTTCTCCATCGAAGGAGGAGAGGCTGATAGGTCGATAGGATTTTGCTTCCCTATACGATCTTCTCCCCGATTTAGGGATAAAGACAACCCTAGCCTCTCTCCAACACCTCAGAATATGCGCCAGCGCAAAACTACCCCGAAATAGTGGTAGCAGGATTGGTAAGATCTGTTCTAAGCCTCTCTAAAGGAGAGTCGGGAGATGTGGTCCTTCCTTGTCAGGTCTTTGGTCCTATTGTAGGACCGATGGGCAAGTACTAGCTTCGATTCAGTGTTAGGTTCAAGAGCCAATTCAAGGTCAGTTACCGGAGAATCGGAGTGCTTATAATAGCTCCATGGTATTCCTGGGGTTCTCCGTAAAGGACCCTTCAGGAGCCTTGAGAGACAATGCCATCGGGGTGATCCTTAGACAGAACTTTGTGTAACCACGTGGAGGCTGGAAGCTTGTCTATTTCTTCGCAGAATGCTTTCCATGACCTTCGTTTGGTTCTTCTCAAATCTTTGGTATAATTGGTGAGGGATTTCTTGTGGGGATTCCACTTTCCCGAGGGACCTTAGCCTTACTAAAAAGTTTTCTGACCTCTCCTTTTCCTGCAGAGATCATTGTTCCATTACTCAAACTTTCGGTTAATACTTCGAGGTTTCGTAGGGCACTTTCGAAAGCTGTGATGATCGTGCGATGCCAGTTAGTCTGCCGTGGAATCCTAAATGCTTTTGGGGATATTGCAGGAGCTCTCAAGTTAAACCTTATATGCCTACGATCAGACATTGATGGTCCACTTGAGACGTGCCAGTTTAGTATTCTAGAACTGACGAATATGCTGGCAAAAGTCAAGTCAATCAACTCTTACCTAGTCACATTAGAAAAGGAAGGTCCGTGCCCCTTGCTCATAACCTGTAAATTGCAGATAGTAATGAAATCAGGTACTTGTCCCTAAAATTAGTATTGGTGCTTCCACACAAGGTGGTGCGCGTTAACGTCGCAACCAACCACTAGGTGAATGTTCCTCCTAGCACAGTCCTCCACAAGTCTCCTGACATCTGAAAGCGGTGCGGCAGGCTCATTTCCAGGGAGGTTGGCCGAGGCTATGACTGGGCACTCCTACGCCTCCGGGCAGCACTACCTCCGCCGCTACCAGATCTCTGGATACGAACTCCAAAAGAGGAAGGAAACTTAGTCTTTTCGCCATGTGCAATGCTGCTCTAGGGCGTCATGCTCAATGGAGTAGATCAGTCTGCCAGTATTAGTACCGAGGCCACATATTCTTCCTCGTTATACCCATGGCTCTTGGATTAGAGCCACATCTAAGTTGTCCGAGATAAACCTTCTTTCAAGTGATGGTTTATCTGGACAAGCTTGATATTTCTACTGAGTATGCTAATGGCACCCTTTATGGCCACAAAGATAATTTCCCGTTTTCTTCGTCCTGCACAATTTTGTAAAGCCCTAATTTTGCTCCATTTAGTCTAAAAACGTGCGATTCGTGGATTCGTGCGGACACTGTGCCTGATGCAAGCTATGAGCGGCGAGTGTTATTTTGAGCCAGCCGTACCGTGCCTGTTTCATGCTTGGTGCAGGCGAGTCTTATTTTTATTCAAGCGTACCATGCCTTTTTATATGAAAAAACCAAGCTTAGGAGTCACCCTTTATACTACCAGTTCGTCATGTCGCTTAGGTCATGGTACAATGTCTAGTAGTGAGAGCTTGGTTTGAAAAGGTTAGAGGGGGTCTAAAGGGTGTTCAAGGAAATTTCGATGAACCCTACTTTTGAGCTCTAATGTGTTGTACGAGTTCGGAAATGCTAACTGCGGGACATTATTCCACAATCGAGTTGTTCTATTCATAAACGAACTTCTAGACCGTATTGTGCGTGAATGCGGGGGGGAGGGAGCTGTAAAGTATGAGGGTGAGCCGAGCGGGCTAGTCCTGTGTTGCGGATAAAATATTGCCGTGCAGGCAGGAGGTCATGAATTTCAGGGGAACAGTCACTGTGGCAATAGCGATAAAGTATGAGATGTCTTTGGAGGCGCGAAAGGGGCCATCACCAATGAGTTTGAAGGCACGAGGCACTTTTTCGATGCAATCCAAGGTGGTTTTTGGGGCGCCTGCCTTAATATCCGAGTTGTATTCAAGGCGGACCTTATGTAGGATTTGAAGATTGTAGCCTGGGCTGCTGACTGGAGAAGGAAATTGCATCTTTTGAGCATTCCAAGACAATGGGCGCATCCAGCGCACTCAGCGGAAAAGCCGCTTAGCTGAACAGCACAGCGTAAAAAGTAACTCAGCGATATGTGTCGGCTGGATAGGATAGCTGATTTCAAATATATTTTGACAGCTAAATTTATTTTTTCTATTTTAAATGACATCAATTCACTACCGCTGAGCTACTTAGCATAAAATTTTTACGCTGCATGTCATTTGTCACGTCATGGTGCAATGTCTAGCAGTAAGCTTAGTACGGGGAGGGGGTTGGAGGGGTTATAAAGGAACGGGAGGGAATTGAAGATGGTGGTGATGAACCCTGCGTTTGAACTCTTGGATGTTGTATGAGCTCAGAAATACTGACTGCGAGAGATTATTCCACAGCCGAGTTGTTCTATTTACAAACGAATTCATATCTTGTTGAGTGCGTGAAAGGGGGAGTTGCAGGTGGAGGGAATGAGACGAGTGGGCTAATATGGTGTTGCGGGTATAAGAATGCCGTGGAGGCAGGAGAGCGTTTAGCTCGGAGGAACAGTCACTATGATAGTAGAGATAAAATTTTGTCAGTGCTGCTACATTCCTACGGTGGCTGAGGGGGTCGATGGTGGAGCAAGCGGTACCGTCATCAATTAATTTAAGGGCCTTTTTTGGACCTTATCTAACCATGCCAAGGTGGTTATTGGAGCGCCGCCCCAAACGAGGGAGTTATATTCGAGAAGAGGCCGAGTGTAGGATTTATAAATAACAGCACGGGCCGATGGCTGGAGGAGGAACTTACACCTCTTAAGAAATCCCAAGCACTGAGATCCTTGTTTGGCGATTTGGAATATGTGGTCATTCCACCGCAAGTCTTTGGCTAATGTCACGTCTAAGATGTGTAAGGATGAGTCGGCCATTAGTTGAACTTCATTCACTTTCAAGGGTGGAGAGGTGTTGAACTTCTTTTTGGAGATAAGACAGTACTTGGTTTTAGCGGGGTTGAATTCAACACGATTCTTCTTTCCCCACTCTAGAATGAGTTCAATGTCGTTATTAATCGACTTGGACATTAGTTCGCGATCATCAAGACAGGATCTGGCATGAGTCTGCCTTGTATCGAAGCTGCACAAGTACCGTAAAGTACCGTCGTCAGCGAAGCTGAGAAATGGGTTGGAGGGGATTGAAAGAAGGTCATTTATAAAGATAAGGAATAGGGCCGGGGATAAGATTGACCCCTGGGGGACCCCCGCCGAGATCGAGTGGGATGCGGATTTGACGCCATCCAATACTACAAATTCTTGATCGACTTCTGTAGAAGTGAGTCGACTCCAATAGCTTTGAGTTTAGCTAACAGGGCTGAGTGCCAAACTCTATCGAAAGCCTTGGAGATATCTAGAGCAACCAGACTAGACTCGCCGGATCCATGCAGACTACGGCTGAGGTTAGCCGCTACTCAGCTGCTGAGTGCGCTGGATGCGCCCATTGGGAGGCTTGTTTGGCGGTTTGGATTATGTGATAATTTCATCGCTGATCCTTCGTTAAAGTTATCACTAGCATGTTGAAAGTTCAGTCAGCAGATAGATTATCTTTACCCACTGAGATAGGTTGAAGGTCGGTGCAATTTTTGTTGGAGATGTACTTCGTTTTGGTCGTTAAATTAAAGACAATTCATGCCGCCCCAATCAAGAATCGTTTCGATATTCCAGTTGATCGAAGTGGACATCAGTTCACGGTGGTGAAGACAAGGCCAGGCATGTGCTTGTCTTATATTGTCGAAGGAGCCAGAGAAATGCAAAGTACCCTCATCAGCGGAGCAGTGGAGTGGATTGAAGTGGATTGAAAGCAGACCGTTAATGAAGATTAGGAAAAGTGCGGGTGATAGAATTAATCTCTGGGAAACTCCGGCCGAAATAGCGATTCGACGCCGCCCAATACTACCTTAATTGAACGGCCTGAAATACTAGTTTGGAGTTTGGTCAACAGAGCAGGCTGCCATACACTGTCAAAAGCTTTTGAAATATATAGAGTTGATGCTTTGGTTGAGATGGTCGGTTAAACACACAAGGAGATCGCCAGTAGGTCTAAAACCGTACTGTATAATTTGGTTGGATTCTAGATATTTCATCAGCTTTCTATTAATTATTGATGGAGACTTTGGAAATAACAGAACATACCTTTAAAAGTTTCCATACGTCCACGTTATTTCCGCACATTGTGTTTTTAGATTTGTTTTTTTTTTTGTTGTTATTTACAAAATTTTGTTTTTTACCAATTTTACACTCAGTCAAATTTTATAGTCTTTCCTCTTCAAGTCCCCATAACCAGCTCACTCTAACACAAACTGAAACAAATTAAACTTTTAGGAAACATTCCGGAATCTTGTTTACACCTTTTCACATAATTTTTTCGTTTCAATTTCAGTGCAAATACACAAATGGATAATGATGTCACGCCAGTGTATTTAGCTGCACAAGAAGGACACTTAGAAGTGTTGAAATTTCTGGTGCTTGAAGCCGGTGGTTCGCTCTATGTTCGGGCACGTGACGGAATGGCACCGATTCATGCTGCTTCACAAATGGGTTGCCTGGACTGCCTCAAATGGATGGTGAGTACGCCTGCTGGCAAATTAGAATCTATCTATTTTTTTTCTATTTATTTATATGTATTTCAAAATCCTCCGCAAACTGTACCTAACCGCGAAATCCCGTGCAATATTCCATACATAAATAAATAATTACAAAGTAACCAAGTTGCTAAAAGAAGAACGGGTTAAAATTGAAACTCGCTTAGAACTGGATGCATTTTATTAGGTGGAAGCCGGGGGGAAAGCATTGGGGTAAGGTAACAGGCACATCTACCGTTAGGGAATTTGATGCAGAAAGATTTCATCCAGAAAAGTTGCACTTGAACAATGCCGACATTCGCAAAAACAGCAGACTCACCAGAATGCTGAAGGCGAACTGACCATGAAGTTGACTAATAAAACTCGAGTGCGACATGCATGGTCAGGTAAAATGCACCATTGCACTTCTGCTGCAGTGGGAATGGATGGATGCTAGTCGTTACGGGCGATGAGCTTTTGAATTAATTGAAACCCAAGGTGTTTTAATAAAGAATAATTAGATGTAATTGATTTGAAGCGAGAGAAAAAGGTAGAAATATGTTTATAAATATGCGTATATGGGCTTTACATATTTAATACTCTTTTTTATATGTTGGAAAAGAAATCTGTCATGTTCGAATGAAAAACAGTTTAGTAAAGAAACCATTATTTATGGGCTCTCGTCAATTTCTTTTTTATTATTTTTACATGAAACATGAGCCTGCAGAGGAAGAAGATGCTGCTATATTATGCAAACATTCGATACATTCGTTTCTAACGCGATACACGAAACGAGACATATGTACCAAATGCGATTGAAAAAAAACATGTTGCGAAATACTTGGACATATTTATAAAGGCGATATTTCTGCACAAAACGAACTAAACAAAATTTCTCTAATTGGAATACAAAAAAAAAATCCGCTGAAAACAGTCCAATCGCACAGTTTAGGTTAATCAATGCTTAAACGAACAAGGTCGAATGTTATTGAAAGAAGAGAAGATATTGAAATGATAGAGAGAACGCCATCCAGATGCGAAGTGTGAATCGTGAAAACTAAAGTACATAAACATCTAGCGACATTTGAAAGGATTCTCAAAAAATTTTTGGGAAAGAATTCTGACATAAAAGGACATAGAACTCGAATTCTATAAGAATTCTAGATACATTAGGCCATTCCTACATGACTGACCATGGTTCTAGGAGCACCGGCTTTTATCGGTCAAGTGTAACGCCCGGAATCTCCCCGCGCGGCTCCCTTGCCTAAAAAAGGCTCGTGCTCCCAGAACTATGGTCCCTCATATAGGAATGGCCTTAAGTTGCACTTGCAAGAAATATTGCGCAAGTTGATTTCGGAGTGAATTTGCCAGTGTCAACATACTTGTAACCTGCTTGCGCAATACTCAACATTGCAGAGAGTTCTTGCGAGAGAATTTTGTTGCCAGTGTTGACAATTCCGACTTGCACAATAGTATTTCAGACTTTCAATCATATTGAAAACTATTTCGGTATTGCGCAACATGGAAGTAAAAAAACAATGGAGCAAGGAAGAAGTTCGTAAAAAAACTTTTGGATGTAAAATGTGGTAATTTTAAAGATCAACTAAAAACAAAGTACAATCAAAAAAATTTATGAAGTGTTAAATATTTCTAAATAAGATGTGTCAAAATTTGCAATTTCAAGTTTTTTCCGGAGACATCAATGATAGGAAATCCCAAACGATTTACCCGCTAGGGAGTTTTGAATTTTTTTTGATAGTGGTTTACATATCACCCTGTATTTTTGTAACCCTATGACCTACTTTCATCAGTAAGGTATCAGTATACGCAAAATACTTCCACCTATCTAAAACTGTAGAAACGAAGGTTTCACACTACCAACTTCCAGAGTTATGAATCAAAATTCCAGTTATAGTACAGCCCCCAGAGGGTCATATTTCAAATGACCTCTCAGGGGCCATATTTCAAATCGCCAAACAAGCATCGCAGTACTTGGATTTCTTAAGATGTGCAAGTTCCTCCTCCAGCCATCGGCATCGGCGCGTTTGTTGTTATTTATAAATTCTACATTCGGCCTCTTCTCGAACACAACTCCATCGTTTGAGGTGGCGCTTCTATAACCACCTTAGATTGTTAGGTGCAAAAAATGGCGCTTAAATTAATTGGTGACGACACAACCATCGACACCTTGAGCCACCGTAGGAATGTGGCAGAACTGCCAAAATTTTATCTCTACTATCATAGCGACTGTTCCATCGAAATAAACGCTCTCCTGCCTACACGTCAATCTTATACCCGCAACACCAGATTAGCCCATTCGTCTCACTCCAACCACTTGCAGCCTGCCTATGCGCACACTCGACAAGATAGCAATTCGTTTCTAAATAGGGCTGTATACGACTGTGCAATCTTTCGCAGCCGGTATTTCCGAGCTCCTTCAATTGGTGCGGCCATTTGGAAATTAAGTTTTGATCATAAATTCGTTATTTGCCACCTTAGAAAACCCCAGATACACAATTTCATTAAAATCGGAACAAAATTAAGAAAATTTGTCCGCCATATTGGCGTGACCATTTTGAATTTATAAGTTTTGACTACAAATTCCTTATTTACGGCCAAAAACCTCTAGATACCCAATTTCATTGGAATCGGAACAAAATTGGCAAATTCAGCCATATTTCCGCGCCCATTTTTAATTTCGTCGGCTATTATAAATTTTTCAAAACCGGGCTTCGAAGTACATCATGGGAAGCCCACGCGGACCTTCATGCTAAACCCCCGTCTCCAATTTAAATAAATTATTGCATGCAATTTCGAATTGCAATGAAATTGCTCGTCGAGATACTCATATTGCAATTGCATGCAATATTTCAGAATTTATTGCAACAATTAATGTTGCAATCTGCTCTGTAATATTCTTTGAAATAAATGTTTCGAGTTCGAAATTTCGAAAGTTTTTAAATAGCGTCAAATGACATAAATACGGAAAACTAGAGTCAAAAATTGCTGGAAAAACAACAACGGGTTAATCTAAAACAGAGTACTTTGCTAAGCGTCCTAGTATTTGCAATTTCCTCTTGCTCTAATCGTTCTTATAAGTACTTTTAAAGTTTTGAATCTTTCTCACTTTAAACGCTTCTTCAGTCTTTAAGTACATTTCGTCAAGTTAAACTGCATGCAATAGTTTGTTCAATACTCAATACAATTTCGAAAACGATTTGGTGTATTTGTGTTATTTTCGAAGCAATAATAGCTTTGTTTATTGAGCTGCTCTAGGTTGAGCTAGCTTGAGATATCTCACGAAAAGGTGTTTCATGAGCAATTTGGTTGCTCTTACTTGCCTGAAGTTTCTCTGATTTGTGTTTCATGAGCTTGCTCTAAGTTGAGCTAGAGCACGGTTTTCTGCTCTACCTTTTTTGGTAGAGCAACTTCAGGCAAGCAATCAGCTGTTTGTCAACTGTCACAATACCGACATCCGTTAATTAAATATCTGAATTAGAGGAATCATCTAGCGCTTCATCAACTGACTTGATAAATATTTTTCCATTTTTTAATTTAGTAGCGTATTTATCAAGTTTAAATAAATTTCACTTTAAAAACTGTCAAGTTGAAGTTCTGACAACGCACTTTGAGAAATCTTGCCTAAAAAGTGTTTCATGAGATTTCTTGCTCTGAATTGCGCCAACTTGCTTTATTTATTTTTGACAGCTGCTCTACTGTGAGCTGCCTCGAGCTGCTCTGCCTTTTTTTCAGTCTCAATAAACACAGCTAATTTATTTCTAGTGGAGACACAGTGTAACTTTCGAAGCTCTGCGATGAAGCGACGAAGCTCCTCATGAAAGCGCCATCTAGGAGCGGCTTGAGCGGCGATTAAATGACCATCTCCATTCGATACGCAAAAAGCAAGTCTTTTTCGGGCATCCTGCACAACATTGGCCAATGCTCATAGCATAGTGTAGGGCCGGTTCAATCGGTAATAATTTTCACGATCCTACCCACAATGAAAGCAAAACAATATATGTATGTGTATATTGCAATGACATAACGATCAATTTTGGGTAATAAAATCCTTCACTTGTCTAAGCAGCGTAACCGATAGCAGCATTCAACTAGCGTGAAATTAGCGATTGGTAAAAGTCGGAAAATCCTGTTACAATCTTTAAGGCTCTTCAAACTCGAATTTAACCTCTAAGGTGCTGCTGTATAAGACGATGCCTGTACAAATTCTCACATATGAATCCGAGACTTGGGTTCTCATCGACACTTGTATCCCCTTGCGTCTCAGCCATGTTCAATAGGACAGCCCTTCAAAGAACTATAAGTCCTTTATGTGAGGGGCGACGTCTTGGGATACTAGGCTATGACAATATCTAGTCCAGAATCAATGCGGTCCCGATTAAATAGCCGGATAAGAAAGTAAGTAAGTTATACTTCTGGATAAAAAAGAACTATTGCCCAATATTAATGGCTATGAATCCTTTAACATTACAAGAGATTTGATTTTGCTGGGGCGAGAATTAGAATGTTCCAAAACGACGAATAATCGAACACGCTTCGAGTATATTCAAAAGGTGCCCACTAATATCATCCATTAAAAAATCGTCCAAACAAATGACAGACTATTAGCCAAACCAAACAGAGTCCATAAAGCTACTGTGGTACTTTTCAAAGGATTATATTCTAAAGTTCAAACCACTTCCTTTTTAGCTAAATTAAAGGCACAATCTTCAACATTGTACAAATCAAGGTTCGATAACATTCAGTAAGCACGCGCAAGTCTCTATCAAGCGGTATCTTTATAATTTACCAACGAATGTTAAAACTATGTCGACAAGTCGCCAGAAATGCAGGAAGAAAACAAGGCCAAAAGGAATTGCGACCAATAAAAAAAAGATAGTATGCATCCATACTAATCACTTATACAAAAACTATAGAAAATCCTCACCGCATACTACGGCAAATACGCATAGACGACATTTTATGCACAAGCGGTAAATTGAGTTTCTCTACGATATTTTCCTCTAGATTATCTGAAGAGCAAAAGATTCGCGTGGAAGAAATAAAACAATTCGACCGTAGCCGGGGTTTTTTGGAAGCTCAGAGCGAAATCAGGTTTTCAATTGCTTCGATATAAACGTATAATGTATGTAGAGGCATCCTGTTGGCAATATATCAAACGTAAAAGTATAACTGTTCACCTGCAATTTTCTTCTCGAACATTGATCGCTGAAGGCCTAATCAAACAGGTTCTAATATAGCCACTTTGCGATGCACGGCATCGGCCTTGACTTGATACGAACTGACTTTACGCTTAAGCACTTAATCTTCATAAAATCTGATACAGGAAAGAAAACGAAAACTGTTAGCACAAATTATACGTGTACTGCACAACATAAAACTTGCAGAGTCTCTTTATATTTTTTATGCTTTTCTTCGCCAGGTTGAGGATCAAGGAGTAGACCCAAACCTGAGGGACGGAGATGGTGCCACACCTCTTCATTTTGCCGCCTCACGTGGTCATTTGGCTGCAGTTCGATGGTTGCTTAGTCACGGTGCCAAGTTGTCTCTGGACAAGTACGGAAAGAGTCCCATCAATGATGCAGCAGAGAACCAGCAGGTTGAGGTACTTTTTTCAATATAATCATTGTATATCATTGACGTCTACAGCAAGACATTTTATTTATTTTTTCAGTGCCTGAATGTGCTTGTGCAACACGGTACTTCTGCGGATTATGCTCGAGAGAAAGGTAGCGCCCGACAGAAGACTAGCACGAAATATAGCAACAGCAACCACAGCAAAAACAATCGAAGCAACACCATCATGTCGAAATCATCCACTGGTAGTTCGGATATTGAACCGTTCTACCTGCATCCGCCAACAGTTAGGAAAAATCTGGACAGCACGTATTCACAATCCAGAACACCCACAGAAAAGCCCTACAGTGGAGGGGTACTTCCAAACGATGGCCTCTATGTTAATCCCATGCGGAATGGATCCTTAAGTCCGCCATCGCCCAACGGCAGCATATCCGGGGAATCGTTCTTTCTGCATGACCCACAGGAAGTCATTTACAATAGAGTTAAAGACTTGTTTGATTCGGACTGCAGCAGTAGTAAAGATGGCCATTCTACACACGGAAGGCCCAATGCACTCACAGTTCAAGCAGAAGTACACTCTAGCAGTAGTGGTGCTGGAAGCGGCTCCGATGAGTCTCTTTCAATTCAGTCAAGCTCGAGCTCCCCCAAAGTCACTAATAGAAATACTAAGTCAAAAATAGGCAATCACGACCATGATTACGAAGACATTTATCTAGTACGGGAAGAGGCTCGCAATGGCGCCAAGCAGAAGTTTACCAATGGCAGGAGTCGCTCCAGGGATAGCGGTTCTCACAGCAGGTCTGCAAGTGCCAGCTCTACTAGGAGTAATGACGTTATTATTCAGTACAACTGCCAGGTAATAATTTTGTGGACGAAAATATTTTGAAAAACATGAATATAATTTTGTATTATTTTTCAGAATGGAAGCAACCGAGATTTAATGTGCAAGAAAAACAAAAATAGCAACCACATACAAGGAAAATACGATACACCAAGGCACTGCCGAAACTCCTCCGACAATTACAATCCAAAAAATAATAATTTAAAAAGTCAAGGAAATTGCGGAGTGAAAAGTGACACTTACGAAAGTGTTTGTGCGCCTGAAGATGTTGTAGAGAGGACAAAACAAGCCAATAGGAATTCTGCTATTCAAGCGAAAATCTGCAGTCCACAAAATGATAGACATTTGAAGAGAGTTGTATCTGCACCTCAACCACAAAAATCTCATATCGGTAAGTTACTACGTATAAATTTCAGGTCTAGAAGAATTTGGTCTTATTTTGGATTTATTTTAGCGACTGGCCCTCCGCCACCACCATTACCTCCTCCTTTAAAAGCGCCCTCAAATAAATCAAATGCGGCAACCGATAATGAGGCAGAAGCGCGAGGGAATGTTTCACCAGGAGATCTTCCAGATTCTGATTCTGGATTGGAGGTTGTTGAAGAGCCGACTTTGAGACCATCCGAGTTGGTAAGAGGGAATCATAATAGGACAATGTCTACCATATCAGGTAATTTGGTTAAGTTTTAGAAGCTACCTGTTTATGACGTTGGCCACATTTAATATCATTTAAAAGTAATTTTTGAAACTAACAAATTGGTGTACTTCGCTTCGACATAATTTCTGTGTGATGTCCAAAAAATATACACCAGCTTTCAATTTCTTTGAAGAATTATTTCATTTATGTACATACCACTTTGTAAATGTGAACTGTGATAATATCTGCGCAAATATTATACGTTTTCTAAATACACAAATGTTCATGTTTCTGAAGCAAACGCTATTTATATTTAAGAGGTCTGCGCACAGAGCCCTCCAATTTTTCCAAGTTCTCATGGCTCGCTTTCCAACAACGAGTTTGTTTCAGAAGTCTGATGCACCTGATATATTTAGTCCAACAAGCTCTACCTCTTCTTTTCAACAGAGGATTTAATGTTACTTCCTTTAAATAATTTTTAAACCTCCTAGTGCGAAAATTGTTATTTTTGAAATTTGTTATTTATTTTCAATGGCCTGATAAGCCGGGATCCAATCAACGGTCAGGGCCGGCGCTTGGGTTTTTTGCGCCCGGTGCACTACGCTATATTGCGCCCCAGAAGCTATTCATTTTTGAACGCAGTGAAACACAATGCAAAAAATCACAAAAACTCGCTGCCTGGGAGAGATAGTTTTCATAGTTTCCGAAAAATTAAAGGAATGCATTCGTTTAACATAAAAAAGATTACGTAGAAAGTAAGTTTCACATGGGTCAACATCCAATCAACAAAAGTCTACTGAAAACGTCGTTTGCGGAGAAGAGAGTAGGCGAGGACGACGGGGCAGGCAGATTTTTTGAATCTCTGAATTCTTTTACGGAATTTTTGAATCAATTTTTGGCAGCTGTGTGGTTGTGTTTGTTCTTTGTCTTCCTTTTACTAGGAAAAGTAATGGCGGAAGGGAGAATTAATATTAAACCCGTATAGTTTGTTTGAAAAGTTGGCTTTAATGAAAACCTATGCGATTCTTCATCGAATTTCAAAAGGGAATTGACGCTAATTTTTGTTGGTTGGTCTGTGTGAAACTGGCCATATTTATTTGTAATACCTTGGCTGCACCGGCTGTAGGTACTGAACTTTAATTTTTGCCGGAGTTCCCATACATTATCGCATATTGAACTTAGGAAAAATATAGCCTGAATTCGCCCAACAGAACATGAGATTGAACGTAAAAGCTCCCTCAAAAGAGAGTAATCACCTGGAATAATGGAATATCACTCCAGTGAGCTTTTGTATTTCTAACTTCTGGTGAAATAGCAACAACAATTTTAAGCATAAACTGAACATGCCACCCAATTGATTGAATCGCTGATTGAATTGAACTTTATTGAACTGAGACCGGCGAAGCCGGAGTATAAAGGAACAAACAAAAAAGAGCAATTAAAGCGAAGTTCTCGCCACAAGGAGTTTTTTTCTCTTCATTTTGTTCATTTACAGTGCAGCAACAGCGCCCTCAAGTTTATATCAATCACGGTATTCAGCAATACACAATAGGGAACATCGGAACCATTTTCCTTTGTGTGAGTGAATATGGTGCTTTGAACAGAATTTTCATAAATGAGAGATTAAAACCTGGAAACATAAATTATGTTTGATCATTCTAGATGAAGCGGAGTTATAGAATCTTGTGAAAAAATGCTTAAGCCAACCTTGTTCACACAATGATACCTACAACCTGTTGAAATTCCCTTAGTGATAGCTCCTTTGCAAGATGTTAGCTGTAGCTATACTCGCCGATTAAATCCGTAGACTATTTTAAAAATATTATTTGAAAAACTTACTTATCTAATCTCTATTGCGGAGTATACAAGTATTTACTTCACGTTACAAAGATTTTAACTAATAACTGAATCCCACGTGGCAAAATTAGATTTTCGACTAAGAACGTCATGTCGTATTACTGAAATGTACGATTTGTAATTTTCTATCTTCCTATGCTCCTAAAATGAAAGGGGGGAATGAAATAAAATACGCCTGAACATTAGGAAAAAAACAAAGGTGATAGAACAGACCAGAGCTTGACGGTTTAGAATGGGAAGAAATATAACGGCAGGATTCACTTATTTCAGAAGGCGTAACAATCCGACGAGGCTCGAAAATAAACTCATATAACATACAAGAGTTCAAACGCGAACCTTACTGCCTCCTACTCGTGCATCCTTCAGACTACCTTTAACCTATCAGATATTTTTCTATCTTCTAGCTAAGTTTACTACTAGACATTACGCTATGACATGAACGATAGGACAGACTAGTAGTATAAAGTGTGACACCTAATCCTAAGCTTGCACTGTACTACTCGCGAAGTTGCTTCGGCAAAATACTTCTCGAAGTTGATCGAAGTCCGAAGTGCGAAGTACGTGAATACACACTCGTACAACCTCGCGATAAGCTCAAGCGGATCACATTAAAAAAATACCAACAGTCAAACAAAGAGTATGTGTAAGAAATGAAAAAACAAAACTGCAATATGAAAGAATATTAGAAGAAATAACAAGGAGATATGAAAAAATATCAAATAAAAAATTACAAAACAACGAAAGAAGGAATAACTCTGATCAATATGGTGCTAGGCTCATACGCTTAGGTCAAAAAGGATAGACCCATTTCTCTCTGGCATTTAGGGAAAGAGAATTTTTGGGGTGATTCTTCAGGCATTCTTAAAGTTAACTATTAGCAATCACAATATTAAATTCTATTTATAGCTTTTTAATTCACTTTTCAATCACCAGTTTTCACTTAAGAACACTTTCATCGCTTTTCAAATCAAAACTGACTCCTAATACTGTTGCCACCACATTTATATGTATATCCAAGCTCCCCTTTTATCTAACTTCTTGAACTTTCGCCATTTTCTAGACCGTGATGAATATTCTTTCCTTTTAGAAAGTTTGAGAAGTTTCGTCTTCAATTACCGTCCTTTCCAATAGGTCTAGAGTCTAATAGATGGCACCATGTTAGTTTAGTGTATAAATCGTTAACTCAAATCCTAACAAAGTCGTAATAAAATACGGTTGTTCCAAACTTCTAACAGATGGCGTATAAATCATCTCAGTACACTGCGCGGCCATGAAATTCTAACTTGAATCGTACTGCAATGGTTAAATTTTAGAATAAAAAGGTAATGAAACAACGCTCGATATCCACAAATAGGATATCTTTGTAGTCGTAAGGAATGCGGCTTTCATTTCAATAATAAAAACGTATGATGGATGGATGGCTTATTTATAAAAAAAATGAAAAGAATGAAATTTTTCCTACTTTTTTCACTCTAATTCAAAAAGTACCTTAAGGACATCGTCCTACTACTTCCGGTCTTACTTAATGAAGGAGACTAGCAATGAAAACGCAGTCGGTCGCGGCTAAGTAAGTTTTCAAAAAACAATATTTTTTTCCAAATTTAGTTCAATGCAAGTAGCAAATGAAATTGCATTTTACGGGTACATCTGACAATGAAAAAACGTTTTCGAGGTCGCAGTGTGTTGGGAAAAGCCGCCATCTTGAAAAAAAGAGCAGAAGAAGGCCAGCTTTCGATGCTGTCTTTTCTACCGCCATAATGGCTTCTCCCTGTCCAGAAAATGGAGTAATTCAAAAAAATTCATTGGAAATTAATAAAAATTCATTGGAAAATTCATAAATTGGTTAAATACTAAAAATCGCATCGATATAAATCCAATTTAGAAGCTGATTTTTTAAGTTAGGCATAAACATAAAATATCTTAGTAGTTAACGGACTTTGCCATCAACCGGATGAATATACTCGGCCATGTTTTTTGGGGTACATGTGACTGTGGCGCCCTCATTAATCAAACGAAAATTGACAACACAGAGTTATATCTCCTTGTATAGTCTCCCTGGCCCTGTCTATGATGACTTTGTCAAATCGTAAGCAAGATAGTGAATTTCTTGTCTGTTCGTTTCAAAGGGCCATGTTGTTCTAAATACTTGCTATATATTTAACACTCGACTCGATGAGGCTGTAGTAAGTTGGATTAATTCATTCATTATGTAATCTAAAAATTTCGTAGATTTTGGGTCGTAGCGCTAAACCAATATGCTGCTTTAAGGAGAAAGACGTGGGTTCCTACAGGGTATATCCACTAAGTTCACAAAGCGGCCGACTGTTGATAGGTTTTGGTCAGGATATTTTGACCATATCTTGAAAAATAGTCGTAACATAAAAATTGTCTGGACATTATTCATAGAAAATATTCCAAACTTTCCAATTTTGGAAAAAAATATTAGTCAACTGCGTATTTTTTGGAGTAAAGGTCAAAACAGAATTGCGACTGCGACGGCCGACTGCAACTGCGATTTATGTCAAAGTTGGACGGCGCAGTTAATGTATGTAGAACGAAATTGCAACGGCAACTTCTACTCTGACATAAAAGCGTGACATTTTACGTTGTGTTTGAAAACTAATTTGGTTTTATACCTACATTGTTTGCATAATATATATATTAGTTAAAGTGGAATAAAACTTGTTTGGATTTGAATTTCAAGAAAATATGAATTTTAATGTTGCTTACACTGGGTCGCCGACGGTGATTTTAGAAATTTGCTCAAACGCCGACTTCGACTTCGCGGCGCTGTGCCGCTGCAGCTGTAATTTCGTTATACACGGTTTGTGTTCATTTGCGCTAAACGGCTGACTTCGCCGTCCGCCGTCGCAGCCGCAATTCTGTTTTGACCTTTAAGGTACGATTCCGAACAAGGCGGTAGACTGCAAGCCGCAGGCGACACTACATTCAAGTGCTGCCTACTTTTTGCGATTTAGAAGTAGTTGAAGTAGAAAAATTTGTTAAAAAACCAATATTTTGTATTCTGGGTACGCTGTTATCTTATTTATGAAAATAGCTCATAGAGTTACAAAAATACAGGGCGATATGAAAAAATCTAAAAAAAACACTTCTCAATGCCCTAGCATCTAAACCCTTACGATTTCTCTCTTAGGATATTTTATTCGCCTAACCACAAACTATCAACAGTAAACTTAGTGTATACACCCTGTATATTTGAACAAAATGTTCATGTTATAACCCGGGGGTAGGGCGTGCCACTAAAAAACAGCTATTGCAGAGATAGTTGATAAATTTATTGAAACAACGAGCAGAGTCCGATCTTCACGGTCCACGGTTTTATGTCGGTATGGCTTATGACGTTGCCAGCTTATTATTCTTAACATTATTAAATTCTTTCGCCAATTGCTTGTCGTAATCCTTAATAATATTATAAATGCGAAAGTAACTCGGTCTGTCTGTCTCTCTGTTACGCCTTCACGCCCAGTCTAGATACATTGAAGCGTCCTCTGGTGTCCCGCAAGGCAGTCAGCTCGGTCTACTTCTTTTTATTCTATCAATTGATGACATTGTTGCCTTGTTAAAGAACTGTTAAATCCTTATTTAAGCTGATGACATTAAACTCTAACGTCACATAAGAAGTATTGAGGATTGCCAACGTTTGCAAGTTGACCTGAACACATTGTATTCTTGGTGTTCCAACAACAACCTGATACTTAATATGTGAATGTGTGAGGTCAAGACATTGCAGGAAACGTGGTCCGCCAACTTATGACTATACTTTCCTTAGCAACATAATCTCCCGAGTTAACTCTGTGATCGATCTGGGGGTCAGGTTTGAAAGTAAGATGGATTTTTCCACCCAAATCAACTATATTTCCTCCAAGGGCAGTTCAGTCCTGGGATTTATAAAAATATGGTTCAAGGAACTCAACAACCCCCTCATCACTAAGCATTTGTACATGTCCTTAGTTAGTCCTTGACTCGATTACGCCTCCCAGGTATGGTCTCCTTAATACTCCTCTCAAGTTGGAGGAGTCGAATCGGTTCAACGGAAGTACCTGTTAATTGCATGCTTTATAACGTTAATAGGAATAAGGGTGTTTTTAGCATGCTTACAAGTGAAGTGGCCCTCAAAAAGAATCTTTTTAATGTGGCGTAACTCCTTGGGGTGCCCCACTTCTTCTTTGTTGTTTCAGGCTTCTTTGTTAGAGTGTTTAGTATTTATTTGTAATTGTATGTTTGCATGCCTTGGCTGAGCCTTAGGACAATAGTAAATGTTTCTCAGCGCAGCTGAGTAGTGCGCCTTCTGTGTTAGAAGGGTAATTCAAATATTATTTAGATTACATGTTTTTTCAATTTTAATTTCCGACATTATGTTGTTGTCTTTCTTAATTTGAGTTCCTGAATAGGTGAACTAGTTTACTTATTCTATATTTTATCTGTCGATTCTTATATCTTGTCCTGTTGCTGCTCTAGTATTTCTATTAGGGATCGACATAATGTTTCCTCTTCTTTTCATTGATGATAAGTCCAGCTTTCATACCGACATAAAGGTTTTATTTAGTGCAGCCATTGTCCTGTCTATGATCACTTTGTTATATACATACATACATATCCTCCCCTTCAAGTCATAAACACGTATGTATCTCAAAATTGGTTTTTGAGTTACGTCAGCGATGAACTCGTCCTACCTCCCTCTACGTCCTCTCTAAGTGGCGTATCTCTATGTATTCGTAACGGTTTAGGAGTTGTAACATTTTTCCCGGCGTATCTCATTCATTAATTTAACTTATAAGTTCACGCAAACTGACGTTATTTGGCTCTCCTGAAAAGTTGCCAAAACTGAGATACGTCTATATGACTTGAAGGGGACAATATGTATGCCATTAGCTGGATAGACTTGTTTAGAATTGCCCGTCTAGTTTCAATATATGCCTTTCGGACCTTCTCATATGTGCAATGTTAAATCGCAAGCAGAATAGTGAATTTCTTGTCTGTTATTTTCAAGCGACAAACAATCTGTAAGCGACAAACAATCTGCCACCGAGTTGTCCTTTCCGTACTATATTTGTTGAAAATTGACTGATAAAAACCTATTTTCGAGTTTGTTTTTATGACAGTTTCCCCCAATCTGCTGAATCGCGTAGCCCAGAGGTTTGTGGCGCTATATTGTTTCTCAAAATCAGGGCTGCAGTCTTCGTTAATCGACTGATGTAACGCGGCACCTAATGCTGCTTCTGTTTGCAACTATCAAGATTAATGCGCTATGCTTAGGAAAAGCTAACATTGTTGTCTGACATTCGAGAAACTTCTGTGCAGCCAACTGGTTTTCTGCTGCATGTGGAGTGACACGCCAATAGAAATTGTTCATTTTACATCCCTAGGAAAGTTCTTAGCTTGCGCATTTCTATTGGTCTGGGAAATTTAGCAGAGATTTTGGTAAAGATTTTCCCCAATTATGGAAAAAAATAGTACCCAAGCTCTTGCCGCCCGTATAGTCCATATCGATAAAACAACCTGTGTATACCTGCACATCAATGTAACAAATGTACTGATTGTATTCCTTGAAATTCGTGGATTTGGTTTTGGATGGGTGATGGTGCAGGTATACACGCTCATACCAAAATAGTAATGCATTTTTGAAGTGGGACATTTAAAAAATTGAGGCCTCAGTACAATTTACCATCGTGTGAGGGACAAATGTACTGCCTCGCATAAATCCTGCTCAAGTCTAACGATAGGGAATGTATTAATCAAGTAGTTCACAGAGCTACTGAACCCAGATGTAGGTTTTAAAATGAGTTTATTAAGCAGCATTTTTGAAAATTCAACTACTCAGAACTAAGCACAGAGCTATAAGTTGAAAATTGGTTGGCATTTTCTCATGTTTTTTTTCCGTTAAAAATAAAAACAATATATTTTATGATGATAAAGAGGTAAATTTGCTAGTTCAATTGCTTTTACTCGGCATTTTATTTAGAACTAAAGTAAACTATAAATCAAACGAGTTCTCGGAATGCCGCTCAGTTCCCCCCACGAATCCGTTACTGCCTTAAAACTATACTGGCGCCATCTTTTTGCCAGAATGCGCAGTGGCTTAAGTCATCGCAATATTAATATAGTACAGGAAAAATAGTAAAAATAGCGGAAATGATTGGGTACAGGCTGAAAATTGGCACGGAGCTTCCTTTTAGGGTTCTTAATAAGGGGTTATAAAGTCTACCGATTTTCTACCCCGGGAACCTTTCTTTTTAGGGGGTTTTAGGGTCAAAATATCTGTTTTTTGCAAATGCATCTGAAACCGTAAGTCATATCATAAAAAAATGTTCACAAAGTTTGTAGCTCATACGATTTTCTACAAAAAATGTTATTATACATTTTCCCGTACGTATTGCCATTCATGAGATATCACCGTTTTAAAGATTTAAAATATTCATATGAAATAAAATATCATTAGGCTTTTAAACATTTCGCTCATGCTTTGAACCAACATATCTTCTAAACGGTGCAACTCAAGTTCCTGATCTTTATATCAAATAAAAGAATACACTTTGGCCTAAAAGATGAGTCTAAGTATATTGGTTTACGATAATTGGTCTAGGAGTTATTCAACTCTAAATAAATGACAAAAAAAGACATTGTTTTTTCGCGAACACCCTGTAACTTAGTGGTTAGCCCCCTAGCTAGAACACATTTTTCCTCCAAATACATCCAGGAATGACCCCTGAAAAAATTAGAAAAGTAGTCCAACTTGAACGTCGGAAAACCTATACAAGTCGTGAATGAGTTCATATGAATATTTTAAATCTTTAAAACGGTGATATCTCATGAATGGCAATACGTACGGGAAAATGTATAATAACATTTTTTGTAGAAAATCGTATGAGCTACAAACTTTGTGAACATTTTTTTATGATAGGACTTTCGGTTTCAGATGCATTTGCAAAAAACAGATATTTTGACCCTAAAACCCCCTAAAAAGAAAGGTTCCCGGGGTAGAAAATCGGTAGACTTTATAACCCCTTATTAAGAACCCTAAAAGGAAGGTCTGTGCCAATTTTCAGCCTGTACCCGACCATTTCCGCTATTTCGCTTTTTTCGGCTTAATTTGACTGTACTAATAATAATAAAAACAAATCTTTTCACGATAGATTATTATTAATTATAAATTTTATTAAAATGTCCATGTGAGGACTGCTGCAAGCCCCAGGTACAACAAATTGTCTAAAGTCAAATATCAATGATTTGATGAAAGCTTATTAATCATCTGAATATGTCAGAAACAAGCAATTCTTCGTTAATGAGAAATCATAAATTAATATTGAATTTCTCTCTTTGCAAACGAGTTGCATGTGCGAAGTGGCTTCGCACATCAATGATGCATCTCACCAACAAACATGTATAAGTCTCTATCTTATTAGCTTGCATCTTAAAACGGGATTATACCTAATGAGACCACTCTGCCCATTCATCCGTTGGAAAACGCATCATTACTTTACTTTGAATCTACTTAGGAAACCGAAGTGTAACTTTGTTGCGTCCATTTTATTGCGGCATATTTGATCGCGATCAAACTATGGTTATTGATTTAAAATCTCGATTGAAACAAAGCAACTTGAACTGATTGGCATTCCTGTTTGCAGTAAGTTAAGAGCTATCATCTCCACCAATAGCCGTGAACCGCAGAAGAATCTAGTTGCAAAATAATTGCAAGTCCGTCTCACCAGGCTGCGTTTAGCGGCTCGAAAGCCTACAATTACGTGTGATGATCTAAGGCAACAAATGAAAGTGTCCAACGGCCATTTAATGGCGTACCGATGGCGATGTTACAGCGTCTCCATGTTGCTGAATTAATTTCGAGCGTTTGGAGTGTAGCAAACGTGAAACTTTCTGCTAGCAATGGACATGAGCCAAAGAACCACTCACATATCGCCGTAAATGCAGAAATTTTCTTTTTTATTTTTAGTTTTTTCCTTATTTTCCTATTGAAATTATTGGAAGTTGTTCGACAGCTTTCCACCACAAATGCTTTCTTTCTAAATGCGATTAGGGGATTTTAGATTTTTCTAGCTGCAAGCCATCACATCACCAATCAGTTCACAGTCGACTGCAGCTGCAAGTGATTATGAACTACTTCGTTAAGTTGCCGAATGTTGATTATTTCGCGATTTTAAGTAAATTTGGTAAAACGCCGAATTTTGAAAGTGATGTGCACACCTGCCGTACGAGGAGAAAGAAGCGTTGTTCTGGTATTGGATTTTATAAGTAGATTCATTCTTTATTTACTTTTACGATTTTGGTGTTTGGTTAATTCAAAAAATATATATAATTTGAACATGCCGATTTGAATATGTGAGTGTTTAAAAGTGTTTGTAGTAGTTTGACAAAGTGGCATTGAAATTTACTTAAGAATAATGGCCTTAATACTAATAATAATAATGCTATAAAATAATAATCGGGTTTCAATTACTCAAAATCTTTTTTCTTACTTTCGTTGCACTTTCGTTCTCTATTTTAAACCAATCGTCGGAGCTTTTATTTTATTACGAAGGGCTTGCATCAACTAATGTTGGAATCAATTCCTTTATTTACGCGATGGTATCGAATAACCATTTTAACATTGTATCGACAAAATTTAAAACAGCGTTCATAATTTCACCGGAGGTATCACCATTTGCTCCATTGAGCCAACGTGGGAATGTAGATGGCCTAGTAATATTTTTTCACTGCAAAATTATTTCTGCACCCGCAAACTATCCTGCTCAGCTCACCCTCACAACCTCCAACCCAGTCCGAACTGAACATTATATTACAATTCAGGATCTCAAACGAAAGTCTATCGCCACGTAATTCAGCATCCAACATGTAACCCTTTCCTTATGACGTAAACGATGAATGTTTTACCATAAATGAGCTCTAAACGTTTCGTTTCGAGATGATGGATTAGTACAAACTTTGTGATTGCCGACAGTACATACATGTCCCAATCATAGCAGGCGGATAATGTGTGTATGGTGGGTATCAGTACCCACCCGGAATTTGAGAGTAACTGAGCGTGTGATAAGAAGAATATTTCTGGTTGCGGCCCATATTAGCTGAAACTCACACAATAAAAGAAGACTTGATCTGTGTTATTCTAGATACCTAATTATCAGTCACAGCGCTGAGCTGTCGTGCTTGAAACGTATAATTCTCTATTTCCATTGAATTGCGTGACACCGTAACTTACTTCCCCACACTCCCTCGTAACCCATCTACATTTGGAATAAGTCTGAGGTCCACCGACTAACAGACTCGTTTCATTTGCCTTTACTTTACAGACTCGCATCGCGTCAAATGCCGCCTCACTGAATTTGTCTCCCCTCTAATATATTCTGGATCTTAATGACGCATACCTTGTATCGCCAATATCTCTATAAGTATAACTCCCACGCACGCCGCATCGTTGGATATGGTCCCCGTTGCGTAGCACGCGCGAAGATACAGATACATGCTGATATAATAGAAGTGCGTGCATTCAAATGCAAATTGACATTTCGTTACGTAAACGGAACGCACGCAACGCATTGCCGCATTAAGCTGGTGACATATCCAAGCGTAGATGCGTTGCATTCGTTGACAGATGATATAGAAGTGTTAGTATTCAAATGCGACCTGACGGATATTCCGTGAATGGAATGCATGCCACGCAAAGGTCGGGCTACTTTTAACTTTTTCTTCATTGCCGCATTCGACATAGAACACACAAGCATACACAACAAACACATGCTCCTTGCATGCACTCGTTACTTAGATTTTCGGGCTATGTGTAAAAGCCGGGACGGAAAACAACCGTGCAATTATGTGTCAGAGGAAATTCGCCGCATATCATGGAACCGCTGAATGCAGTGCATGTACGCTTGTATATGTCACTAATTTTACTTAGTCTCAAATGCCCAAACACAGACACACACAATAGAAACATGCACTCGTCGCTTAGATTTTTGGTTATTTGTAAATACCGCAAGCACCGCACGCTATGCTGAGCTAAACACCCTCGCCATCAAGAAGCGACAGATCGGTTGGAGCCCCCACTTTGGACAGCATTCTTGAAAAGAAATAGCAGACTTTATCCGACATGTCCTCGAAGTGTGTTATAAAGTTAAACCTCTGGTCGATCGTCACTCCCAGGTTCCTTAACGCGAGCTGTGAATTAATGATCTGTTCCCATTCTTACGGATACTTTTTTTCCCAGGTTGCTGACCAGCACGGGTACAATTTTGTGTTCAGTAAACGGCAGACCAGCACTTTCAAGCCGCGCTTTAATATCACAGATAGCTTTGTTCGCACATAATTCGATCTCATCGAGGAATACATCATTATACATTATGATCCACAGCAGAGGTCCCAGAACAGAGGTGTTGTTTTGTACACCATGGACCCCGATTCACAATGCAGTGACCTACCTTAATTCTTTTTAGCAAAACAGTTTCGGAGAAGGGGATGTGTTTGTCTGAGGACTACCCACCCGGGCCCAACACGATCCGCCGATCCTGGTCCCAATGGATTGTATAATTATTAGCAGCTTGAAAAATACGATACTTTTAAAATTCGCCACACTGGGAATGTCAATCTACAGAACTTGTTTTTCGTATGTATTTTTAATTACAAAGGAAGAAATAGAAATCCCGGTTTGGCATCGTCTCAGAAATTAATTACCAAATTCGTAATATTAGCTGCACTCTGTGAATACAATTTTGGAACAAAAATTTCTTATGCAGACTACAAACCTCAAATTTTTGTTCCAAAAAATCTATTCAGAGAATGCATCGTGTTATCCAACTTGGATTGCGTTACAATATTTGACTGATGTCGAACCTTTCAAACGTGATTGAACGAATTTTTGCCACGGGCCTTTCGTAGCGCTGCCTTCGTTACTGCCAGTGTTTCCTTTATCTCCGCTGCAATCAGCTAAACGGACAACCAATAAATTCTTGAAACATGTACCTTTGGAATAATTAAAGTCCAAGTTTATTGTAGAAACTACTTTCAAATTTCTGGACGATTGTAACTTGGATTTAAATCGATTCATGTTCCAAGGATATAACGGATGTGCTGCAATGACTGGTCATTTTAGCGGTGTTCAAAAACAAATTAATGACAAATATCTTCCACTGATCATATTAGTTGGGCACTACTCTAACAATCTAGTTTCGAAAAAAACCGATGTTACGGAAGCTTCAGAAAGGCCTCGATCTGAACAGATCACGCGGCAACGACTTAGGCAACGAAATATGGAACACGAATTGGTTACATGGGATGTTAGGACGCTGAATATAGTAGGAGGAGTGAAAAGTATACTGGACGAACTCAAGATATATCGAATGAAAGTAGCAGCATTGCAGGAGACCATGGCGAAATAATAATAAGATTACAGAACTCAGAACACATACAATATTCTCCATTAGAATAGCATCAACGGGCAAAGAATTTCAGTGGCATTTTTGGTGGATTTTAAAGGTATCAGTGGAAGAATATACTTACTAAGACTCAACACACGATTCCACAATCTGTCCATAATAAACATACACGCCCACAACAAAAGACAAGCAGAACGAAAGTAGGCATGAATATAAACCCAGTGCACGATCATATTGGTAATTTATCAGACTTGCTACATTATCACTGTGACGCCTTGGCAGAGTTCTCAGCCATCTTCGCAAAATCTCAACCACAACTTTGCGACGAATTAGATGTTGAAATAAAACTTCCTCGAGTAAGCAAGGCAGAAGCACAGATCAAATCATCCGTCTGAAAGTGTAGAAGAGTTCTTCAGACGTTCTATATTTATTCCTTATTTGGATTGTCTTATTTCTTCTTTACGAAGAAGCACAAAGAAGCATTTTCGCTTATACATACAACTTCATCCAGAAAAGATAAATAATGTTTACCGACATATAGTTTACCAAATGTTATGTCCGAGGCTATTACGTGGTACGAAATGTAGAAAAGTGGTCTATTCCCAAACGAATCCTTGGAAAACGCAGATTTAATTTCTAAGGCATCACCATTTCATCCAGCTGCAGCTGAGGTAATCCAGATTGGTCTTACTCTTCCAGCAACAACATGCAGCATCGAACGTTCATTTAGCTCATTACGTCGCAAGGCTTAGTGGACTGAGCATGCTCAGCGTTCACAGAAAGAAAGTACAAGAGGATACTGAATTTATCAACAGCGTTATCAACGAGTATGGCCAACAAGCAATAGAGGTTTTTGTTCGAAAAGTGAAGACAATAACTTTATCGCATTTTTTAATCAAATAGCAAACAATATAATAAAATATAGTCATTATATTTATTTAAAATATTACATTATAAAGTTATCTTCTGCATCAATTCTTTGATTTATGTAATACTGCAGGAGCCATTTTGCTCGGAGATGAGCGTTATGCATTATGACACCTTTTCAAATAGCAACAACCAATGCAGAACAAAATTACAACAAATTTACATACTCGTGAAAGAGTTATCATTGAACGGTTATATGGACAATTCAAAAGAAGAGTTCCAATAATGAGCTCTAGAGTGAGATTTTCCACCGAAAGGGCTCCTAAGACACTTATGGCTTGTTGCGTGTTACCCAATCATTGCCGTAACTAAGGGGGGGCCCGGGTGGGCCTGGCCCACCCCAGAATACCCATGGCCCCCCAGAAAAAAGCCAATTGACCCCTGGATATTCAAAACTCGCCACACGCTCTATGGAAATCATGAAAAAGTATTGCCCTGAAGATGACGAGAGATCTCACTCCCAACCTGTACAAGCTATTGCGAGTTACTTTAGGCATTCCGGTGAGCTCAGCTGGTTTGTCTGCTATGAGGTGCATGCATACTTGGCTTAGGGCAGATTTTCAATATTGATAACTAGCTAATTAAGCGAAAAGTGCCAGTTTATTTTTTTTGTGACAAAATGGGATTTCCTGTGGTTTTCTAACCACGTTTCAGCAAATTCCGGAGCGAGAAAGAAATAAAAAATCACTATACCTATTTATTTTTGCAAATATAATATTATATTTTTTATGCTCTGAGCTCATAACACGAAATTTAACAAAATTTGAGTTCGTTGACAAAAGGGCCTTATGGATGAGCGAGAGAACTACATATCTTTTTTGTGTCCATGAATTTGTATGAAAATATTTCAGATGGGTCCATTATTAAATGTTAGTGGCAAAGTCTAGAAGTAACAAGTCTTTCGTCTTCATACAAAACTTTAACCACGCTTGTTGTAACTCAACTCAACGCATACATTATGAACTCGGCGAGACAAAGCTAGACTCTCTTTCTCTTCGATAAAGTATGCACAACAGAAAAGGGAGAAAAATTGAATTAGCTGTTTAATCAAAGCCTTCTACATTTACAAGCCATGCATAACAAAATTTCACACTCACATTCAAAGGTGCATGGGACTTCAATTTTGCTGTCAAACTGTGTGGAGTGCGGTTATGTACGTTTATTGGGAACAAATTATTGGGGATAAAATCTTCTTTAAACCAAATAAAAACAAAAATTATGGACATTAATTGTAACATTTATTAACTACATATTACAAAGTTGTGATAATGTAAATAATAAATGTAATAGCATTACTAACTTTTTTCTTTAATGAATATTATTTCAAATTTTATTCCGTGTTTAACTTTCCAAGCAAACGCCGTACCTGGAGGTAGGAAACTACCGCTAAAAATAAATTTATATAAATATTTCGGAATTTTTAGCAAACTATTCGTTTCAACTTATCTTTATTTTCTTATTTTGCTTTAAAACTGGAACTGGCTGCAACAAAAACTGGCTGGTCCTTCATCTGACACTGTGCCCCCAGAGAACAATTTCGGATATTTTAGTAGCAATCAAAGCTCAAACGAAAATTTTGCTTTTATCTTTATAAAAATACTCTTATTTTTAATAAAAAATCCCGGCACTTTCATTAACAGAAAACTTTCCGCGGCACGAAACACTTGTTTTCCTCCGTATCAAAGGGATTTTGATATTTTTTTTCTCCATTGCCAACATAAACCCCGTAAATCTTATTAATAACACATGTTTATTTAAATTGCAAATTTATGACAGTTAATTTGGGTACTTTTTGCAATATTGTACGTTTTTTACATTGATGGAATAGCTCTTATTTTCAATAAAATCACACTCGAAACAGCACTTTCCGCGGAACGAAAACTTCTTTCCCTTTGATTTTAATGGGACTTTGATATTTCACGAATTTAAGTTGGGACTTCATACAACCACACACACACACCTACAGCATGGCTTGTAAATGTAGATGGCTTTGTGTTTAATACATCAAGTTTTAACTCCATATAAAATCGTTTTTCATCCAGACAGTTGTGTGCGAACGTACATAAAATGTTGCATTCCCTTTTTGTTAGCTTGACATCGTCATTTGAAGAGTTTGTGCATATAGCTGTTAGGCTTTCACTCGTTATGTGGTCATATGGTCAGTGGATGCCGCTCGACTAGTACCACAGAATTTCCTGAAAAAACTTAATCGCGAAAAAGCGTTTGTTAGAATGAGTCAATTCCGACCCCACATTTGTTGTATGTGGTTATGAGATTGAGCCGAAACAGAAAAAAGAACGTTGAAGTCGATCAAAAGTGAAGATGATGTTGACAGTTTTTTTCGGTGTTGTGCACTCGGAATTCTTGCCAGAAGGTGAGATAGTAAATGAAAAATATTATCTGAGCGTTATACTTCGTTTGATAGAGCAAATTCCTCGAAAAAGACCAATTTTATGGATAGAAACCTCATGGATTTTGTACCACGATAACGCACCATCTGATGAGACTATCATTGTGCACGAATTTCTGGCAAAAAACTCCACTTATCGAACACTCACCGATATTCCCTGATTTGGTTCCGGCCTACTTTTTTCATTTTCCAAAACTCATCGCTTCGAGGCACTCTTTTTTAATCGATAGATGACATTTGAAATGATGTAAATTTACACAATTCATTGATGAGAGTTCAAGATGTGACTGAAAACGCAGCCTAAAGCTTGAGCTACATTGAAAAGGAGTGCAGTGCAGCACTGCGTAGTATTTTGCAGTAGTTTATTAGAGAACGCGTGGTAAGACACATTGAATAAGCAGTATTTTGACATTGACTATTCCTATTAGTCTTTTGTAATTTTTTTTGTAGTCCCTGTGACTTTTGTTGGCTAGAAAGTCCTTATTTCTCACTAATTATATCAATTTTTAGTCATCCATTTTGACAACAGTGGCAATGACAACTTCATTTGGTGTTTTTTAGAAATTGGCATGCAGTGCGAAGCAGTTTTTTAGAAATTAGCCTAAGACAAGGCAGCGCAGTGCAGTGCAGTGCAAGGCAGTGAAGTTAATATGAGTTGCCACGTTCAGTCACAAGAAGTCTAAATTTCACTTCGCAGTACTGCACTGCACTGCTTTTCAATGTAGTTCAGGCTTAAGTTTCAAGTCAGGACGGCAAGCCGTTTATGTAAAAGTAATAATGGCAAAGGAAGGTGATCGCTATCTATTGTCGTCCTCACATCGAAAAGTGATTATTTCCATTACGGCCGACTCAATTATAGTCTATTTAATTTCGGTTTATTCTTTTCCGAGAGATTCAGATCACTTTATATTTATAACCATTTCCATTTTTTATTATCGATGATCCACAGTAATGACAATATCTTTCTCATTCTTAATGTTGACAATAAATTCGGTTTTGTACAAAAAATTTGATTGGACCAACATAAATGACGAATCTTTCGTCATTATTATACCACCCGACCTTCATCTCAGAAATATCATGCAAAAATCATATTACCTGAAGTCATTTTTTCATTAATTAAACAATAACCATCAAGAATATTTAAACAGCACGCGATACAAAAAAAAATTATATATTTGAAACGAAAATGCATCAAAATGCAGTCGCTCGAAGAATCGTTCGACTTCAATTACTTTATATCTCTTTAAATTGATGCCATTAAAGGTAAGGAAAAAACAAAATATTTGTATTACGTCGTAAACACAGTTAACAATTGGTACGTGTTTTCTCTGTCTGTCTCTCTCCAACTTCGAGATAGAATTTTATTTTTTATATATATATATATATATATATATATATATATATATAGAATATACTCGGTAAGTCAAAGGTAAGGTATAAAACTATAAAAGCATAGTGTATAAAACGAGAAATTGTAACCAAATTGCCGATTGGAATGGGAAACCACAATTCCCAGACCCGTTTTTACTCTCTTTCACCTTTCTGATACTTTTTCATAATACATAAACCCTTCGGACATTTTCAATTTGCACGATGACTTCTCAGGGATCAGAAAGAGTTGGAAAATTAAGAAAGTTTCCCATCAGTGGTAAATTAATGTCAAGAGGTAAAGTAATATGCAAATAAAGGTGATATTCCCGTAAATCCACAACAATAAATGCCCGAGTTTCTTGTATTGACTTCAGGTACATAATGACAAGCATCAGGCCAATTTTCAGATGTTGAGATGCTGGAAGTCTTGTTTCAGAGTTCAATGAAAGACAGAAAACTTGCGGTAAGATTGCTTTCACTTTGTTGCAAGTTGCACTTTGTTGGTGAATATGTCTAAAGATTCAATGATACTTTTTATACATTTTCAATCTGTTGGTATATACTATATCAAAGACCACCTGTGCAAAGCCGTTAATCAAAATGTCGCTTTATACATAAAACAAAAAAATAAGAAAGAGGCTCCCAACAAAATCGATTTTGGTTCAGCTTCAAAGATCCAGATCAGAGGTGATCGAGACGATTTACTCCAATTTTTTTTTATTCTTTATCTGTCTGTGACTCACTCCCTTGCGGTGTTTATACTCCGTCTGACTTGGTAGTGGTTTCCTCTTTCCTGTAGTTTACCGCTTCCACTCGCACGTAGGCCCGTCGTAATTAAATTGTTTAACATTTCCCCTAATTACCTGAGTGCACTTTACGTTAATTCGTTCAATTTCAGCGAACAAGAAAGCCAAACTGCTAAATGGATCCACGGCGGCTCAGACGTCGACGGCATCTTCTGGTGCTCAGCAGAACTCCGGCAGCGGTAGCAGCAGTGAGTGCATTGACTATCATCAGAGCAACTACTCGCATCTAGGATACGAACGTCCCAGCTCCAGGCCAGGAGGACCGAATCTTGTTAATAAGCAGCTAGTGTTGCCCTTCGTTCCGCCCAGCTTCCCAACGAATTCGCCAGATGGCCTTGCGCACTTGATTAAACCCTCGGAATACCTGAAGAGCATCAGTGACAAGAGATCGTGCGCTTCATCTGCCAGGTAAGGACTTTAATAGAAATTTTTATTCTTACCTCATAAACAGGAAGGTAAAATCGGACAAGAGATAATAACACTTTGCATGCGCCGCCATTTTACAAACAAATTTGTGTAATTTAGTGCGTTTTTACAAAAAGTTTCGGTCTAATAAAAGTGATTTTTTTGTTGTTTCAAAGTTAATTAGAAATTAACATGCATCGACGCAGTCGCAGCTGTTCCGCATTGCACCGGCGCAGTGACGAAATCCCGTTCAATGCACTACAACAGAAGTTTGTTCCATATTTTACGAAACAAGAAATTCTCCGACGTCTTCTTTTCCTGCGAGATTTATCTATGCTCATTATAAAGTGAAAAGTGTGAAGGTACACCTCAACAACTACCTCAAACCTCATGGTTGAAAAACTTCGCAAGAGTTTTCTAAACTTCTTTTTTTTTTAAATATTTATGTGGTTTTATTTCCGTTTGATAACTTCCAAATTTTTCAATAGTGCAGAACGACGGAGCAGAAAAAACGTTGGAATAATTTTTCTTCCGAAAATTTCACCCAAATATTCGCTCAATCAAGAACCGATTTTAGTTTTTGTGTTTTAATACTTTAAAGTGGTGTGAAATTTTTTTATTTACCTGGAAAATAATAAGAGAAATTATAGTTTTTCTAACTTAAATGATAGTTATGAAAGTACCGGGTCACAAAAACTCTGATTAATTGTCGTTTTTTGCAATTGTTTTTTTTTTTTGTAATTTGGTTTTAGCAAAAATTTTTGCGCGAAAATTTATGAGAAAGTGAAATTTTTATTCAAGGTTTATGAAAGAAGATGTGGATGTAGTTACAGTTAGAGCAATTGGACTGGTTAAGAAGAGACGGAAATTAATAGCCCATACACATAGTAATTTAAAATTAATTCAAAGCAGAAGCGAATTTTTTATTTATTTCAACCCGGAATTACGGATTTTTATATTAAATTACATACATATCTGACATCTAATAAAATATCGCCTACGCCCTTATGATGTTGCAGGATTAATAGCGAAAACCGCATAATTTTAGGAAGAAAGCACATTTACCCCCATGTTCTAAAATTGTGACCAGTCATAAGTCACAAGGTTTGGAGGATCGCGTTTACTTCTTATGAAATTCTTATTTTGGTTTTTTTATGTGAATGCTAATATAAGTTTGGTTTACTTATTTTCTACTTACGCTTGTGATTGCGTTGTAACTTATGACAACTTAAAAAATTCGGGGGTTATATTAAAGTATTTGCTGCACTACCTGTGGGTTAGGTTAGGTTAGGTTAGATATGGCTGAGCTTTTGGTTCAAGCCCACACAATTAGGCCAGAAGGATAGGCCCATTGTGATGCCATAGTGATCCCATTTTAAACTTGATGTTAAAATGTCGTTTCTTCGTTAAAACCATCTCGAGGAAGTAATGAATCTTCTAAGCTGCGGGATCCCAAACTTCGAGATTTCCGCAAGGTTGCTTAGAAAGGGTTCACCATGTGGTTAATCTTATCCTGCTTAGGGCCGGGCAGTGACAGAGGAGATGTAGTACACTTTCCGCCTCGTCCAGGTTCTTACAGCTTCTGCAGAAATCGTAGGTCTCAAGACCTAAACGGGTCGCATGCGTCCCTATCAGACAGTGTCCGGTCAACACTCCCACTATAACTGAGAGTTCTTGTCTTCCGAGGCTCAGTAATAAGGGGGTTCGCCTGAGATCATAGGAGGGCCAGGTTAATTTGGCCAAAGTGCATTTATTTAGATCCCTCCAATGCTTTTTCGCTTGTGTGATTGTGTGTTGCTTGCATTGGAGTTTAAAGGTGGCCCAAGGCATACCAACTCTTTCCTTTTCTGGGAGGAGAGCAGCGGTCGTGCCTCTCCTAGCCAGTTAATCAGCTTTACAATTTCCCTCTATATTTCGGTGACCGGGCACCCATACGAGGAGGGTCCTGAACTGCTGAGCCATCTCGTTAAGAGATCTGCGACATTCAGAGGTAGTTCTAGAGCTGTTTGTGCAGGAGCTCAGGGCTTTCAGAGCTGCCTGACTATCTGAGAAGATGTAGACAGTCTGGCTCCTTGCACTACCTGTAAGCTAGTCAGAGTTTTTTTTTAGATAAGCAAATAATTATTTATTTTTATTTATATTTATTAATCTTTCTGTTTCTTTTTGGAAAAATTATTTTATAAAAATTTTATCAACTAAAGCTTGAAAGAGATAAAGTCGTATCGGAACCTAAAATATGTAGTGTGCTGAGATGAAAATATAACACGTTGGTCTGGTGCTGCTTTTCTTGAAATTTTATCAGCCTCAACCAATAGAAATATGTACTTGTTCCAACATGTGAGAAAATAGAGCCAGCTATGAGCAAATATTTAAAATTTACAACCTGTCATAGAGAATTAGATCTCGGGGTGCACCGAGTGACCGGGTTGATTGATAAAAATCCAAGCAATTGCTGTCAGATCGAGCGCTAGAGGTAGTAGAGTATGCAAAATGTACGGACCGCGTACCAGATTTCAGTTGAGAATGGCTCAAAGAGGAATAATACGGATGTTGCCGGCCAATTTTTTGTACCCCCTCTTTTTTTATTGGCACCTCTACGGCTACCGGGGCCCGCTGTCTGACGATGGATTATGATTAAGCACCATAAAATAAGAAGAAAATATGAAATACAATTTTTCGATATCAGGCTTAGTTTTCCAGATGATACTACTTGAGGTATATCGATACTTGAAGTTTAGGTATTTTCAGCGTTTATCGTGTCCAAAAAATAGATATATACTGGGAGCTGGATGGATGCAAAATGTGAGGACCGCCTTTTATCAATTATTTTGATTTCAGAAAGGCTTACAGGTAAAAACGGCAGGCCTCGGACAGGACGAACCCAACGGCAACAATCCAGGCACCAAAATATGGAATTTGAACTTGGAACATCAGAACGCTCAATAGGACGGGCACTCTGCGTTCGCTTTTATAATTACTGGAAAAATACGGCATAGCAATCACCGCTCTACAGGAAACCAAATGGACCCACAGTGGCATAATGGATCTCAAAACCCACACGATACTCTCTAGTGGTTATCGAATGGAAGAAGAGACTTCGGAGTTGCCTTCATAGTGGAAAAAATTATCACTGATTCTGGACCTCACCCCAGTAAATAATAGAATATGTTACCCTTCGGATTAAAACAAGACTACATAACATTAGTTTAATAAACGCCCATGCGCCCACAGAAGAGAAGACGGATGAGGAGAAAGAGGAATTCTACCTGGAGCTAACACGCGCCATCAGATTAATACCGTCAAACGATACCAAAATGGTGCTTGGAGACATGAACGCCAAAGTTGGATAAGAAAAGGAATTCCTAGGAGTCATAGGAAAGCACAGCCTACATAACGCTAAATTGATTGATCGAACTCGAACTCAATGGTAGTAAGTTCAACAATGTTCCCGCACAAAAATATCCATAATATGACGTGGTAGCCACCAGACAGGGTAACTAGTAATCAAATTGACCACGTCCTAATTACGAGAAGAGTGGCCACGAGTATACTAGATGTGAGAACTATGAGAGGAGCGTGCTGTAGCTCGGACCACTATCTCAAAGTGAAATTTAAAGCCCGGATAATGACCAAAACTCGCAGAGGGCAAACACAACTGTGGTACGACATAGACAAGCTAAAACTTGAAGAAAGAAGAGATGCCTATCAGAATGATTTCGGACAAAACCTGAGAGAAGACGTAGGAGAAGACATCAACAACAAATGGGAAAAACTGAAAAACAGTGTAAAGGACCCAACAGAAGAGACAATAGGCTGGCCCCCAAAGAGACTAGAATTGACTGGTTTGATTAGGATTGTAGAACCCCAATAGAAGAACGAAACCAGAGTCACCGGGAGTGCATTGCAAGGCCCACAAGAGCAAGGATGGAAGTTTTAAGCTAAATAGAAGAACTGCAGACAAGCTGTGCAGAAAGAATAAGAGAGTATCTAAACAGGAAAATCCTATAGATACAGGAAGGCTTCAACGAAGTGAGAATTAGGCACGCCTACAAAGAAACATGTCATATCAGCAATATGTTTCAGCCATGAACGGATATCTGCAGGGACATAGATGGGAACCTATTAGAATAGGATAAAGGAAAGATGGAGACAATATTTTCAATATTCCAATAGAACCACCAACACTGGATGAAGTACGGGAAGCTGTGAAAAGCAAAAAAGCAACAAATCGGAAGGCGCTGAGTGAATAGCGACTGAGCTGCTAAAGGAAGGAGGATCAACATCTGGAAGGAAGAAGTTCTACCAGATGACTGGAAGAAAGCAATTATATGTCCAATATACAAGAAATCATTCCTCAGCACCAGCTACAAAACCCTCACATTCCTTGTGAAACAAAAACTAGAACCTATAGCGAAAGGCCTTACAGGAGAATATCAAGCTGGTTTTAGGACAAACAGGTCAAAATCGGACCAACTGCTGACCTTAAAGCAAATACTAGAGAAAACTTGGGAAAGGAATGTAGATGTTTACCAGATATTTGTCGACTTTCAACAGGCATATGACTCCATAAACAGTGAGAGGCTATACGAGACCTTATCGGAATTAGGAGTCCCCTCAAAGCTGGTAACTCTGATCAAATGCGCAACAAATAGCTCAATGGCGAAGGTAAGGATCCAAAAGTTATAACAGAAGAGTTCGAAGTACGACAAGGACTTAGACAAGGAGATGAACTGGCCCCCATGCTTTTCAACCTGACCCTAGAATGGGTGATAAAGGAAACGTCAGTCCAGAGAAGTGCATTAATAGCTACACAGTCGGTTCAATTACTTGGTTATGCGGACGTCGTGAACATCGTGGAAAGGTCATTTTTCTCAGCAAAAAAAGTTTATGTCGAATTTAAAAAGGCGGCAAAAGATACATATAGGCCTGAACATCAATGAAGAGATATCAAAGGTGATACAACAATCCAGAGCTGGATTTAGAATGGGAAGAAATATAACACCGACGAACACAATCTAGAAGTAGTTGATAAAACAGTCTACTTGGGGTCTACAATTACAAAAGAAACTAAGAGAAGCAAGAGATAATTCGACGAATACTACTGGCCTTTTGTGCTCAAAAACAAATATTACACTGAAGATTTGTGATCGAAAAAGGAAACTCACTCTACAAAATAGTAATACGATCAGTGCTGAGCAATGAGTCAACAGGTTTGAGAGAAAAGTTCTCAGATGTATAAAAGACCCAATGAGAGAGGATGGAATATGGCGAAGGAGATACAACAACAAGTTGTATGAGCTGTATTTTTGATGACCCAGAACTCTCAAACCAAACTAAAATTAGCCGGCCACGTAATCAGGATGGAGGACAATCGCATTGCAAAATGGCTTATGATATCAGAAATTTCGGGAAATAGACCAGAAGGTAGACCCAGGAGGAGATGGATAGGCTTTATGACGGTTGATGCAGAAGCAATGCTCAACATCCGAAACTAAAGACATGCTGCAAGAGACCGTCAAACTTGGAGAAATGCCCTAGAGGAAGAAAGGCTCAATTTGGGGTGTAGCAAAATTGGGTGGATGGAATGTGGTTTATAGCCATTGAATTACCCTGATCTTGTATTTATAGACGATAATTTAGGTTGAAATCAATATTAACGATTATCCTCATTGATGTTTACGGCCCCTAGTGAATGCAAGATATAACCGGAGATAGGAAGTGTGGAACATATGAGGCCACAATCCGTGATATTTTAAAAACAATCAACCAGTGTCAAATACGAGATTTTTGCGGGTTGGCAATACTTTTCAATTAATTCCATATGAATCTCTTTTTACGAATCTCTTATTTTTACGAAAGATGAAAACTAAAGCTCTCAGATTTCTCATTCGAAATATCTGGATTTCAAAATTTTACACAAATGTAGTAAGAACCGTGAAGTCTTGTATTTTATGCGGGATAAATTAATTTGATATTTATGGTAAAATCATGAATAAGAATAACCCTCATTAATGTAAACGCAACGGCCCTGTCGTAAATCGCGGATGTAACCGCAGCTAGTCAATAAAGAGTCTTATGTTGGTGCGCAGACATCTATTAGCAAAGAATATTTCAATTCCTTCTCTGCCGAAAAATATAAAATAAAATTATTTAACTATCACTTAAAGTTACTAAAAATTTAATTCCGCATTTACAGATCAACGGATACAGAAGATTATATGCAAGTTCAAGTGGTATCGCCACACCCGAGTGGACCTGAGCCACCAAAGCCACCGCCTCCACCTCCGCCGCCCTTAATACCATCTTTATGCGAAAAAGAAGATTCCCTAAAAACTATTCCACCCCCTCCTCCGCCTCAAGATACAGCGACACGGAAACAACATCAACCCTTATCGGCAATATCCATTCAAGATCTAAATAGTGTACAGGTATATATTTCATATTATACAACTTTTTTTTATATATATAAAATTGATTTAATAATAAACTCTATTTCGTACAGCTACGTCGGACAGACACAAAAATGCTATCAAAAACATTTCAGCACCAACTCGCAGCGTTAGTATGCAATGTCT